>CAUYUJ010014868.1:240934-371319 GCA_963575745.1 Prorocentrum cordatum
GAAGAATGCATGGATCCTAAAGCCCAAACAGGCTACGGACGTGTTGGGGCGGCGTGTCCTGGCCAAAGGGGGGAAGACGGGTATACGCATACAGGGAACCAGTATACGGACATATACACTAGAACCATCGCGCGCGCTTCGCGCGCGCTCAAATTCTAGCTAGGCTCGACAGGCTAACGCATGGAATCTCGATTGTTCAAGCGCCTTGCGCATCTAACGACCTTCTTGGTGTCCCTGCGCAAGCCTCGGAAGCGTATAGAAGGGGAAATGCGGAAACCACAACATCATCAACTTCCTTTCGGTGCTCGATGATTTGGGCCCCATCGAAGGCTTCCTGGGATCTTTCTTCGGTGGTGACGGGGGCCTGAATGATGGTCTGATTGTGCAAAAATAAGCAAAAGCACGTTTAATTAGCCTGGCGAAGGACCCAAACATATGCAGTTGTGAATACCGCAATTGTAAGCATCTTCTTCGGGGGGCGACGCATGCGGACTGCGCCACTAGAACGTTCGGTGGAGCCCCCCTTGTAGGGCCACGAAGCAATGTACTGGGTGGGGGAGACGCATGCGGACTGTTCCACTGGAACCTTCGGTGGAGCTCCCTATGGGGCCACGAAACGCTACACTGGCGGGGGAGACGCATGCGGGGTGCGCCACTGGGACCTTCGTCGGAGCTCCCTATAGGGCCACGAAGCGCAGTACTCGGTGGGTGAGACGCATGCGGGTTGCGCAATTGAGACCGTCGGTGGAGCTCCCCATGGGGCCACGAAGGGCTGTATTGGGTGGGAGGGACTCATGCGGGCTGCGCCAGTGGAACCTTCGGTGGAGCTCCCTACGGGGCCACGATCGGTGCACTGGGTGTGGGAGACGCACGCGGGCTGCGCCACTGGGGCCTTCGGTGGAGCTCCCCATGGGGCCACAAAGCGCTGTACTGGGTGTGGCGGACGCATGCGGGCTGCGCCACTGGGACCTTCGGAGGAGCTCCATAGGGCCCTTTTCGGCCGTCCTGTGCGCCTCTGACGCCGCCTCGGGGCCCCCTTGGGCCGTCTTGGGGCCGTCATCGAGGCCCCTGGGGCTGTCTTGGAGCGGACAATATGACATCTTGGGTCGTCGTGGAGCGCCAGAACACTGAAAAGGCGAGAACTTGAAAAGCCTTCAAAAACCTTTGGATAATCATTAACAAGTTGTGCCTCGCGGGACTCCTTTGGAGGCATCTAGGAGGTTTCTGGGGGCGTCTTGAAGGACTCTCGGATAATCAGGGGCTAATTCTGGCCGCCTTGGCCGTCTTAGCCGTCATTGGTCGTTCCCGCAATCTGGAAGCGCCATGTTTGGCGATCCGGGGGCCGTCTTCGGGCGAACTTAACGGGGCCCCCGGCGCCTCGGCAAAACCCCCCGAGCTTCCCAGATTCCCAATGGGGGCACATGTTTCGGGACGGCGGGCCTGTATATATATATATATATATATATATATATATATATATATATATGTGTCCCCTTTCCCCGTCTCTCTCCTTTTTACTCCTCTCACCAGAGGTTTTGTGCTACAGGGGGGCTGCCAGCGGAGACCCCCCCCATGTCCTCCGGGGACTCCGAAGCCTGGCCAGGGGCGGCAGCGCGACGCGAGTCCGACCCCTCGGAGTTGACCGGGAGCGGCAGCGCGACGCGAGTCCGAACCCCCTCGGGTGAGGGCGGCAGCGCTCGACGCGAGTCCGAACCCCCCCCGGGACCCCTTTCCCGGCACTCCTGCTGGGATGGCGTCAGCACATCCTCAGATGGCTCGCAATCGGCACATCTTTTAGCCAACTCGGCTTGGGCAGGGTTACAGGGCGGGGCCGAGGCGGCTACGGAGAGGCGGTTTAGAGGAGATCGTTTCGAGGACGGAGGGGGGACGAGATAAAACCCATGAGAATCTCAAGGATATTTATCTCTGTGTCCCCTTTCCCCGTCTCTCTCCTTTTTACTCCTCTCACCAGAGGTTTTGTGCTACAGGGGGGCTGCCAGCGGAGACCCCCCCCATGTCCTCCGGGGACTCCGAAGCCTGGCCAGGGGCGGCAGCGCGACGCGAGTCCGACCCCTCGGAGTTGACCGGGAGCGGCAGCGCGACGCGAGTCCGAACCCCCTCGGGTGAGGGCGGCAGCGCTCGACGCGAGTCCGAACCCCCCCCGGGACCCCTTTCCATGCACCCCTTTCTGGTTAACCGCCATTAATCCCCAGGGACGGGTGGGAGGGTCAGGAAAATGCTGACAGCGAAGCTGCTCAGATATTTTGCTCCTTCTTTTCATCTCAACCCACATCAAAGTTAAGAGCACTCGCCAGTACACGAAATCGTTCCAATTCTGCAGGCAAGAAATCGTTTTGCAGCAAAGTTTGCACACCGTCACTGATGTACAGTCTGGCCACAGCTGTGTCTTGCCATCTCCCCACTATCAAAGTCAAGCCCATGTTCTCGAACCTTCTGTAATGAGTGGTGGCACCTCCACGGCGTAAAGAATATATCTGATAACCGTGCCGCTCGAGGTTCAATGACCTCAAGAGAGCTTTGAACACATCACGAAATTCGGGCACGGTGCCCTGCAGCAACGAGCTCTCAGGCGGCAAATGCTGAGTGAGCACTTTGATGAAGTGAACAATCCTGGCGTCGTGGAGTGTGACGGACTCCTCACAGTGTCGTCTTTTGCCTGCCTTGGTCACTGGCAGGGCTATGACAAGGCTGAGGCCGTCGTTGCTGAACTGCAGCTGCCACTTACGGAAAGTAAGAAGCTCCATTGTACGCAAGAATACGGAGCAGCCAATCACAAGCAGCACCGCTATGTCATTTCGACTCCAGGATCGAGCCACCGTGGCAAGTGACATCAGCACATATTCTGGCATGGGTGGTGCTCTTTGTGGTATCTCAGTCCGTTGCCAAGCCTTCAGCAGGTTCCACGCACTGTGAAAGACTCTCTTGCGTCGCAAGAAAAACTGAACGCCAGACAAGGTGGCCCCAGCATCTCCAGCAGGCCTCCCATGCGCCCATAGCGTCTCTATACATTCACATAATTGGAAGTCGAGCTGCTCCAGGTCAGTGGCCACGTCGATACCATGGGCACGAATCCAAGAGACAAAGCTTTGCACCATCTGACCATATCTGCGAAACGTACGAGGTTGAACTAGTGCGTGTGATAATCTGCCAATCGCGCGTCGCACCCGAATGCGGGACACCAAGTCTATCTCATAGTCAATGCGACGCTTCCTTGGCATTGCTGTCACCTGACATGCCGCCTTCCCTCGAAGGGTCGTCGGCTGGGTTCTTGTCGGTCTCGGTGTACCCGTAGATCGGTCTTGCCGACGCCGCCAGGACCAGAGCTGAGATCCTCTTGACGGCTGCGTTGAGCAGATGCGAGGAGGAGCGCCCCCGCGATATCACACCAAGTCCAACCTGCGAATCCATCAGATGAGCGAACCTCGTGCCAAGGTGATGGCCCACTCTGAAGCGCCAGCGAAGGCCTGCCAGCGTGCTCAGCACTTCCAGCGCCGTGATGTGGCTCTTCCACCTCCACTTCCAGACCAGCACTGTCTTCCACGTCCAGCGGCTCACGCTGATCGGGCGGCGTGGCCACAAGTCAGGGCGCATGACCTCCAGCGTGTCGAGGCGCACGTCCGAGCCCCTCACCTCAGCTCGCCGGATCAGCTCCTCCACGATCTGGATGCTCGGGTCCGCCTGCGCCTCGGCCTCTTCAAGGCCACGGTCCCTGATCACCACCCCGCTGTCGTCGCCCTCCTTGGCTACCTGCACCAGGCCCTCGGCAGCGTCGAAGGCGCCTCCGACCGCGCGCGCCTCCGCCATCGTGGGGACCGAGTCCAGGTAGCCGTGTCGGTGAGCCCAGTGCGCCACTATCCATGCCACCACGCCGCACTGGAACGAGTTGCCCAGCAGGGCGCAACGTACCACCTCGAGCTCAGCCAGCTTGCGGAACCGCGTGGCCCGCGCTGTCGCCGTGTGCCCAGGTGGGAAGTCCATCAACATCTCTCTCTCAAAGGAATCCGCAGGCTCCAGCGCACCTCCTTGCCATCGCAGACAGTGAGGATCTCGAAACTGGTACGGCGCATAGCAGAAGTCGTGCCTCCGCCAACGCTCCAGCTCGGCCTCGCTGCACTGGTGCAGGCCCTTTGGCTTGTCGCCGGCACGCCCGCGCGGGATGCACCTCACGAAGGTGGGCAGACGCTGCTCAGGAACCTCGGCTCCTGACCACTCTCGCCCAGGGCGCAGCCAGCGGCCCAGCGGGCCTGGACCTCCAGGGATCGTCACTTTCACCACCTCACTTTTCACACAGACTTCGCCCTGCCACGGCGTCATGAGGTCGGTGTCACACCAGTAGAGCCTCTCTCGGCGAACGTGTGAGATGTCGGCGGCATCGATCATCACCGGGGCCAGCCCCATGTGCTCTGACATCGTGTCGCGATCCTCGGCCGTCATGGAGGACACATTCTCGATCAAGTCGAACACCTCGACCTCCACGGGGAACACCTCCTTCACCAGCGACTTCACCCGCTTGATCTCGTAGAAAAGGCCCGACCTCGCTCCTGACAGCCCTCGCCTGTCGACGCTCAGCCTGGTGAGGTCCACGCAGGGAGCTCCAGCAAACAGGAGGACCCAGCGCACATGAGGGGCCCTGTCTCGGATCTTGGCGATGTCCTGCGCGCTCAGCTTCGCGACGTCGCCCAGCTCCACCACGTCCGGCCACGCGTACTTCACCACGCGGCAGGCCTCTGGGTCCGTCTCCGACGCAGCATACACGGCCACGCTCAGCCCCAGCATGTCGAGGGCCCGTCTTCCACCTCCGATCCCGTCGAAGAGCGACAGCAGCACGCCCTCGTCCTGCAGCCGCCCCACCTGGCGCCTGCGAGAAGCCTTGGCTGCCTCAACGCCGTGTGGGAGCAGGCGCACAGCCCGGCATACCGCCCCCTTGCGCATGCTGGCGTCGGACACGGTCACGAGCCCGCTCACGGGCGTCCTGAGGTCGCACCTCATGAGCGGCAGGAGCCCCACGGCCAGCAGCAGCTCCCTCTGAACGGGAGCGGGCAGCCTGCGCTCGCCTCTCCAGCGCACCACGGCACGCCACAGGTCGTCGAACACGGACATCGTCTCACGCCTGAACATCATCGCTCGCACCCAGCGGCCCGCCACCACCTGCAGCCAAGTCTGAGTCAGCACATTCCGATCCAGCGTGGCGAAGGTGAGGCCCAGCAGACGGTACACGAACTCCAGGGGCGGGCTGATCACGCCCCTCGTGCCGTCAATGAGCTCACCCAAAACTTGACTGACAGGCTCACGGCACACTGCCTTATCCTCGCTCCTGGGCACCCCCCGCTGCGCGTACCTCTCGCAAGCCAGCTGCACCACCTCGGGGGGGCCCTGTGCCTTCAGCGCCGCCGCGGAGACCTCGTCGGTAACCTCCAGCACGTCAAGGTTGTCGATGTACACCTGCCACACCACCCAGCAGGCCGTACCAGCACCCTCCGGCATGAGCGTGTCATCTCCTCTCGTCGCCTTCGGCACCGTCTCCGCCCACATCTTGACCAGCACGTCCCCGTGGCAGCGCTGCCCTCGCCTGCAGTGGCACAGGAGGCGACAGCCCGAGAGCTCGGGCAAGCAGGCCAGCAGATCGGGCGAGTCGCGCAGGTGGCTCTCGTAATTCGCGATGGCCTCGCTCCTCGGCATCATCTTTGACACCTTGAAGGGGTTCGCCCACTTGGATGGGGAGAAGCCATACCGCTGCCCTGTGCGACCGATGTACACCTGTGGGCGCTCGTCGCTGTAGGATCGGCCCAGCTCGCCTCGCACCGGCAGCCTCGCCTCGCCCTGAGAGACCACCGAGCCTCTCTCACGATGTGGAGGCAGAGGAAGGTCGCGCCGCAATTCACGGTCCTCAGGCAGCGGAGGCACTCCCTCCAGCCACTCACGAAGCAGCCACCGGTGGATGTGCTGGATGATGCCTGTCGCCGACACCCAGCCCATTGGGATCACGGCCGCGGCCACGTGCACCTCGCCGGTCCCGTCAAGACCGAGGCAGGACCTGCTCACCTTCTTGGAGAGCGCCATGTACTTGTGCCACACCGCGGGCAACCGGTACACGTAGAAGCAGCACTTGAGGTCCTCCGACGAGCTCATCATCACCTCGCCGCTCCTCAGGATGATGCTCTTCCACTTGTCTGTCGTCGGGAGGAGACCCATGTCCCCCTGGACCGTCTCCTGCAACCAGTTGCTCGGGATGATGTTCATCACTAGCCGCTGCGGCCCCGAGCCTTTGACGTGTCCCGACTTTCGTACACCAAAGAGGCCGCCCAGCACGCGACGGCCCTTGACCTTCACGATCTCGTCGGCCTCGATCGGGACGAGGATGCCCCTGTTCACGAGCTCGGCCGCGATGAGCTCCCACTCGTCATCCTCGGCCCAGACGCGCGGGGTCTTGGGCATCTCGCCCAGCTCCGCGGGGCTCTTCATCACCCACTCCGGGTGCTCCAGCACGCTCCTGATCCAGCCTTCGCTCACCTCGGTCGCCAATACCGAGCCGCAAGCCTCCTTCGACGGCAGGGCGAGCAAGAGGCGCTCGCGGTCTAGCTGCTCGGCTGGGTACACCTCCATGCCCGTGTAGCTCACTGCCGACGACTTCAGCTCCTGGGTCCAGTCGAGGTTCGCCACGGAGCCCTCGTACTGGCATAGGAACGTGCCCACACTCCTGGCCAGCAACCTCAGGGCCTTCAGCTGCACCGCGCTGGCGGGCCCGTGCCTTACCTTCCAGGGGGCCATCTTGAGACCAGGATGCTTGCCCCCCAGCGCGTACTGGAAGTTCAGGCTCAGGACAGTGAGCTTCAGCCAGCCGTTCAGGTCGTCCTCGAAGGAGGGATCGACTGGCTCCGATTCGCCGAACACAACGCCGTTCATGCTCAACTCCTCGATCGTCAGATCGACGCAGGGCAACGGCAGCAGGTCACGCCGTCCGTTCCCTGCGGTCAGTGGTGAGAGGATATCATCGTACGATTTCGCATCAAAATTGCCAAGTGCCCCGCTCGAAGCGGGCGAAGAAGTACTGAGGTCAGCTAGACGGCGTCCCACAACACGAACTGGAGCTCCACAGAGACTGCCCAGCTCACTGGCGGCACGCGTCGGGTTCAAGTAAGGAAAGTCGTGAATTCGCGTGGACGGCACGTCCGAGACTGCGCCATGAGCGGCGCCGTTGCACTCATCCTCAAGGTACGAGGAGAAGGTGATCTCGGACTCCCAGCTGCCGTCGGACGTGCAGTCACACGCCTCTCGAGTGCCCTCGAAGCTCATGCATTCTACTTCCGATTCTTGTTGGACCTCTTGCCCTGGCCCTTGCCCTTGCCCTTGCCACGGGCCTGACCCTTCGTGCCGCCCTTGCCCTTCGGGTTCCACGAGCGCCAAGGTGGCGTCCCGCGGTGCTGCCCTTTGTCGCCCTTCGGCTTGCCCTTGTTGCCAGCCTTCGCCTCCGCGGTCACGTCGTCCGCGAACCTCACGCGACGAACAGGGCTCGAGGGTCTCCGAAGGGCCGGCTCGCGATCCACTCCAGGGCTGATCGAGCCAGGTGCTGGCCGCCAGTGGGGCGACGGGCTTCTCGGGCTCCCCGATCTCTCGCCAGCACCTGTCCCGGCTGCCGGGCTCGGCGACGCTCTCTTCACTGCCTCGCCAGCGTCCCCTCGACCGCGACCTCGCCCTCGGCCGCGTCCACGCCAGAGCTTCGCCCTCCACCTGTCCTTCCTCGATCCGGGCGTCGGCGCATCCTTCTCCCCCTGTGCTCCAGGACTCGATGTCTGTGGGGGCGGCGTCGCGGGAGAGGGCGTCCTGGTGCGCCCGCCCTCTCCCTCGCCGAATCCCTAGGGGGGCCTCCTCGCGCCCGCTCGAGTGAGGCGCTCCTTCAACTTCGCACCCTCCGAGTAGGATGCCACGGCCGCCGACACCTCGGCGCTGCTGGCCAGCCCGATGTCGGTGGAGTCGATCAGCTCGAGGTGCTCGGCTATCTTCCAGTGCCCGTCCTTGGTGGCCTGCTCGATGGCCTTCAGCCTCTGCATGAGCATGTCGCCCAGCTGCGGCAGATCGCCCCTCGTGAGGGCGTCCAGGCACTCCCCGATCATCCTCATCTCGCGCACATTCCGCACCCCCATCTCGTTCTGAGGGTGCATGCCGTGCCACACGCTCGTGATATACTGCACCACGTTGGACGCCATCCTATCCAGCTCATCATCGTTGTCGGCCCCGCCCCGCTGCGCCAAGTACTCTCGGATCTGCTTCAGACCCGCCGCCATGAGCGCCCCGGGGTCGGAGCGGGCCAGCTTCTGCACTCGGCGGCCGGAACCAGCGGTCGGGGCCTCATCAAAACTCGCACTGTCGGAGCTATCCTTGTCCCTGTTCTTCTGCTTCTTGCGGCTGCGGCGGCCCTCCAGCGCAGCCTCGGCGCGCTCGGCCAGCGCCTCGCCCATGGAGCGCTTCCTCTGAAGCTTCTCCTTCAGCCTCTTGACGATCTTCCTCATCTCCTCGGCCGTCCTGCCATCCACGTCCTCACCGTCGGCACCGCCTGAGCCCTTGGGAGCTCCACCTGCGTTCTTGCCCGGCACCACGGGTCCAGCGTCAGCGGCGGGCGGCGCACCGCCTGCAGGGAGGGCGCCAGGCGGGGTGGCTCCAGCGCCATCAGCGGCACCGCCTCCAGGCCCGGCCGCCCCCAGCACGCGCAACGTGTCCGAGTGCACCACGTTGCGCCCTGGCCAAGCGGTCGTGCGACAGCAAGTCGCCACGCCCTGGGTGCAGAGGTGCACCACGCTGCTTCCCATCGCGAAGATGCCCTGCAGGATCGGCAGGTAGAGAGGGTCGCTGCTGCTCTCCACTGTGCACTCCACGAACTCTCCTGCCGCGTCAGGCGGATACAGCCCTGTCACGGTCATCGTCGTCGTCCCGCTTGGCTGACAGGCAGCATCGTACATCACCAGCTCGACGCGGCAGCCGGCGCTCAGTCCCAGGAGGCCGTGGGTCACGGCCTGGGGCGCCATGGGCACGTATACCCAGGGTCCAGCCTGCTGCGCCGCCGCCGCGACCCCCGCCACCGCTGGCTGGGCGAACGCTGCTCCGAACTGCGGCAGCGCCCCGCCCGCCGCGGGCATGCCTGCCTGCCAGCCCACGGGCACAGGCGCGGCGGCGGCTGGCACCGCGTGGGCGGCCTGCCCTGCCACGGCGTGGCCGCCTCCACCCCCAGCGTGAGCGGGTGGTCCCACGAGGGCTCCCACCCCGGGGATCCCTGGGATCAGACCCGGCACCACGGGGCCGCCCAGGGCTGCTGGCGCTCCTGCTCCAGCGCCAGCGCCTCTGCCGCGACCTGCAGCGGGCGGCGGGGCGGCAGGCGGCTTGCCCATGCCGCCCATTGGGCCACCCATGCCGCCCATGCCGCCCTTGCCGCCCATCCCGGGCTTCGCCGCTGCCTTGCCTCCGCCTCCTGGTGCTGCGGGGCCTGCAGCGGCTCCGCCCGCGGCCGCGGCAGCTCCAGCGGCCACTCCGGCAGGCGGCGGCGGGAGCAGGGCGCCGACGCCAGGCGGCAGTCCCAGAAAGCCGCCCAGCACTCCGCCGCCGCCCACGCCGAGGAGCCCCCCGCCAGGGCCCAACCCAAGCGGGCCAGGCGGGGCGCCCGCGCCAGCCCCCGCGGCTCCGAACATCGCCACCGCCGTGCTGCCGCCGCGGCGGCGCGGGCTGGTGAGCTCCCCCAGCCGCCGAGGGGGGAGCTCACTCGGGCGCGGGCTCCTCGGAGGGGGTCATTCTGGGGACCCCCGCTTGCTTCTCTGACAGGGCTAATAGAAGCACCTCCACCGCGCACACCCTGCCGCAGCTTGAGCCGAGGCGGCTACGGAGAGGCGGTTTAGAGGAGATCGTTTCGAGGACGGAGGGGGGACGAGATAAAACCCATGAGAATCTCAAGGATATATATACCCTGCCCCACCTTTTTGCGCGCGGACACGCCAATGGTCAGAGTAGGCCAGCCCCCCTCAAACCCCCCAGCTACTGTACGCGCCGGGATGCAAGGGCACCCTACGCCACGCATTACCTAGGCGGCAAGCACGCGGCGCCTACCGCACCGCGCGCTTGCCACCTAAGGCGTGCGAGGTGGTCCTCCACCGTTCGCATACAGCAATCTGGGGAGGGGGCCTACGCTATCTTCTGGGCTACGGCACCAGCAGAAAGCGTGCCTCAACACGGAAGGGGTGGACCGCGGGTGGGAGCCCAAACAGGCTACGGACGTGTTGGGGCGGCGTGTCCTGGCCAAAGGGGGGAAGACGGGTATACGCATACAGGGGACCAGTATACAGACATACCCTGCCCCACCTTTTTGCGTGCGGACACGCCAATGGTCAGAGTAGGCCAGCCCCCCTCAAACCCCCCAGCTACTGTACGCGCCGGGATGCAAGGGTACCCTACGCCACGCATTACCTAGGCGGCAAGCACGCGGCGCCTACCGCACCGCGCGCTTGCCACCTAAGGCGTGCGAGGTGGTCCTCCACCGTCGCATACAGCAATCTGGGGAGGGGGCCTACGCTATCTAACTCCCCCACCTACTGGCCTTAAGGCTACGTAGGCCGTCCGTGTTTAACTCCCACCCACCCCCTGCAAATGGCATATTTATGCCGGTCCTTAATTCGGGGGTGCGCGGGGGGGCAGGCCACAAGACTGCGAGGGGGGGTCTGGACACGCAACCCGCGCCAGGCCACAGGCCTGACGTGGGGCAGGCACCGCACAGGGCGGCCCCACGCGTGCCAGACATCCCTCCGCAGCCCCTTGGTTTGGCCCCCCCAGCACACCCCCCTACTCCACGCCCTTCCCCAGCCCTTACACTCCACACGAGGAGGAGGTGACGGGGGGAGGCGACGGGAGGAGGTGAAACGATGCACGGAGAAGGCGAGACGGGCGTGGACCCCAAACAGAGAACGCCCCACACAACGGGCGGACCCAGGGGACCCCGGAAACCAGACCCAGAGAGAGAGAGAGAGAGAGAGGGCCACGCGGCCCCACGGCGGGAGGGCGGTTGCCTTCGCCGAAGCGAAGACAAACGCCCGATTTTCGGCAAGCACTGTTGGGCGCGAGCAGTGGCCTTTTACAGTGGCCAGCTGCAGGAGCCGCAGTCCCCGCGCAACGGCGAGGGCTGCCTCGCTCCCGGGCTGGGCGCGCACTGAGTCGGCCACCGCGCCCTCGATGCACAGGCGTGCGGTGGCGGAGGAGGCCCACCGACCCGCCACGAGGGTCGCCTCCATGGAGCCGCTCCTGACGAAGAAGGCGCTCGCCCCGCCACGTCGCAGGCTGTGCCACGTGATGGGCCCCGTCAGGCCCAGGCCCCTCGCCAAGGCGCGGAGGGCATCACGCAGCTGGGACGGCGTCCCCCATGAGAGCCGCGCGCCTGCACCAAGGCCGCGGACCGCAGTCCGCAGGAGCGCCACGGCCATCCTGCTGCGGACGACGACCGCCTCCGCGCAGTCCTTGCCCGCCGTGGTCTTGGACGAGCTGGTGCGGACTATGAACAGCTCGCCGCGGTCGACGATGTCGCCCACCGCCAGGGCAAACACCTCTGCGCCTCGGAGCATGCCCTCGAAGCCGACGAGAAGAGGGGCGGCCACGTCGAAAGCACCTGCAGCGCACGCGAACCCTGCCATGGCCGCGACGGCCTCGGTCGCGAGCGGCAGCACCCTGGACGCTGGCTCATGATGCCTCCATGCCTTGAGGAGAGTCCAGCTCAGGTCGAGGTGTCGCCTCAGACGAGGCACCGCGAAGCACACCCCCGCCAGCGTGTTGTTGGCGGCCGCGATGCCCGCACCAGAGGCCCACAGGCCTTCGAGGTACTCCGCGACGAGGGCGTCTGCGTCCTCGGGGTCGCCGCGCAAGGCGTCCGCCCCCGCCTGCTCGGCCCCAAAGTGGGCCAGCAGCGCGCGCAGGGCCCGCCCGTGGCGCCGCCGCGTCTCCGCTGACACCCTCAGGGAAGAGAGAGTCTGGCAGCGCGTCCCGCGGCGTCTCACGGGAGCGGGCCTGCGGTGAGCGGCCGCGCGCGCGGCACGGGTCGCCCTCGCCTCCTGGGCTTCGAGCCACGCCACAGCAGCCTCCTCGACGGCTCGTCCGCAGGGCTGTCCTCTGAGACCACGTAGCCGATCAGTGGGTACATGTCGGCCGCCACGACGACGGCCATCCAGCGCCTCAGGATGGGCTGTAGCTTCCTGCTGCTGCTGCGGCCCTTCGTCACGATGGCCGCGACCACCTGGCTGTCGACGAGGTGCAAGAACCTGCCCCCGTGCTGCGCGACCTTGCGGGCGCGCCACCTGATCGCCGCCGCGGCCGCCTGCAACTCTCTCACGTTTATGTGGGTGGAGCTCCGGCCAGGCCACGCCATGCTGACCACCACGCGCCACTTCCACACGAACGGGCCCAGGCTCGTCCTCGGCCAACCTCGCGGGCGGTAGGGGACGCCGTAGTCCAACCTGACGTCCGACCCGCCCTTCTCCGCGCGGCTGAGGTAGTGCAGGACCAGCTGCCTCGCCTCCGCGGTGTCCGGCTCTCCTGGCTCCGTGAAGGCCCCCGCCTGGTCCCACGTCGCCCGGCACACGCGGACGGGGGGCACCTCCTCTATCGACAGCTCCCCGTTCAGCGCGCCGCGGCGGTGCAGGAGCTGCTGGCACAACCATGCCACGACGTGAATACTGAAGCTGTTGCCGAGGAGGAAGGCCCTGGCGTCGGAGGCGCCCTGAGGGTTCGAGCCCTTGGTGGCTAGGGAGGTGTGCCCCACATCAAAGCCAAGGAGCCGCCCCCTCTCCTCGCTGGTGGGGAGGCGCAGGAAAGGGAACGAGGAGGTGCAGATCATGTTTTTGTCCTCGTACAAAGCCACATGATACCTGTGCCCGTCCGCAGCCCACCTTTGACGAGCCGTCTCCGACGCAGCCGCGAAGCCACGCGGGGCAGAGGGGAAGGAGGGCTGAGGCCTGCAGCAGACGAGCGTGGGGAAGCACCTTGGTCTCCCTGGCCAAGAGCAGCCCTCGCCCTCCCACGCGAGGTCCATGAGCGGGGCGCCAGGGCCCACCAGCTCGTCGTAGACCCCGCGGTCGGTCAGCCGAAGAGGCGCCGATGCGGTGACGCCCCAGCTCGTCCAGAACAGGCGCGGCCTGCGACACGGCACGAACACCGACGAGCACACCAGCGTCGGCCTCTCCTGCAGCGCCTCCGAGATCAGCTCCACGTTGGCGTCGGACATGCTGGCCACGTTCTCCACGAACCAAACGAGCCTGTCCTTGAAGACGGCGGCGAGGAGAGCCAGGATGCGTGGCACCTCGTGGAACAGCGAGGACTTCCTGCCGCTGAGGCCGCGCCCGCCGACGTTGAGGCGTGACAGGTCCTGGCAGGGGCTGCCCGCTGCGACCACCACCAGGTCGACGAGGCCGCCGAACGCCTCGAACAAATCCCGCACCGTCTCGCTGCCCACACGGGCGACGTCGCCCCAGTCGATGACACCTATCCAGCGGAGTCTGACAACGCGCCTCGCCTTGGCGTCCGTCTCGGCCGCGACGAAGGCCGCGATGCGGACGGGCAGCCTCGAGAAGGCGACGGCGAGGCCTCCGATGCCGTCGAACAGGCCGATGAGCAGCACCGACAGCACCCTGCGGACTGCCCTGGCGGGGACGCGTGGGTTGGCTGCCGCCCACGGTCGGGCGGGGTCCTCGGGCATGTTGAGGAGCCTGGCCCCTATCCCCAGCTGGTCGGGGACCGTCCTCGGCACCTGCAAGGCGGCGGCGACGTCCTCGCGCAGGCCAGCTGACGTGCACACGCCGCCGCCCATCTCCGACGCGTCCGAGGACGTGACCATGCCGTCGATGCGCGCCCGCAGCGAGGAGGCGGCCAGCGGCAGGACCATCACGCCCATGAGGAGCTCTTCCACCATCTCTGCGTCCAGGTAAGCCCCCTGCGCTGAGGACGCAGCCAGCCTCCAGACGGAGTTCAGGATCCCGAAAAGCGGCCGCCTGAACTCGAAGGCCCTCACGAGCTTGCCGAGGGCCGCCATGGCAACGCGCCACGGGACCAGGCGCCGCTGCACCGCGGCCAAGCAGAGGCCCGCAGTGGCCGGCGCCTTGGCAGCGGGGACCGCGAGGCGCCCGCTGACGCCGTCGACGTCCGCGCCCATGCGCTCGACCCTCAGCTGCCTGCAGTGCGCCTTCTCGGCCGAGAAGGAGACGCTTGCCCTCTCGTAGCTGGCGCGGACCTGCAGTTGGAGGTCGCTCGGGGCCCCCGCGAGCTTGCGGGCCAGAACCTCCTCGACGATCTCCGGCGCATCGAAGTCGTCGATGTAAACCTGCCACCAGCCAGCGTCCTGGCCGCTGCCTGCCTCGACCAGGGGCCGCGCGCAATCCTTGCGCCACTCCCCGTCTGAGGGGGGCCCCACCCCGAGGGGCGGCGCCAGGCGGCACAGTCGTCGGTGGATGTGCTGGAAAACGGGCACCGCGAGCGACCAGCCCATGGCGATGACAGCCGAGGTCACGTAGACGACGGGCTCCGAGCGACCAAACAGCTCGCCCGCGAGCGGCCGCCCCACGGCCATGTAGGGGTGCCACGCGGGCGGGACCCGCCACACGAAGAAGGCCCCCTTCTGGTCGTCGCCCGACCACAGCAGCAGCTTCCCCAAGGGGATCACGACCGACGTCCAGGACGTCGAGGCCGCGAGCAGCGCCGCCTCGCCCACGTGGGCCTTCAGGAGCGAGTTGCCTGGCACCATGTCGAGGGTGAGCCTGGTGACCCGCGTGGCGCCAGGCGCTGGAGCGCCCTTCTTCTCCACCGCGAACAGGCCGTTCAGCACGGGCTCGCCCCTCGCGCGGACCAGCTCGCTCTCCGCGAGCGTGGTGAAGATGCCGAGCGACACGAGGTGCAGCGCCAGCTCCTCCCAGTCCGCATCCGTCTCCACGTTCACGCGGGCCCGCGGCAGCGGGTCGGGCCAGTCGGATTGGTCGAGGAGCGCCAGCTCGGGGCGGCGCAGCCAGGCGCCAACCTCGTCGTCAACGAAGTCGATCGCGTCGAGCGTGGCAGCGCACTCCCGCGCGGGCAGCCCAGGGGCCAGCTCGCAGAGCCGGCAGGGGAGGGCCTTCACGCCCGTCTCGCCCTCGTACGCTGACCCGCAGCCGCCCGCCAGCTCGTCGATCGCGGGGGCCACGACCATGGCCAGCGGGTCCTCCGCCAGGGCCGCCGCTCGACTCTTCAGGTGCACGTAGACCTGCGTCTGCGCCTTCGACAGGGTCGGCCTGTGGCGCCAGCCTTCCTGCGCGCGGCCGCAGAACGCGTAGTTGAGCGCCACCGCGCTGAGGTACAGCCACGCCTGCTCGCTGACCTCCCGCGCCACGGCGCGGCGGCGGCACCTGCGTGCCTTGGGCAAGGCACTGTGGGCCAGCCAGCGGTCCACCTCCTCGGTCGACGGAAGGGGAAGCGGCAGGGCGTCCCGAACCCTCCTGTTCGAGGACCCTCCGCTCCCACAAAATGTGTCCGCACGCATGCTGAACGACCGAGCGAAGTGGCCAAGGCTGCCCGGGTGGCGTCGCACTGCTGCCACCAGCCGCGCCGCCAGGTCGACCGCGACGATGCTCTTGCCGAAGCCGAAGGAGAGCTCGTCGGACCAGCACTGCAGCGCGGTGGCCAGCGGGGGCTCCGCGACGCCCTCACCCCCCCCGCCTAGGGCGGCGCGATCTCCGCCCTCGGTAAACCGAGTTTGGCCCACGCCGCGGACTCCCCCACCAGCGCCCTTCGCAGGGCTCGCGCCCTTGATGGAGGCATCGGCCACCCCCCCTGAGGAGGCTCCACCATAGCGCGGGGCAGGCGGCAGGCTGCCGCCGCTCAGGTCCGACGAGGGCGCGCCGCCGCACGAGCTTTGAAGGCTCGCAGGCGGTGCTGGGTGTTCGTCTCCCCCGGCTGCTTCGGAAACTTCTTCCGCATCTCCGCGAAGGACATCTTCCACGGCGGTGGGGCTGCCGACCCCTCGGCCTGCGGGGGAGGCCCGCCCGCGGCCGCCGCCAGGGGGGCTGGTGGGGCCGCCGCGGGAGCCTTCCTGCGGGGCGGCCGAGCCCGCGGCTGGCTGGGGGCCTGCCCCTCAGGTCCCCTCGCCTGCGCTGTCGCAGGGGGTACCCCCCCTGCCTGGCCAACAGACGGAGGCGCCAGCGGCGGGTGCGCCCCCGTCGGGCCTCCGCCCTATCCCGGCGTCTTGGCGGAGGCCAGCCGTGCGGGGAGCTCGTCCAGCTTCATCTCCCCGAGCTGGATGCTGCGGATGAGCTCCTCCTCCTCGCTGCGGATGGCCGTGGGCTCGTCGCGCGGCGGGATCAGCTCCAACCACTTCGCCGCCGCCCACGAGCCATCCGTCGTTGCCACCTGCAGCGCCTTCAGGCGCTGGACGATCAGGTCGCAGGCGTGGGCCGCCTTCCCCTGCATCAGCAGGTCCACCGCCTCCGCGAGGGTGCGGAGCTCGCGGTACGTCTGCACGCCGATCTCCTTCACCGGATGCTGCGGCAGGTAGATCGTGAGGAGGTACCGCAGCGCGATCGGGCCCGTCGCGTCGACGGCTGCCTCCCCCTCCTGCGAGCCCAGGAAGTCCGCCATCTGCTGCAGGCTCAGCTCCGTGAGGCGGCCTGGGGAGGCGGCGGCCATCCGACGACAGAAGGCCCTCTTCGTGGCCAGGTCGCGCGGCACCGCCGCGGGGTCCGAGGAGCCGAGGCCGCCCCCGCCGCCGTCGCCAGGGGGACCCTCCTTGCCCTCGCGGATGGCCATCACGAGCGCCTGCGCCAGCTCCGCCATGCCGCCACTCGGACCAGCTCCTGGCAGCGCCCGATCGGGCACGGGGTCTCCTGACCCTCGGGGGGCCGCGTCCGAGGCGGCCCTCTTGAGCTTCGCGGCGCGCTCGACCAGCAGGTCTCCGAGCGACCGCTTCTTCACAGGCCCCTCGCCAGCCGCCTCTGCGCCGAGGGGGAAGCCGTCCAGGTTGACATCGCCAGCAGCCCGCTTCCCCTCCTCGAAGCGCACACGAGCACCCTCGAGCTTGCCTCCCAGGCCGCCCGCGGCAGCCGCCTCCTCGCCTGCGGCCAGCTCTGAGCCAGGCCCGCGCGACGAGCCTCTCACGCTCAGGAAGTCGTCGAAAGGGGCAGCGCCAGGCGGGGCCCTGGGAGGACCTGCTGCGGCTGGTGGGCGCCCCGCCGCTTTGGCCACCGCAGCGGGCCTCGCGGGGGCGGCGGCGGCGACCAGCGGCCCGAGGCTTGCTGCTGGCCAAGCCGCCTCGGGGTTCGTCTCCTGGCACTCGACGAACAGCGCCCGCAGGTCCCCGAGGCCGAGCTCCGCCCCGTCCGACACGTGGATCAGCTCGGTGCACGTCCCCGGCCCCTCCAAGACTGAGCACGGGTTCTCCGAGCACACGTGGATGAGCGGGCGCACCGTCATCGCGCTCGGCTGGCCAGGGTGGCTGGCCCACCAGTCCCAGTAGCCGTCGTCGCTGAAGAGGAACTCGGCCTTCACGAAGCGCAACGGCGGCTCTGCGCTGGAGACACGCAGCGCCCGCCACGCGAACCGGCACTGCTCGAGGCCGCCCGCAGTGTAGCCCGTGCTGCAGTAGCATCTGCCCTGGGCCACCGCCAGTGGGACGATCGGCACGGGTCCGTCCTCCACGGGCGCGGGCACGACGGCCTCCGGCGCCTCCCAGAGGTCCTCGTCTCCACCGTCGAGGTCCTCGACAGCCGCCTGGGCCATCCAGCCCCGCGCCTGCCACAAGTCAGGCCAGCGACCCTCGCCTCCCAGTGCTGCCGCCAGGAGCGCGAGGAGGGCGGATGGCGGCCCTCGGAGCAGGCCTCGCGGCCACGAGACAGCCCGTGGCCGTGACCCCGAAGAAATGCTTGGATCTTTAAGCCCAAACAGGCTACGGACGTGTTGGGGCGGCGTGTCTATATATATATATATATATATATATATATACATGCATGCATACATACATATACACATGTATGTATGTTTGTTTGTATGTATGTATGTGCGTGTACATTTATATGTATATATGAATATGCATAGGTCTAGATTCACGTGTACTCGCACACATACGTGCATGCATGCATGCATGCATGCATACATACATACTAGAACCACGCGCGCGCTTCGCGCGCGCTTAGGTTCTAGCCGTGGCCACGGAACAGCTCCGAACACGGTATGACCAGGCACAGGTCCAAGTATGTGGCGTTAGCCCAGAAAACCGACCTCCTCCCCGTCCTCCTCCTCCCCCTCTGCCTCCTCCTGCCTCTCCGCCCCCTCCTGCCTCCTCCTCCTCCCTCCTCCCCCTCCCCCTCCTTCCCCCCCCCCCTCCCCCTCCTCCTCCTCCTCCACCTCCTCCTCCTCCTCTTCCTTGTCCTCCTCCCCCTCCTCCTCCTCCTCCTCCCCCTCCTCCTCCTTCTCCTCCCCCTCCTTCTCCTTCCCCTCCTCCCCCCGTCCTTTTCCTTCCCCTCCTCCCCCTCCCCCCCTCCTCCTCCCCCTCTTTCCTCCCCCCCCCCTCTCCCCTTCCGCATCCTCCGACTCGTCGTCGTCCTCCTCCTTCTCCTCCTCCGCCTCCTCCTCCTCGTCCTCCTCGTCCTCCTGTTCCTCCTCCTCCTCCCTCCTCTCCACTCCCGTCCTCCTCCATATTATCCCCCCCCTCCTCCCCCTCTCCTCCTTTTCCCCCTCCTCTACCTCCTCTCTCCTCCTCCTCTCCTCCTCCTACTCCCACTCCCCTCCTCCTCCTCACTCCTCCTCCTCGCCTCTTCCTTGTCCTCCTCCTCCTCATTCATTTCCTCATCCCCTTCTCCTACTCATCCTCATCATCCTCCGCCCTCCCCCCCAATCTCCCTCCTCCTCCCGCTCCCTCCTCCTCCTCCTCCTCCTCCTCCTCCTCCTCCTCCTCCTCCTCCTCCTCGTCCTCCTCCTTCTCCTCATCCCCCTCCTTCACCTCGCAAAACACTCGACGCCGGGATGTGTTCACAACGTGGGCCCAGCATATCCGGACGACTTCCCGGGGCCGCCTGTTCATCCCGCCTTGTGTCTTACGGTCCAGGGGCCCCTCAAGGGCCCCCTGGAGGCTGGAACTTGTGCAAAAGCTTCCCGTCGTGTTTTTTCGTCCCGACGCGAGGTGGGAGCATCGAAAAGCGACACCACCACCACCACCACCAGGGCGAGGAGCCAGGGGATGCCCCCTGGTGGTGTGGCCACACCTCCCCGCTCGAGACATCCCCAACCTCCAGCTTGACGGGGCATCGCGGACCTTCTCGATGAAGGTGGCTCCCCTGGTGGTGGGTGGTGGTGGTGGTGGTGGTGGTGGTGGTGGTGGTGGTGGTGGTGGTGGTGGTGGTGGTGGTGGTGGTGGTGGTGGTGGTGGTGGTGTCGCTTCTCCTTCCCCGAGCGAGAGGGACTGGGTCCTGCACTCTGCCCCGGGCCTCAACGGCCTCCGGACGGGAGGCGCCCGCCCTCGAGGGCGGCGCGGCGGGCCCGACGCGACGCCGACGGCGTTCCCTCGGGGCCTCTCCTGCCTTTCATTTTGGGGGAGCCGGTTTCGGAACCAGGGGCCGTCGAGAAACAGGAACCGGGGCAAAAAACTACTCCAAGAAGATGCGAATGCGGCCCCGGTCGGGCCGGGGCGGGGGGAACGCAGCCCCGGGAGGGAGGGAGGGTGGGAGGAAGGAGCAGCAGGAGAAGAAGGGAGCAGGAGGAAGCGAGTCAGAAGCAGGGATCGCGTGCATCCTGAAGGACGCGTCATGAACCTGTGAATTTCCCACCTAGTATTTGTACTACCACGGTCAGGGGAGAAGCAGATCCCACGGGGAATGCAATGGCATCGGGGTAGAGCAAGGCAAGACCGATCTCTGGGAGCTGGTGGTAAGCCACGATGACTTCCGAACCCTCAACAGGCTTCCGAAAACCACTCCATCTTCTCCTCGTCGTCGTCGCCCTCCTCTTCCTCCTCCTCTTCCTCCTCCTCCTCCTCCTCCTCCTCATCGCCGGGGCCCGCGATGGTGGAAAATAGCCTCCACAAGGCACGGCGCCCACCCGGGGCCGAAGACGGCGAAGAAGCGTATCCTAATGGAGGCTCGAAGCCTGACGATGAACCAAGGGAACATGGGATCCTGCAGCGTCTCCCGCGAGACCAGCACAGGGGGAGAGACCACCAGCATGGCCCATGGCATCTGTTTGTCGCGCACCCGTGACATGCATCTTGGGAGCCCTTCGGGGGCTTCTGGCGGCGTCTTGGGGGCCTCCGGGGCGCTTCTTGGAATCTCCTGGGAGCTTTCTGGGGCCGAAGGCTTGAAAAGTCCGTTCGGATTCCCTGTCTGGGTCCCTTCTTAGAGCCGTCTTGGGGCTATCTTGGACCGTCTTGGAGGCCTCTTGGGCTGCTTGGGTCCCTCTTGGGCTGTTTTGGGGCCGTCTTGGGAGCCTCTTGGGCCGTCTTTGGGCGATCTCGGGAATCTCTTTGGCTATCTTGGAGCGCCAGGAAGCCGCAAAGGTGAGAACCACAAAACATCCTCCCACCAAACCCTTGAAAAACAACAATTGTTAGCCTCTTGTGGCCCTCTTGAAAAAGCCTCTTGGAGGCCTTTTGGGGTGTCTTGGAAGCCTCTTGGGCCGTGTAGGGACTATCTTGACTGTATTGGACCGATCTTGTGGCGCCCTCATGGACATCTTGGGTGCTTCCTGAGGCCGTCTTGGAGGCCTTCTGGAGGCCTCCTGGGGCGTCTGGAGGCCCCTTGGAGGCGCCAGGGCGGGGGTATTGAAAAAGGGGGGCCCAAGGGTTTTGAGGTGGGCGGGGCCCCCGGGCTGGGGACCTGGTATTCATCCACATATATCCTATGGGGGCCTCCTTGGCGCCTTCTGGCGGTCTTCTGTGAGGCCCCGGGGTTCCCCGAGGGCCCCGGGGCCCACATTTGCGGCCGTCTTGGGCCTTTCGTGGGCCGTCCTGGAGCTCTGTGGGGCTGTATTGGGTCCCTCTGGGGCGCGTCCTGGGCCGGACCGACAGCGAAAACAAGCAATATGTTAAACATATACGTTTTACAAAAGGAGTGGGGCTATTTTGGCCCCTTGGGGCTCTCTTTGGGGCCCTATTGGGGGTCGCTTGGGGTGTCTTGGGGGCTTCTGAAGCCGCCTTGGAAGCCATGTTGGGTGTCTGGGAGCAACCTTCGGGCGTCCCGGGTCTGTTCGGGAGCCTCTTGGAGCCTCCTTGGCGGGGCTCCCCGAGGGCCCCGGGCCCACATTTGCGGCCGTCTTGGGCCCTTCGTGGGCCGTCCTGGAGCTCTCTCCTTGTAGGGCCACGAAACAATGTACTGGGTGGGGGGGACGCATGCGCCACTGGAACCTTCGGTGGAGCTCCCTATGGGGCCACGAAGCGCTGCACTGGTGGGGGAGACGCATGCGGGCTGCGCCACTGGACCTTCGTCGGAGCTCCCCATAAGGCCGAGACGCACGCGGGCTGCGCAATTGAGACCTTCGGTGGAGCTCCCTATGGGGCCACGAAAGGCTGTATTGGGTGGGAGGGACTCATGCGGGGTGCGCCAGTGGAACCTTCGGTGGAGCTCCCTATGTGGCCACGATCGGTGTACTTGGTGTGGGAGACGCATGCGGGCTGCGCCACTGGGGCCTTCGGTGGAGCTCCCCATGGGGCCACAAAGCGCTGTACTGGGTGGGGCGGACGCATGCGGGCTGCGCCACTGGGACCTTCGGAGGAGCTCCATAGGGCCCTTTCGGGCCGTCCTGTGCGCCTCTGGCGCCGTCTTGGGGCCCCCTTGGGCCGTCTTGGGGCCGTTTTCGAAGCCCCTGGGGCTGTTTTGGAGCGGACAATATGACATCTTGGGTCGTCGTGGAGCGTCAGAACACTGAAAAGGCGAGAACTTGGAACTCCTTCCAAAACCTTTGGAAAATCATTAACAAGTTGTGCCTCGCGGGACTCCTTTGGAGGCATCTTATCTAGGAGGTTTCTGGGGGCGTCTTGGAGGCCTCTTGGATAGTCAGGGGCTAATTCTGGCCGCCTTGGCCGTCGTGGCCGTCATTGGTCGTTCCCGCAATCTGGAAGCGCCATGTTTGGCGATCCTGGGGCCGTCTTCGGGCGATCTGAGGGGGCCCCCGGCGCCTCGGCAAAACCCCCGGAACTTCCCAGTCCCCCAGATGGGGACACATGTTTGGGGACCGCGGGCCTGTGCATATATATATATATATATATATTATATATATATATATATATATATATATATATTCCTTATCCTTATTACATGACACGGAAAAACCGACAGAGATGGGCATCAGATAATTCCAGGCCCTCCCGGGGCACCGGCGGAGACCTGGAAAGAGTCCTCCAAAGCATCCCTCGGACCTTCCAGACACCCCACAAGTGCCTCCACGACGGCCAAGATGGCCTCCAAGAGGCCAAGATGGCCTCCAAGACGGCCGAGCATAGCCTCAAGATGGTCTAAGACGGCCCCAAAGGCTCCAAAGAAGCCTCCAAGAGGGCCCAAGAGCCCTCCAAGACGCCCTCCAGGGAGGCCCGAAGAGGCTAAAATCATCGATTTTCCTTAGGTTTTTTGAAGGATTTTGGCACGTTCTTCTTTTCAGCTCTCCGACGGCCGAAGACGGCCCAAGAGGCCCCCAACATCGCCCCAAGAGCGCCCAAGAGCCCTCCAAGATAGTCCCATGACGGCCCAAGAGGCCCCCAAGAAGGCCCCAAGAGGGCCCCAAGACGGCCCAAGAGGCCTCCAAGACGCCCAAGATGGCCTCCAAGACGGCCCTGAGGCGCCCCAAGAGGGCCCCAAGTCGGTTCAGAGTGGCCTCCAAGACGGCTTCCGACGGCGTCAGACGGGCCAGGAAAGCCCCAAGACGGCCACAAAGGCCCCCAAGAAGCCCCCGAAGGCCCCCAGTTGGCCCAGGAAAGCCCCCCAAAACGCCTCCAAGACGCCTCCAGGAAGCTCGCAAGAAACCCAAAGAGTGCCCCAAGACGCTCCTTAGAGCCTCCCACTACTCTCCATATTCCTTTTCCTCTTCTCTTCGTGCTCATTCTCCCCCACGTGATCCCCGAAGGCTTTCCAAACCGACTCGGAGAACTCATGGCCAGGTACCTTGGCCACGCTCTACCCCATCTCTCCGCCACATCGGCGTTTCCAAAAAGGCAGGTCCGCGGAGCATCAGTCCTCCTACTTCTATGCATTTATCCCCTCCCTTCGTACCGTACCCTCCCCCCATGACACCAGGAATGCCAGCCACCAGGTTGTCCTGCGATCTTCTCCGTCATGGCAGTCAAGCCCGGGCACGATGATCGAACAGAGCACCAACTACACGCGGCGGGTAATGGTGGCACGGGCTTGCCCCTCCACAGCCCAGGCACGGTGGCCTGTAGACAAAAGCCACTCACATACAAGCATACACATACGCACACCCACATGCACACACACACACACCCACACACCCCTAGCACACTCACACGCCCCTCATCCACAACCACACATACCCTCACACGCACAGGTCACCACATACACACCCACGAGCACGCACACACAGGCACAATCACACACACGCGCACTCACACCGGAGTGCCAGCCACCAGGTCCCCCTGCAAGCGATCCGCGCGTGATCCGCGCGCACATCTCGCACAACCACCTACGCGCCATCACATGCACACAGGCACAATGCACACACACGCGCGCACATACACCGGACTGCCAGCCACCAGGTCCCCCTTCGGACGATCCGCCCATGATCCGCCCGCGCACCTCGCACAAACACCTACGCACACACACACACACACACACACACACACAGACACTACGCACACAACCCACAGCCAACACACTGGGAACCCACGGACTTCTCCAAGGTTCAAGAGGGGCCCCACCGTCCGAATAACTGCCCCTCCACAGCCCAGGCACGGTGGCCTGTAGACAAAAGCCGCTCACATACAAGCATACACATACGCACACCCACATGCACGCACACACACCCACACACCCCTAGCACACTCACACGCCCCTCATCCACAACCACACATACCCTCACACGCACAGGTCACCACATACACACCCACGAGCACGCACACACAGGCACAATCACACACACGCGCACTCACACCGGAGTGCCAGCCACCAGGTCCCCCTGCGGGCGATCCGCGCGTGATCCGCGCGCACATCTCGCACAACCACCTACGCGCCATCACATGCACACAGGCACAATGCACACACACGCGCACATACACCGGACTGCCAGCCACCAGGTCCCCCTTCGGACGATCCGCCCATGATCCGCCCGCGCACCTCGCACAAACACCTACGCACACACACAGACACTACGCACACAACCCACAGCCAACACACTGGGAACCCACGGACTTCTCCAAGGTTCAAGGGGGGCCCCACCGTCCGAAGAATTGCCCCTCCACAGCCCATGCACGGTCGCCTGTAGACAAAAGCCACTCACATACAAGCATACACATACGCACACCCACATGCACGCACACACACCCACACACCCCTAGCACACTCACACGCCCCTCATCCACAACCACACATACCCTCACACGCACAGGTCACCACATACACACCCACGAGCACGCACACACAGGCACCAATCACACATACGCGCACTCACACCGGAGTGCCAGCCACCAGGTCCCCCTGCGGGCGATCCGCGCGTGATCCGCGCGCACATCTCGCACAACCACCTACGCCCCATCACATACACACAGGCACAATGCACACACACGCGCACATACACCGGACTGCCAGCCACCAGGTCCCCCTTCGGACGATCCGCCCATGATCCGCCCGCGCACCTCGCACAAACACCTACGCACACACACAGACACTACGCACGCAACCCACAGCCAACACATTGGGAACCCACGGACTTCTCCAAGGTTCAAGGGGGGCCCCACCGTCCGAAGAATTGCCCCTCCACAGCCAATGCACGGTCGCCTGTAGACAAAAGCCACTCACATACAAGCATACACATACGCACACCCACATGCACGCACACACACCCACACACCCATAGCACACTCACACGCCCCTCATCCACAACCACACATACCCTCACACGCACAGGTCACCACATACACACCCACGAGCACGCACGCACAGGCACCATACCACACATACGCGCACTCACACCGGAGTGCCAGCCACCAGGTCCCCCTGCGGGCGATCCGCGCGTGATCCGCGCGCACATCTCGCACAACCACCTACGCCCCATCACATACACACAGGCACAATGCACACACACGCGCACATACACCGGACTGCCAGCCACCAGGTCCCCCTTCGGACGATCCGCCCATGATCCGCCCGCACACCTCGCACAAACACCTACGCACACACAGACACTACGCACCCAACCCACAGCCAACACACTGGGAACCCACGGACTTCTCCAAGGTTCAAGAGGGGCCCCACCGTCCGAAGAATTGCCCCTCCACAGCCCATGCACGGTCGCCTGTAGACAAAAGCCACTCACATACAAGCATACACATACGCACACCCACATGCACGCACACACACCCACACACCCATAGCACACTCACACGCCCCTCATCCACAACCACACATACCCTCACACGCACAGGTCACCACATACACACCCACGAGCACGCACGCACAGGCACCATACCACACATACGCGCACTCACACCGGAGTGCCAGCCACCAGGTCCCCCTGCGGGCGATCCGCGCGTGATGCGCGCGCACATTTCGCACAACCACCTACGCCCCATCACATACACACAGGCACAATGCACACACACGCGCACATACACCGGACTGCCAGCCACCAGGTCCCCCTTCGGACGATCCGCCCATGATCCGCCCGCACACTGGGAACCCACGGACTTCTCCAAGGTTCAAGAGGGGCCCCACCGTCCGAAGAATTGCCCCTTCTCCGTGCGTTGGAATGTGTCAGGCGACCCTGATCACCATGCCACGCTGTCGTTGGACTCAGCGTCTTTCTTCCCCGAGGCATCATCTTTCCTCCGTAGCCGTCTGGGCCCAGACGGTACCATGTTCTCTGGGTTGCGGAAGGTTGCTGGCGGGGCATGGCTCCTCCCTGGCTCTGCAACTGCGTTTCTCACAAGTCTGCAGCGCCGTCGCACACGCTACACGCGTTGTGCTGGCGACGACGGCCAACCCTCTCAAGTGCACAAACGACCCGCTGGCCGTGGCCGACCCAGCGCTGCCGAGCTGCATTGCTCCCGCTGTGGCCTCGACCTTCCGCGTGAGAGCTTCAGCCAGTACCAGATCTACCGACCGACTCGAGCATGCCGCACTTGCACAGCTAGTGCTCCCCAAGCGTCTGGCCAGACCCGCTCCCGCCTGGAGACCACCTGCGCCCAATGCGGCCTCACTGTGCCCAGTGACACGCTCGCCCACCACCAACGATATTCAGGAGGAGTTTGCCGGGAGTGCGCCACGAACGGACGCCCAACTTATGACGACAAACCCTTCGTAGTAGGCGACATGGCCCGCATTTGCCCGCACTGTTCAGCACGGCTCTTCCCTTGCGAGCCGTGCACATTCTGCTGCAATAGCGGTAAATGGGCAGTTCCCTTCACCGACTTCTTCCCCTTGCCTTCCCCTGCTCTTCTCCGCGTGCATCAATCCACGTGGCCTGCCACCGACGCAAAAGGACATCCCATCCACGACGCCGCTACGGACACACCCCGCCTCACGGGCTTCACAGCTGTCAGCCGCCGCTATAACAATTTATTCGCTTTGGCGGTACACGAGATTCAAAGCGCCGGTACCACCAAGGAGCTACGGTTCGGAAACTATTTGCGCCCTTCCAACTTACGCATACATGGCACCATGTACCGACGCCTACTCTCAGCGCAAGACTCCACCGCAGTACGGTACCTCGTCGTGGACCCTCAAGAACGCGCCCGACAGGCTGCCACACTACAGCTCGATACCAAACTACTCCGGCAGCTTGAACGTGCCATCCTGCCCATCAGCCCATTCATGACCGAGATCAAGCGCCTCGGCGCGGTCAGCCGCCCGGGCCCCGACGCAGCTGTCCACCTCAAATGGGACCCTGGCATCAATGAGCTCGCCGCCATCGTCGACGCCCACAGCGATGGTCGAGCGGAACCACGCACTGTGACATTCCGGCTGCACTCCACGAGTACACCTCGATACCTGCACCCACTGCACCCTTTCTACGAGCCGTTGTCTCATCCATCGTGGTTCCTCGGTGGAGGACGCGGCTGGAGCCCAGATGCAGTAGTCAACGACGCCCACATCAGTCAGATGTGGTGGTACCGGCAGTGCCTGCTTCGCCGCAGTCACATGCACGCGTGCGGACGACTATCAACGAATGGCTCGTCAACATGCACTGCCGGATGGACGACGAACGCCTCAGCTTACTTCGCCGAGAACAACCGACGACGCGAGCGTCCCAGCGTGAGCTCTGCGAGACTCTGGCCAACAATTCTGGTCAACCTGCCGTGGGCGTCCGGGTGGTTCTCCCTTCCAGCGTCCCCGGTTCCCCTCGCCACCTTCGACGACTTCGCATTGATTGCTTGGAACTCGCTCGCCGGAAAGGACCCCCCACGTTTTTCATCGCACTCACATGCAATCCGTATTGGCCCGAGATACAGGCCGCCCTTCTGCCAGGACAATCGGCTGCTGACCGACCGGACGTTGTGGCACGAGTCTTCCACGCAAGACTCCTGGACATGATCGCGTTCTTGAAAACCGATTTCTGCGGACGCCGACGGTGCATCATCCGCGGGGTAGAATGCCAGATGCGCGGGTTGCCTCACGCGCATATCGCCCTTGCCGTGGAGAACCCACCGTCCAGCGCAGAAGAGATTGACGCACTGATTTCGTGCGAGGTCCCTGCAGAACCAGGACCACTGCGTGACTGCGTTCTTCGTCACATGATTCATCGGTGCACTTCTGCCTGCCACCCCCACGACCCCGATCAGGAATGCATCAAAGGCTGTCCGTGGCCGTTCCTGGACTCCACCGAGATCGACGCGCGAGGCTACCCGCATCGTCGCTGGCGCCCGTGCAAAGGTACTTGCCCGAACTGCCAGTCCAATGGCCCCGCTTACGGCCGCCGCAACGTCTGCTGCAACCGGCTCGTCGTCGAGTACTCTCCTCGGGTGTTGCTGAAGTGGGACGGCCATGCGAATGTCAAGTTCGCCGGGTCTGTGAATTTGTTCGAGTACCTGTTCAAATACCTCTTCAAGGGACCAGACCACACGTTGTACACTGTAGGTCCGACGACCAGCACGTGGACGAAATGACTGATTGGCTCCGCGGGCGATACCTCGTGGCCACCGAGTGTGCATGGATAATCTTCGGTTACACCACCTACGACCGCGTCCCGACGGTTTTATGCTTGCCCGCCCACCTGCCCGGTGAGAACTGGGCGGCGTTCTCCGAGGGCTTCGAAGCTGACGCGCTGGACCAGAGCACGTCGCAGCTCCAGCGATACTTCTACCGCCCCATGCACGAACCGTTCCTGAGCTGCAAGTACCACGAATATTTCGAGCGTTTCATTGTCGGCAAGGTTTGCCCTGCGAGCTTCAAATGCTTCTTCCCGGAGACGTTCGGCATTCACCTCACCGTGCCGCCTGAGAGCGAATGGCCAGTTCTGTCCCAACGGTGGCACCGCATCCCCAAGGACGTGGCTGTCCGACCCTGCGTCGACATGGCGCCTGGCGGTCGCCGAAACTACGTCTACGTCCGAACCCGCGGCGAGCCGCCCGTGTGCAGACTGGAGATGAAATGCCCCCGCCAAAAAGAAGTCTTCTACCTGAGACAGATGCTCCTGCACTTCCCCAAGAAGGGCTTCGACGATTGCATTTGCCACCACGGCCGCAAATACCCCACCTACGAATAGGCCATGCTCGCAACAGGCATGTTCGCAAAAGACGACGAAGCCTCCCGCGTCCTTCAGGAGCTCGTCGACCTGCGCTACACTGCGCACCAGCTACGGTTCGCGTTCATCGTTCTCCTCGACCTCGACGCGACCCCCGTCACGCTCTACAACGCGTTCGAGAAGCCCATGCTCATGGACTTCCTCGACCGGGGGCTTGCTCTTCCCACAGCCCGGGAGGAATTGCAGCGCTCTTTGCGCGTGGCCGCGGCGGCGCAGGACCGGCCCGACGCGCTCGCTTTCTTAACTGCAGGCCCCCCTGCACCGTCATCCGCCCGGACACGCCTGCCTCCTGGCACGCCCCGCCGCACGTCGGCGCCCCGCGCGCTTGACTATCAAAGCTTGCGCGCACTCCTGCGGAAGGACCCGCAGCAGCACGCGGCCACGACCGCGATTGTGGCCAGCATTGACGCTCAACAGTCAAAGCTCATCTTCGCCCACGGGCACAGGGAAATCCACCATAGCCAAATACATCCACCAATGCACGGAACATTGTGGCAAATCTTGCGTGAACGTCGCCACCACAGGCCAGGCGGCCTTGCTTCTCCCAGCCGGCGCTACTGCTCATTCGACTTTCAAGATTCCCATCTCTGACGACGACCCGCTGACTTGCACGCTCGGGCTGCGCGCTTCAGAGGCCGTGCGCCTCGCTCGCGCTTCCGTCATCCAGTGGGACGAATGGCCTTGCGCCAAACGCACTGCCTGGGAAGCTGCCGTTCGATTTCTTGACGCACTCCGCCAAGCGCACGGCGACGATAACGCACCCAAGACAATCGTGTGCTACGGCGACTTCCGCCAAATCCCTCCGGCACTCAAGCACGCGCCCCGACGAGACACCGTCGCCATGAGCGTCCGCTCTTCTACTACATGGGACTCCTTCGACCTGTACGCCTTGACCACCAAGCACCGCCAGAAGAAATATGCACATTTCGCCACGTGGCTTGAGACCATCGGTGACGGCACCGCGCCCGCTACGCACTCCCTTGATGGCGTTCCCGGCTACGTGGACTTGCGTTTGCGCCCTGCCCTGCTCGACCCCCGCGGAGCCATCGACTTCTGCTTTCCCAACCCCAACGACGCCCGCGCGCGCGCCTCAAGCAAAATCTTGGCCGTCACCAGCGACGCCGTGGACGCCTTCAACGAGTCCATACTTGACGTCCTCACGCAGACGTACCGACGCCCAGAATTCCACCGGTTCAGTGCTGACACAGTCGAGATCGACCGCGCAGACGCCTTCATCGAACCGCACGCGACGCCCGAGTTCCTCAACGTGCAAACGGAAAACGGCGTGCCCCCGCATCGCCTGCGTTTGGTGGTAGGCGCCCTTTATGAGATCATGCGCAACTTCAGTCCGGACGACCGATTGATGAACCGCACTCAGGTCACCCTCGCCGCCGTCCACGAACACCACGTCGACGTCGAAACTCTGGACGGACGGACGTTCCCGTTGCCCCGCATTTGCTTTCGGTGGCACTTGGCCAAGGGCGCTACCACAATCGTCAGGCGGCAGTACCCCCTCCGCCCTGGATACGCTTCTACTTTGAATGGTGCCCAAGGCAGCACGTTGACCAAGTGCGTCGTCGATTTGAGGCGCAGCCCTTTTGCTCATGGACATCTCTACGTCGCGCTCAGCAGGGTGCAGCATCGAGAGAACATTCGCATTCTATCCGCTTCAGAACTGTGTTCTCCAGCAGGACACGCCCTGACCAAAAACATTGTTTGGCCAGAGCTGCTCTTGCACCCCAGCCCTGCAGGACACGCGGTGGTGAAGCGACGGCCCGCTGCTCGGGCTCTGGCTTACTCTCGCAGATGACGCGCCCGCGCCTCGCAGGAAAATGCGCCCCCCCCCCCCCCGGCCCACCTCCCCGCCCACTCGGCCGAGCTCAGACACACGCCTTTCGGCCAGCACGGGTTCCCCGAACGCGTTCCAGTCTCGGGCGGCCTGCCAACCCCCCCGCACTAGCCATATATGCAAGTCCGTGGAAACCTTCGGAGCCCAAGAACCCCGCGGCCCGCGCGCTGGCCTCCGACGCAGGGCGCGGGAACACCCTCTGTTCGGTTCCGACCCCCCCCCTTCGGGCAATGCGGCGCCCCGGCTTCCCTTCCAGATCTGCCTACTGCCTCAAGGAACCCCGCGGGGCTCTTCGGATCTACGCTTTCCCAGCCATGCTCTCGATGCAAGCTGTGGGAACCCAATTGTTTCGTTCGCCCGAGCCCGACAGACGCAAGCTTTGGGAACCCATCTGGCTCCGTCGTGGCCCAGGAGGTTCATGCGCAGACCATCGACGCAATCTCTGGGACCCCCCCTGTTCGGCTCCGACCTCCTCTCCAATTCAGGTAATGAGTTGCCTCTGGCCTCTCCCTTGAGACCTGACTACTGCCCCCGAGGTACTTCCGCCAGGCCCTCTTGGGATGCACGCGTCCCCGACCATGCTATCGACGCAAGCTGCGGGAACCCTTTTGCTTCGTTCGCTCCAGCAGGCCCAGCTGCGAGAACCCCGCGCAAGCTGCGCGGGGCTCCCCGCACAAGCTGCGATAACCTCTAGGCCCCCATCTGTTGTCGTCTCGGCCTTCGGGACCGCGCGAGCATGTCATTATGCGCGCCGCGTGCGGCCGCCGTCGGAGGCTCGAGAGATCCAGAGCTGCGGGCGCGCCTCGGCAGCCCCGTGCTTGCGTCCCCCCTGGCCAGACCGCCGCCTCCCATGGCTCCCAAGAAGCCCATCAAGAACGCGCTCCTGGACACCGCCAAGGCGCCGGAGAGCACGCCGACGCAAGGTCCGCTGAAGCAGGCTTCATTGTATACCATCTCGGTGAACTTGGAGATGATCGACATCCCCGGGAAGAGGAACGCTGGCGCGCGCGTGACCTTTGCAGACGGTGCCAGCCTGAAGGCCACGCAACCGGCCAGCCGCCATGGCCTCAGCACTCTGTCGGCTCGCGCGATGGAGCAAGTGGGCCTTCCCAGCACCCCGGCAGGCGCGTGCAAGACGCATGCCAACTTCATGCCGCCCACCGCCGCCGCGAACCCCACGCAGGGTCGCAGTTGGGCGTGGGCGGCCGCCGCATACGGCAACTCCGACGCGGCCGCGGCCAAAGCATGCAGCTTCATCGGCGACATCACGAAGCACATCCTCATCGACGCCTTCGTCTCCGCAGACATGACTGTCCCCGCCGCTCCAAACCAGACCGCATGGAGTGCACAGGCGAAGGTGCTTTCTAACCGCGTGTCTATGACCCGCACAGGCACCAAGCACACCTCGGAGCCGTACACCATCACTGAGTTGCTGAACTTCGCAATTTCCATTGCGCCGAATGTGCCCGCCAATGTCCAGAACGCCCTGAAGACGTGGGCCTCTGAGCTCGGCAGCGTCGTGACTTTCACCCAGCCCGTCGCGCCATCGGCTTCCTCATCTTTCACGTCGCAGCCCTCCGCCGTCGTCGCCCCGCCCAAGAAGCCCGCCAGCAAGCGCCCCGTGACGAAGACCATCGGGAAGAAGGCAGCCGCGGTGCGGCGCCGCCCCAGTGCCAAGTGAGCGGTCTAGGCCATTGTCTCTCGACGCACGCCGGACTTCGTCGAAGCCCGAAAGTGCAAGCCCGCGACGGCCCGGGGCCCAACGATTGCCCCCTTGATTGATACATTCCGACCTGCGAAGATTAATTTCGCTGGCCTCTTCAAGAGGCCCCCTGAAACCTGCGAGAGGCCTCCACGAGGCCCCCAAAAACCCCAAAAATCTCCCCCGATACTTTTCAAAGCCTTCACAAAAGCCCTCGAGAGGCATGCCGAAGGCTCCTGATCCACACCCCAGGCACGGCGGCCCGCTCGGACAAAGGCCACTTACATACATGCATACAGACACGCATACACACCACACACACACACACACACACACACACCTCATACCCCCACAGACACACACGCACACACAAACACACACACACACACACACACACACACACACACACACACGCACCCCATCCAAAGCCACACACAAATACACACTCTCAAGCACACAAGTAACCACATCCACACACCAGCACGCACACACAGGCACCTTGCACACTCACGCGCCGACACACCGGAATGCCAGCCACCAGGTCGCCTTTCGGACGATGCGCCAATGATCCGCCCGCCCCCCTCGCACAACACCTACGCTCCCACAATGGCCTCCGAACCGCCCGAAATCAAACAAGGGCGACCCACAAACGCCCAAGCAAGTTCGAAAACGGCCCGAAATCGAGGACCCCAGGGGCTAAAATCGAGGACCCGGATGCCACAATCGGGGATACACACACATACATACACTTGACACACACACAAACTCCTAATCCACAGTCACATACACATATACACACCCTCGCGCACACAGGTCACCACCTACACACACGAGCACGCACATACACAGGCACCATCACACACACACACACACACACCACACATCGGAGCGCCAGCCACCAGGTCCCCTTTCGGGCGGGGAGTCCGACGAGGGGGGGGGCGAAGCTACGACGGAAGGGGGAAGAACCGACGGACAGGGCGCTAGGCCAACAAAGACATATACGCAAACATATTTATATGTATCAATACTGCACTTTTGGATACCCGCTCCTGCGTGTGCCATGCCAGCCACCAGGCCCGTCTTGAGCCGACGGAAGATCGCAAGGGCGGCAAACGTCAACAGTGAGTTAGACTTATTTGAGCCTCGTTGGGCGTGTCATTGGAGCCATATTCGGTCGTCATCGTAGCCGATTCACACATCCTGCACACATGCTGGGCCACCCTGAGGCCACCTTGGGCCGCCCCCCCCGAGGCAGCCATCCAAGAGCCCCCAGCGCATGAGTCCACAAAGCCAGCCACCAGGTTGCAGGCACAGCCAACCCTGCGCGGGAGTGAGGATAAGGAAGAAGAAATGAAGGGAGGGAGGAGGAGGCGGAAGAAGAGGGAGGCGGTAACAACAATGAAAATACGTAACATGTGACACCTTTTTTCCACCCGCTTACGCACGGCACACGTGGATCAATGTCGTCCGCTCTAGGCCGTTTTTGGCTCCTGCGGGACTGTCTTCACGGCCCCTCGGAGCGTTCTTGAACTCTGCAGGCCCTCTTGGGCCGCTATTTGGCTCCATTCGGTTTATCGCGGCCGCCTGGACGGGCTCCACGAGCCCTCATGACGCCGTCTTTGATCGCCCATGCGCCCACTCAACAATACCATTTTTCTTTGGCACAAGTTTAGGGCCGTCTTGAGTGCCACTTTGCCTTTCCGACATGCACCCCCATGAAAGCCGGAGTGCCAGCCGCCAGGTTGAAAGGGCACGTGACCTCACGCATGCTCTTTTCAACGCAAGTATCCGTAGCCGTTTTGGTTGACAGGAATCATGCGTTTCTTTTTGTCATGCGCCATCTTGCTGCACCGTTTCTTTATCGTACTTGCCGTTAAAAACAGCGACCGGCTGTACGTCGGTAAAACGTTGCGCGGCACTCTGAAAGAAGCCCGCATTCCTTGCGCGGCCAACAAGTATGATGCAACGAAGAGGCTGTGGGAGATGCGCAAAGACCATTTGAAGACCATCAAAGACTTCAAAGATCTATTAGAAAAGCTTAAGAAATCAGCGTCCTCGGCAACGCAACACGAGCACCTCAAGAAAAGCGCTGGGAAAGCAGCCAATCTTAGATGGGTGGCGCAGCGTGCCAGTAAAGATCAGACGCCATCAGAGTTCCATAAATCTGCAGACCCGCGACACCATGCAATGAGCTTCGTGGAATTCTGTAAGCTACGGAAAATCACACAAAACCGCAAGATGACGCATAACTTTTTCTTTGACAATTGTTTCTTCAATAACATCGACCGTTGGGACGACCGTGGGTCAGAAGAGCTCTGCGCGGCTGCATCAAGTATAAGGAAGAAAGTTGACAAAATCAAGCTCTGTTTCATGCGCAGACACCTGTCCAGCCCAAAAAACGCAGTTGGGGAACCGAACGCGCTGGCAGAAATGCTAGTGACTAACACATGGGAGGAAGATCTCCTAACGGTGACCGGTGGCCACGGCACATGCGACCGTGTCCTCTCGAATACCGAGATTCTTCGCTGCTTGCGTGAATGGAAACAAACGAAGGATGACCCAGTGGCCAAACTCGTCGGGATGCAGTTCCCTTCTCTCGCCCACGCTCAACGTTTTATTTCCGAAACAACCAACGCATGCTTGATCAATCAGAGGCGGCGCCAACTGCCGCTCACAAGTCTACAGATCGCTTGCGATTTAGTATCTTTGAATCTCATTCGAATTGCAGATAAATGCGCGTCTTGCCCGCCGACGACGGGATCCGAAGAGGGGATCAAACACGCGAGGAGAATGTGTGGCGACAAAAGCCTCTCTCTTGAGCAAGTTGCTGCCTCGGCCGGCATCGCGCCGACGCAGTGCCAAACGAGTTTATGCGAGTACAACAAATACATTAAGATGTTCGCGGGCGCAAAGCCCTTGAGGATGCACAAGCCCCACACTTGAACGTTTATCTCTGAGTGGTATTTCGATTATTAATGTTGGATTGCATGTTGTGCTCAGTATACATCGCGCGTTCCTGTTTCATGCATTCCTCTCTACTTCAGCCCATGCTTCCTTCCGAGCCCACGCGGCGCGATATACAACCGCGGGAAGGGTATATCAATGCGTTTCTTGGGTGTTCCCAGACACAGGGCGTCGCCGACGGAAAAAAAGGAAGGCGCAAAGGGGGCCCTTGGGGTACGCGAGCATGTGTCCGCACCCAGGCCGCCCGGAATGCCAGCCACCAGGTCGCCCTATCTTGGTGTCCCGTTGTCGTCGTCGTTGTTGTCGTCGTCGTTATCGCCTTTGAATTGTCGTCGTCGTCGTCGCTCCGATGTCGCCTCCCCCGTTGTCGTCGTCATTTGCGCCGTCGTCGCCGCCCCCCTGGTCGTCGTTGCTGTTCTGGCCATCGTCGCCATGGCCGCCACTTCCATCGCCGTCCGCGCGTCGGCAGGGATATTCCTAGGCGCCACGTGCGGTGGGTGGGGGCTCCTTACGTTATTCCTCATTCGAACCGGGCATGCGCAACCTGCAGCAACGTTCCCCAGGGGCGAACGTCGCAACAGCGGCCGCGCGGGGAGGCGACAGTAATTTCTAGCAGAGGGCCATGCGCAGTACCCGAACACTGCGCCCAACCGCCACACTACGCGAAAAACTTACAAAACACGCATGCGTGCGCACACACACGCACGCACGCGCACACCGCGCGCGCGGACGCGCGCACGCGCGCCCGCGCGCCGCGCAGCACGATACACAAATCACGCACGTCAGTCATGGCCCCAAATCCCCGGAACGCCAGCCACCAGGTTCGTGGAGGAAGCTTTCCGGCCAGCGACGCCGATCACAACGAAACAACGGCGACGACGACGACGGCAACGAAACAACGGCGACGACGACGGCGACGACGACACACGACGACCGACGGCGACGACGACAACGACGTATGGGGGAGGCCGCGCAGGTGGAAAGGCCGCCGTCGTCGTCGTCGCCGCCACCGCCGCCACCGCCGACACCGTCGTCATCGTCGTCGCCGCCATCGTCATCGTCGTCGTCGCTGTCGTCGTCGTCGCCGCCGCCGCCGCTGCCGTCGTCGTCGTCGTCGTCGTCGTCGTCGTTGTCGTCGTCGTCGTCGCTACAGCCGCTGCCGCCGCCCACCCTTGCCCGATCGGCGCCAGCTCGACCGGCTCGCGCGCCGGCCCGGCCCGTTTCGGCCCCGCCAAGCCGGGCCGAACGAGGAGGCGGAGGGCAGGGGAGAAGGAGAAGGAGGAGGGGCAGGATGAGGCGAAGGAGAAGGAGAAGGACCAAGATTCGAAGGCGAAGCGTAGCGAGCCTTCAGAGTCTTGTATATATATATATATATATATATAATCACACGCACCTCTCCGAGGGAGTAGAGTTCAGAGCCGATTAGTGCGTACGCGGGGCGCCGCGTCCGCGATTTGTCTGGCCGTTTTGCTAGGGGCATCCTCGAAATTCTGAAAATCGGTGTCACCCCTAACGCAGATCGTGACGTCAGGGTCCAAAAACACATGGGGAATTTCAACATTCTAACATAAAACCTCCAAAAAGCACATTGTAATTTCAAAGAATGGCGATTCCGCCTAAGACATCCTCCCAAAATCGAGCCCCGACGTACCTTCTGGTACCCCAGACCCCGCCTCGGAGCCTCTTGGGAAGCTCCTGGAACCTCCTGGGGCCTCCTGGGGTTTTCTGTACCTTCTGGTACCCCAGACCCCGCATCGGAGCCTCCTGGGGGTCTCCTGGAACCTCCTGGGGCCTCCTGCGGCCTCCTGGAGCCTCTTGGGGCCTCCTAGAGCCTCTTGGGGTCTTCTGGAGCCTCCTGGGGTCTTCCGGGGCCTCTTGAGGCCGCCTGGGGCCTCCTGGGGCCTCCTGGGGCCTCGGAACTACATGCACGCACAAAGACACAAATCACACCCAACACATCACACGCTAGACAAACATAACACACACACACACACACACACACACACACACACACACACACAACACCTACAACGCACAGGAAACACGCACAACACAGAGCACACATCACACACACACACACACACACACACACACACACACACACACACACACACAACACTCACAATCCCGGGGCCTCCTGGAGCCTGCTTCCGGTATCCAAGTCGGGCCTCCTGACGTTTCCCGGGGGGCCCTGGTGCACACATCGCAAGGTGTGGCAACCCCACTTGCGCTCGATTGCGACCTCGATATTGGATTTTGTTGCGTTCACCTCCTGCATCTTCCCCTTTTCTTAGGCACGCCCTGGCGGCGCCGCCCCAGCGCCGCCCCAGCTTCCCTTTCTCCATCTCCGATCCTGCAGTCATGGTGTTTTCCGGCTTCAAACGCCCTTTCAGTTTGTTGTATGAACCTGGGCACGCACGCGCCACGTGTGTATATATATGTGTGTACACACAAATGTCTAGATGCATGTATAGTCGCACACACACATCCATACATACATACATTCATACGTACATACATACATACACACATACATGCAAACAAACATACAAACATACATGCGCACGTACATACAAGCATACGTACACACATACATACATGCACGCATACACACATATATACACGTACATACCCATAGTTATGCATATATGCATGCACCTATATAGGAGTGTATACTGTATACATGTATATATGTATATTTATATATCGCATGATGCCAGAAAAGTGGCGAGCGGGGGCCAGGTAAGCGTCGCGGCCCGCAGGGCCTGGCGTGGCACTGCGCGAGACTTTCCTCTCCCGCGCACCCCTGGCCTTGGCGGCGGCCTTCGCTCCTCCAAGATTGCGCCCTCGCGCCCCGGCCGCCCGCTTGGCGACAGAGCCGACGACTGTTGCAGACGGGCGGGCTGGATCTGCGACGCTCGCCTGGGCCGCCTCCTGCGCCGCCGCAGCGAGATCGGGGGCGGCCTCCGCGAGAAGGCGAGTGCGCTGGCTCGGGGAAGCGGCCGCCATAGCGTCGATGGCAGCTGCTCGCTTGCGACCGAAGCCTACCTCTGACCGACGTCTTGGCCGAGGCTCCCCCGTGATTCCCTGGTCGGTCTCTCGGCCCTCCTCGCTGCTGCGGTCTTTCAAATTGAGCGCTCGTGTTGCTGGAGCACGCGCCTGCGCCGGCGCCTGCCAGGCTCGCCCCGCTCGCGCTGCCCCAGCCACGCGCGCGGGAACTGCCGGGGGACGCCGCGCCCGCGAGAGCGCAGTCCTCCGCGGGCACGTCGAGCATTCGAACCCTGTCGGGGCAATGGTGCTCGGAGAAACGGCGCAATCGCCGCCCCACGTTGCCCGTGGACGTCTTCCACACGGAAAAAGAGCTCCACCGGCCGCCGGCCGCTGGCACTCCCAGGCCACTCCGCTGCGCCGCGGCCCAAGCCTGCCGCGCGGTGCCCCCATCTCGACGATGCATCTCGGCGCGCTTCAAAATGCGCCGCAGCTGGGCGATGGCCTGCCGCTTAGGAAGGCATGCCCCCCTTGCAGATGCGCATCAAACATGCCTCGGCCTCTGACGCAGACTCAGTTGCGCCCGCGCCTGTTGCAGACGAAGAAGAAGACAAACGGGGCGCCGCACAAGCATGCGACCAATAATGATCTGGCCGATGCAGCTTCATGTTCTCCTTCGCGTTCGCCGCGATCACCTGCGCCCGTCGCTCGGCCGCGCGGGCGGTTTCCCTGGCCCGGGGCGCCGCGATCAAATCGCCGACGCCTACAATGCGCGCGCTGTCGCGGCATGGGCACCTGGACATCAACCGCAAAAGTCGAGGGCGATGACAATGAAACTGCAGGGGGTGCCCAACGTCGCCCCATCGATGAACAACGCGTTCAGCCCTGCGAGGAACGAGGCGGCCCTGGCATGGGCGGCGGCGGCGGCGGGGTCGTCAGCGCCCCCAGCTGCGGCCCGCGAGCAATGCTCCGCCGCCAAGTCCGCCGGCAAGCCGCCGAGCAGCAAACGCGAGCTGTTCTCGCCCCCGAGCCCTTCCAGGAAAGATCGGGCGCGAATGCGCCGATCCTCGCTCTCCTTGGACCCCTCTCCGAGCGCATTGAATGCGACGCTCCAACGTCGGCTTTCCCGCGCCAGGGGCCCCGCCCGACTGTTGAAACGCTGGGGGGGCCTAACCACAGTTTTGGGCGAACGCGATCTCGCCATCCAGCTGGCGCGCCCCCGCTGCGGTGCGGAACGCGCTGGGCGCAGTCAGACACCTGGCCAGACTCGGAGGCTGCCTGCCCGTTACCAGCTGCATGTCAGATATCGCGATATCGCTGCCCTCCTCTGCCATTGCATTGCCGAGCAACTTCTGGGCCGAATGCGCTTCGCCCCAAGCGTGAAACGCCAGCCGCGAGAACGTGCCCGTTGCAGCCAGGGGTGCGTATTGATCCGCCCCATCGCTGCACCATGCCCGCATCTCCTCTCGCACATGCTCGTGCAGCTCCACGCCCGCCCCCCCCCTGCCGCCTGGCCCGCGCGACGCGCGCGTTCCTCCAGCATGGGGGCCTTGCCGTCGCAATCCACGGCGCGTGGGAACTCCCGCGCCCCGATCGCCCGGCCCACGATCCAGGTCCCTTCAGGGCCCAGCTGTTCCAGCCAGCCTGCCCTGAGACCGTCGCTCGGGACAAAGTCCAGGGTCTTTGGAATAGACCGCAGCGCGGTGCCGATCTCGGCCCGGCACGCGCGGTCGAGACCGTCCGCGCCAACCGAAAACCACACTCTCTTTGAGAATCCTCTGGGTTCTGAGTTTTTCGCATTGAGCCATTACGGACACCACCTGGCGGCGCTCTTGCGAAGACTCCAAAGCTCCGCGGTGGCCCCCGAGCCGGGGAACGCGCCCCGCCGCGCATCGAAATTTCTGATGGAACTGGACGTCTCCAAGAGTGCGCGGGCGGCGGCCACTGCGCGGCAACCAGGGCGCGGGTCGGCAACTGTTGCGGCTTGGGACGGCTGTGGCTGTTGCGCAGCTGTTGCAGCTGATATCCAAGAAGCTGTCGCGGCTGCTGCGGTTTGGAACGCCTGCACGGGGGGGCCCTAGTGCGCGCCTCCCACTCGAACCCGCTCTTGCCGCGCTGTTTCTGCTGCCTGGCGCCCCTCGCTCTGCGCGTAGTGCACGAGGTTCTCGCGACGTCGGAAACTCCCGCCACCCTGGCCTATGGCGGATTTGCAACGAGAGCACGCGAACGCCGAGCACAACAAGCATACTGCAAATTGACCACCTGCGCAGCCCATAGAAGTTTCAGGCTTCAGGGTTACTGGGCTCGTCGCAGACAGGGTGGCGCTCCAAGACATCTTGTTCGTTGTCCAAAATTCGCACGCGCCGCAAGTCATGACGTGCTTTGGGTAGTCGTGGCTGTTGGTGTGCTCCCCCAGGGCCATGGACGCAGGCTCGAACTTCTCGACTGTTTTGCTCGGGGCGGCCTCAGCCTTAGCCTGCGCTGCTTCAGCTACGGACGCCTCGCTGCTGGAGCCGCTGCCCTCTGCGGAGCCGCGGCTGGAGCTGCTGCTGGAACCGCTGCCGTAGACATGTTTGCAACCGTCGGCCTCGGCAACTCCAGCGGCGTCGGCAACTCCGTCGGCGTAGTCGGCGTCGGCGTCGTCGGCGTCGGACACTACTACGTCGGCTTCGGCGCCCGAGCTGTTGCAACCAGGGCTCGAAGGGGCCACAGGGCTCGAGGGGGCCGCAGGGCTCGAGGGGGCCGCGCGGCTCGAAGAAGTCGCGGGGCTCGAGGAAGCCGCGCGGCTCGAGGGGGCCGCGCGGCTCGATGAAACCGCGCGGCTCGAGGGGGCCGCAAGTCTCGAGGAGGCCGCGGGGCTCGAGGGGGCCGCGCGGCTCGAAGGGGCCGCACGGCTCGAGGAAGCCGCGCGGCTCGAGGGGGCCGCACGGTTCGAGGAGGCCGCAGGGCTGAAGTGGGCCGCGCGGCTCGAAGAGGGGCGCAGGGGACGACGACATTGCCTGGCTTGAGCCATGTCGTACGGAAGATGATGGTGACGGTGACGGTGACGGTGATGGTGATGGTGATGGTGATGATGATGATGAGGATGATGATGATAATGATGATGATGATGATGCTGATGATGATGCTGCTGCTGCTGCTGCTGATGATGATGATGATGATGATGATGATGATGATGATGATGATGATGATGGTGATGGTGCTGGTGGTGATGGAGATGATATGTGTTGTCTCTCTAAAATAGGATGGTCACCATCATCACCATCGACAACAGCATCACCAGGAAAACCAGACTGGTTTTCCTGGAGATCCCGAGGATGTCTCAAGCGAAACGGGCCTGAGCACTTCGCGAACAGCTTCTAGGAACCCTGAGTTGTGATCAGCCGAATCGGGCCAACAACGCACCTCAAGTCGGGGCATCTTGGAGCCTGGGGTTCCAAGGATATCTCAGTCGCGAGCACCTCGCGAAACGCATCTTGGAACCCAACGGTGCGAGGACGTGTTAGGAGAAATGTTCCAGAACACCTCACGTCAGGGCATCTCGGAGCTTGAACGTGACTGGATCCCCATCAACACTCGGCTGGCACGCGCCAGAGGCGGCTTTGGACTCCGTTCGCTTGGTTCCCCAGACAACTGCGCTGACTGGGATTATGTTCAGATGTGCCGCGCTGTGCTGCGAGTTATGGGCGACGATACCTTCGCCCCCACTGCTACCTTCGCCGTAGACTTTCGCACGAGACATCCTCACGACTCCGAGCTCAGAGATGCTCCGACCTGAGGTGGTCTGGCCAATTTCGCCTGAGACATCCTCTCAACTCTGGGCTCGGCAACTCCATGACCTGAGGTGGTGTTGCTCGTTTCGCGTGAGACATCCTCCCACCTTTGGGTTCCGAGATGCCGTGACCTGAGTGGTCCAGCCCTTTTCTCCAAAGGCATTTTCGCCACTCTGAGCTCAGAGATGCCCTGACCTGAGGTGGTCCAGCCAATTTCGCCTGAGACATCCTCGCAACGCTGAGCCCAACGATGCTGCGCGCGAGGTTGTCGGGCCAATTTCGCCTGAAACATCATCGAAATTCTGGGTTTCGAGATGCTGCGCGCAGGGTGGTCTGGCCCGTTTCGCCAGAGACGTCTTCGCAACACTGCGCTCGAAGATGCCCTGATCTGACATGGTCCAGCCCGCCTCGCCTCAGACAATATTACAACTCTGGGCTGAGAGATGCCGTGACCTGAGATGGTCCGGCCCTTTTCGCCTGGGACATATTCGATGGGGATCCGAAGTGTCCGGACTTAAAGTGATCCAGCCAATTTTGCCTGCGAGATCCTCGCCGCTCGGAGCTCACGGATGCCGCGCAAGAGGTTGCCCAGCCAATTGCGCCTGAGACATCCTCGCAACACCAGGGCTCGAAGATGCTGCACGGGAAGTGGTCCGACCAAGTTCGCCTGAGACATCCTCGCGCCTCCTGGGACATCCTCGCGACTCTGGGCTTGGAGACCTGCAATGGTCCAGCCTGTTTTGCCTGCGGCCTTCCTCGCAACTCTGATATCCGAGGTGCCGCGTGCGAGGTGGTCTGACCAACTGCGCCAGGGGCATCTTCCCGACTCTGACCTCCGAAATGCCGTTTCACCTGACACATCTGCGAAACTCTGGCCTCCCAGTTGTCGCGCTGGGGGTGCTTCCTCGTCGCCATCGTCGTCGTCGTCGGCGTCGTCATTGACATCGTACCCGTCGTCGTCGTCTCCGTTGTCGTCGTCGTCGTCGTCGTCTTCTTCGTCGTCGTCATCACCACCGTTGTCCTCGTCGTCGCCGCCGCCGCCGAAGCCGCCGCTGTCGCCGCCGTCGTCGCCATTGTCTTGGGCATGGTTGTCGTCGGTGTCGTCGTTGCCGGCGCCGCCAAGGCCGCCGGCGCTGTCGTCATCGTTGTCGTCGTTGACATCATCGCGGCACGCGCCGCTTTCACCCTGGTGGTCGTGACAGCCGTCGCCGCCACCGTTTCCGATGATGGCGTCGTCGTCGTTGCGTGGTCCTTCTCCTCATTTTCTGCCTCGCCCCCGCCCTCCTCGTTGCCTTCTCATTATCTTGCCCCTGCCTTTCCCCCCGTCGCCGGACCCCACATAAGGTTCACAAAAAAAAACCACATAGGAAATCGACGGCGTCCACGTCGCCCGCCGCCGCAGCGGCGGTGATCGTCGTCGCTGTCGTCGTCGTCGCATCGCCATCGTGGTCGCCGCCGCCGCCGCTGCCGTCGTCGCCGTCGTTGCGGTCGTCCCCGCACACGTCGTCCGCGCCACCGTCGCCGTCGACGCTGTCGCGTCGTCATCTTACTCGTCGCTGTCGCCGCGTTCGTCGTACCGTAGTCGGCATCGCCTTCACCGTCGCCGCTGCCACGGGGCGCTTCGTCGTCGCCGCCGTCGTCAACGCCGACGCCGCCAAGGACTCTACCAAGGGAGTTCTACAATGGCGCAGCGACAAAACCAGGGAATGCCCTTCAATGCTCTGCCTGCTCCTTGCGCGCGCTCGCCGCCCTCTTGGCGCCGCGGGAGCGCGTCGGCTGCCCCGCAGCGCGTGCGCTGGCTGCCCCCCGGCGGGAACATCATTTCGAATCCACTTGCCAACCACTCACCAGAACTGCTCGTCACAACCGTTCGTCAGGTCACAGGGGGGATGCGCAGATTCCTTCGACGCCTATAAACAAAAAGAAGCAAAAGTAAAACCACGAAGAGCTCTGAGTTACAAGGATGTCTTGGGCGAGTCGAAGATCACCATAGGTCAGGACATACATGGGCCCAGAGTTGCGACGATGTCTAAGGCGAAAAATGCCCCAAGCCAAGAGTTGCGAGGATGTCTCAGGCGAAACTGACAGGACCACCAGTTTCGTGGCATCTCGGGGCTCACAGATGCCGCAAGAAAGAGTGTCCGACCTCTTTCGCATGAGAGGTCCTCGCAATTCTGAGCTCCCAGATGCCGTGACCTGAGGTCCAGCCCGTCTCGCCTAAAACACCCTCGTAACTCTGGGATCCTATGCCGTGACCTGAAATGGTCCAACCCCTTTCGCCTGAGACATCCTCGCAACTCTGAACTCCCAGATGCCGCGCGAGCGTTGGTCCGGCCCGTTCGCCGGACGCATCCTCGCAACTCGAAACTCTCAGATGCCGTCACCTGATTTGGTCCGGCCCGTTTCGCCTGAAACATCCTTGCAAGTCTGGCTGTGGCTGGCGCTCTGGCGAGAGTGCCATCCCAGAAAGGGGTGTGGCCGGCGCGCAGGCGACAGCACCATTCCTTCGACAGAACTGTTGCCAGCGCTCAGGCGACAGCGCACCACTCCCGATCAGGGATGTGGCCAGCGCTCAAGCGAGAGCAACATTCCGACACAGGAGCATGGCTGGACTTCCAGGTGTAGGCCGCGCTGGCTGTCTTCCTTCTCCTCCTGCTGCTCTTCCTTCTAGTCCTTCTCCCCCTAGCTCTTCCCGAACCTCCCCAGTCTTACCCCGTACTCCTCCTCCTCCTCCTCCTCCTCCTCCTCCTCCTCCGCCTCCTCCTCCTCCTCCTCCCCTTCTTTTGCCTCCTTGTCTCCTCTGCCCGCTTCTCCTGCGCCCTCCCCCCCCTCCCTTCCTCCCCCTTCTCCTTCTACCATTCCTTTGCCTGCTTGTCTCCTCTGCCTGCTTCCCCTCCTTCTCCTCCTCCTCCCCCTCCTGCTCCTCCTGCTCCTGCTCCTCCTCCTCCTCCTCCTCCTCCTCCTCCTCCTCCTCCTCCTCCTTCTTCTCGAAAGAGCGTCGACTCGGCTTGGGAACTGCGCGTGGCAGCCAAACTCTGAAAGTATGGGGGGGGGAGGGGGAAGGAACGGCGGGACGGAAGGGGAGAGACGGAAGGAGTGGAGGACACGGAGGGGAGAGAGGAGCTTTTTTCCTTCCAGTCGCGCGGGCGCGGGTCAAATTACTCGCGTCCAAAACCGCCCGTCGACGCGACAAACGCCAGCCAATTTGGCCGTGATGCGCAGAACAGTGCATTAAAGTAGTGCTTGCGCAGAGCAGGTACGGAGGTAGAGGTATGGATGTATGGAGGAATGGTGGTATGGATAAAAAGAGAGTAAGGAGGAGTGGAAGCATAAAACTATGAACGCATGTAGGTGCATGCAGCTATGGGCGCGCGCGGGCATGGATGAAGGGCCGCATGGATGCGTGGAGTCTGAGAGTGTGGGACTATGGATATGTGGATGTATGGTGTTACATGGTCAAGGACATCTGGAGACATGGAACTATATATACACACAGATATAAACATATCTGATGTAACAATATTATAACCATCGCGCGCTTCGCGAGCGCTCAAGTTCTAGCTAGGCCCGACAGGCTAACGCATGGAATATCACTTGTTGAATCGCCTTGTGCATCTAACGACCTTGTTGGAGTCCCTGCGCAAGCCTCGGAAGCGTATAGAAGGGGAAATGCGGAAACCACATAATCATCAATTTCCTTTAGGTGTTCGATGATTTGGGACCCTCGAAGGCTTCTTGGGATATTTGCTCGATGGTGACGGGGGCCTTAATGATGGTCTGATGTGCAAAAATAAACGGGGGGTCAATTTAAATTGGCCTGGCGAAGGACCCAACCAGATGCAGTTGTGAGCACCGCTGTTGTAGCCATCGTCTTCGGTGGAGCCCCTTTGTAGGGCCACGAAGCGTTGTACTGTGTGGGGGAGACGCATGCGGACTACGCCACTGGAACATTTGGTGGAGCCCCCTTGTAGGGCCACGAAGCGCTGTACTGTGTGGGGGAGACGCATGCGGACTGCACAATTGAGACCTTCGGTGGAGCTCCCTATGGGGCCACGAAGCGCTGCACTGGTGGGGGAGACGCATGCGGGCTGCGCCTCTGGGACCTTCGTCGGAACTCCCTGTGGGGCCACGACGCGCTGTACTCGGTGGGTGAGACGCATGCGGGCTGCGCAATTGAGACCTTCGGTGGAGCTCTCTATGGGGCCACGAAGCGCTGTACTGGGTGTGGCGGACGCATGCGGGCACCCCCACTGGGGCCTTTGGTGGAGGTCCATAAAACCCTCTCGGGCCGTCCTGTGCGCCTCCGGCGCCGTCTTGGGGCCCTCTTGGGCCGTTTTGGGGCCGTTTTCAAAGCCTCTGGGGCTGTCTTGCAACGGAAAATATGACCTCTGGGGCCGTTGTGGAGCGTCGGAAAATTTAAAAGGCGAGAACATGGAAATCCTTCAAAAACCTTTGGATAAGCAACAAGTTGTGCCTCCCGGGGCTCATTTGGAGGCATCTTGGAAGTTTCTGGGGGCGTCTTGGAGGCCTCTTGGATAGTCAAGGGCTAATTCTGGCCGCCTTGGCCGTCTTGGCCGCCATTGGTCGTTCCCGCGGTCTGGAAGCGCCATGTTTGGCGATCCGCAGGCCGTATCTGGGCGATCTTACGGCGCCCCTGGCGCCCCAGCAGAACCCCCGGAACACCCCAGTCCCCCAATGGGGACACAGGTCACGGACGGAAAACCGTAGGTTTTCGCTCGAAGAGGTTCCCAGGAGGGCTCCAGGGTCCAGCAAAAGGCACCAAGAGGCCCCCAGGAGGCCCAGAAGACGCTCCAAGACAAATTCAAAGAACCGTCCCAAAAAGGTCTAAACGCACTGCAAACTCGCTCTGCGGATGAAGCCGGGAGGCGCGGTACCGGCCAGATGTCAGGGGATATGTAGGACCCCCGAGTAGGAGTTCCACTTTGATGAAACACAATTTTTGTAATTCCCTCTCCTTTTTCCCAAACCCTCGATCTTTGAGAGCTGGAAGCGGGAAAACCTGAGAAGGCGAAAAGCATAGGAAAAACCATTGGAAATCAACGATGATACCCTCTTTGGGCTCTCTCGGGACGGCTCTCGCAGCTCTCTTGGGTTGTTCTTGGAGCCTCGTCGGGGTCTGTTTGGGGCCTCTCAAGGATCGGGGGTGTGCTGGGGGCCTCTGGGGGGTCCCGGAGGCCTCTCGGAGGTCTCTGGAAGCCTCCTGCTCCCGCTCTTGGGCCCATCTTGGGCCTGTTCTGGGGTGGTCTGGGGCTGTGCCGGGCGCCTCTTCGGGAGTGTTGGAGCCTTCTTGGCCCGTCTTGGGGCCGTCCTGAAGGTATCTTGGGTGGTCTTGGGGCGGTCTTGGGAAGCTCTTCGGCGCTCTTGGACCGTTGAAGCTCGAAAACGCGAGAAGTCGAAAACATTGAAAAGACAATTGAACATATACGACTTTGGCCTCTTCGGGCCGCACCGTGATACCTATCAGACTTCTTGGGGTCTCTTGGAGGCCACCTGGGAGCCTCGAGAGACGTCGGAAGGCTGACTTGGGCTGCTCGGGAGCGTCTTGGGCCATCCTTTCGCATTCTGGGGGCTCCTGGGGGGTGTCTTGGGCCCTCCTGGAGCGCTGTGGAGGCTGCCCGGAAAGGCTGGGGGAGCGGTGTCGGGAGCGTCCCCGAGATGTGGCCATATCTTTTCAGCGCGTTCCGGGAGCATCTTCCCGGAACGCGCTCGTGGCAGGGCACCCACGTCCGAGGACGTTGGCATGGGAAACCGCAGCGCATGATCATTCCAGCACGTTCCGGCGAAGACCGTCCGGAACGCGCTTGGGCAAGCGCTGGGTTGGGGGAACCGTTCAGGCAGTTTGGGATGATCGGGGCAAGAGGCGGAAGCCATCCTCATAAGACATGCAGTCTGCCTGGAGCCGTCTTGCAGAAAACACAAGAAAAATGAGACCCTGCAGTCGTTCCTGGAGCCGTCTTGGAGCCCGCTTGGGCTGCCCTGGAGCCTGTTGGAGCCCTCTGCGGAATGGTCTTGGAGCCCGCGCCGAGGATCTGGAAAATGTCCGGGACCATCGCGGCGGCCTCCGAGGCCCGGGACGCCGAAACCCAATAAAAACAAAGGGGAAATGAGCCCCGGTACTCCCATGGAGTGTCGGGCAGCTGTTTTCGGGCCCCTGGGCTAGGAACATCGCGCGCGCTTGCTCAGGTTCTAGCCCAGGCCGGGGGGGCGCTGGACGATCTTGGACAACGCTATCAAGCACAGGCGCGCGACGGCATCTGAGGAGCTTCTGGGGTGTTCCGCATGCTTCGTCAACTGGCTGTTGGAGGCACCTCTTGGGTGCTTCTTGGGGGGGCGTCTGAGGGTCCCTTGGGGGCATCGGTTCTGCAATCTGAAGCCGTCAGTGGCCGTCTTGGCTGCGTGGAGGCCCGACTTGAGGCCACCTGCGGCCAGATTGAGACAATCCGGAAGCCTCCCGGGGGCCTGCTGGAAGCAGTTTCGGCGCATCGAGGGCTCTCTTGGGCTATTTTAAAACCTCTTGGACGTCTCCTAGGGGCCTTTTAGGCCCTCGGGAAGCTTTTGGGGTCCTCGTCGGACCACTTGGGGGCCTCTTGCGGCCTCCTGTGGGCCTTTTGGGGGGAACGCTCTGCTGTTGGGTCGCGTTCCCCTTCTTGGGCCTCTCTTGGGGCTCTTGGGGCCCTCTCGGGCCGTCTTGGGCGCCTCAAGCACCGTCTTGGGGCCCTCGCGGGCAGTCTTGGGGGTCTCTTGGAGACCTCTTCCTCTATATTGGAGCGGTATTGGAAGCCTCTTGGGCCGTCTTGGAGCATCGGGATGCCAAAAGGCAGAAAAAAAACATGAAAACCCGTCAAAGCCCAATCTTAACACGATGAGTTGTGCCTCTTGGGGCCATCTTGGGAGATTTCTTGGAACCTCGTCGGCCCTCTTAGGAATTTCTTGGGGGCCTCTTGGATCCGATTGGGGGCCTCTTGGGACTTCCCGAGAACCTCACGGGGTAGAAAGCTCGGATTCTCGGTTCGTGTTTCCCTTCTTGGGCCTCTCTTGGAGCCGTCTTGGGGCCCTCTCGGGTCGTCTTGGGCGCCTCAGGCACCGCCTTGGGGCCCTCGTGGGCCGCCCAGGGCCCTCTTGGAAGCCTCTTCGGCTATCTTGGAGCTGTCTTGGAGGCCTCTTCCTTCTCCTCGTCCCCCTCCTCCTCCTCCCACTCCAGCTCTCTCTCCTCCTGATCTTCCTCCTCCTCCTGCAGCGTGTTCTGGAAGCTCTCGCCGGACCATGCTGTGCACAAGTGCTGTCACTGCCCCCGCCACCGTGCCCTGGATGGTGGGTCAGAGGCCTCATGGGTGTTAGTTTGGATCTCGTGGTTGGCCTGTCGGGGACGTCGTGAAGGCAGTTTCGCAGCTTCTCGGTAGCCGTTTTGGGACCGTTGTGGGGCCTCCTCGGGGCTGTTTTGTGGCCTCTTCAGGCCTCGTTCGGGCCTCCTGGGTGCCTCTTGGAGGCCTCCTGGGGCCTCTTGGGGGCTCCTTAGGTCCTCCTGGGGCACTCTTCAAGCGGGAGGGTCGAATTTTGGAGTCGTGGTCCCCCTCTTGGGCGCATCTTGGGGTCGTCTTGGGGCTCTGTGGGGCTGTCTTGGGCGACTCTGGGGCCGTCCTGGGGCCCTCTTGGACCGTCTTGGGGCGCTCTTGGGGGCCTATTGAGCCGTCGTGGAACGTCGGACAGCCGAAAAAGCTGGAAGGTCAAAATCGTTCGAAAACCTTCGTAAAATTGACGATCTCGGCCTCTTGAAGCGCTCTGGAGGGCGTCTTGAAGCGTCGTGGAGTGCCTTGGTGGGCCTCTCGGGCCGTCTTGGGCCTCTCTTGGGCGTCCTGGAGCAGTCTTTCGGCGACTCGGGGCCCGCTTGGGCCGTCTTGGGAGCCTTTGGAGGCCCTCCTGGATTTTTTGGGACCTCCCCGGCCGCCCCGTCCTCCCATGGGGGGTCGGAGGCGGCGGCCTCCGAGGCTCAGGACGCCCGAAAATTGACAAAAACCGCCGTCGTGATTTTTCCAAGACGTCGGAGGTCCAGGTCGTGCTTCCCGCCTCCCCAGACCTCCGACGTCGTAATTTTTGCGACCTCGGGCCCAGGAATCGATTGGGAAAACGCACATGGGAAGGCAAGAAATGATGGACCCATCATTTCGTACCTGTGCCTTGATCAGTGGGACGGGCTTCGCACCGCCGCACATCACAAGACACGCTCGAGCGGATCCAGCCATGGCGACGTCGGGGACTGCAGAAGGTCGCAAGGACACGGAATCTGAAAGGAAGAGAGAGAAAGATAGAGAGAAAGAGAGGCAGAGAGAGACAGACAGTCAGAGAGCGAAGGAAAGAGAGAGAGAGAGAGAGAGATGGAGAGAGAGAGAGAGAGAGAGAAGAAAAAAAAAAAAAAAAGAGAGAGAGAGAGGCAGAGAGAGGCAATGGAGTGGAGGCGAGCTTGAGTCAACGAAAGTCGCAGGGAAGGGGGCAGGGGGAAGAAGGCCAGAGAGCGCTGAAAGATACAAATACTGGAACCCTCTTGGGATTTTTTGGGGGGCCTCGTCCGGCCGCTCGCTGGGAGTTTGACGTAGCTTCTCGGGAGCCTCTGAACCTGTCGGGGGCCTCTTGGAAACAGGTTCGAAGCATTTTGGGAGCCGATTTGGGGCTTCTCGGGGCCTCCTTTGGGCCTCTTGGGGGTCTCCTGGGGCCTCTTGAGGGGCCTCCCTGGGGCCTCCTGGCGGCCTCTTGGGGCGGAAAGCTCGAGCTTGCGATTCGTGGTCCCCCTCTGGGCCCCCTCTTGGGCCCGTTTTGGGGCCCTCTTGGGCCATCTTGGGCGCCTCTTGGGCCGTCTTGGGGCCCTCTTGGGCTGTCCTGGGGCCCTCTTGGAAGCTTCTTGGGCCGTCTTGGGGCGGTCTTGGGCGCCTCTTGGGCCGTCCTGCAACGTCGGAAAGCTCAAAAAGCAACTTTGTGAAAAATGCACGTTTCACGAAGGGAATGGGCCAATTTTTGCGTTTAAGGGCCCTCTTGGGACGCATGTTGGAGGCTTCTTGGGGCCTCTTGGGGGCGTCCTTGGACGTCTGGAGGCCATCTTCAGCATCTCGGAGCCCTCTTGGAGGCCTCTTGGAAGTTTCTTGGGCCGTCCTGGGCGTTTCTGGGGCCGTCTTGTCTGACCGGGGAAACCTCCGGCAAGCCCCGACGAGCGTCCGGGCCCCCCGGAGCCCACATTTGTGGTCGGGGTCCCGGCCCCGGGCCCCTGGACCCGGTGCGCCGTTATATGTATACATACAGACACAAACAAACAAACATACATACCAAATATAACAAAACCTACAGACATGCATGCATGCATACGGACATGCATACATACATACGTGCATACATACATACATAAACACATGCACACATACCTACAAATACATACATACGTTATACATATATGTATGCATATGAATATGAAAACATGTTCAATATACATGTGTATAGGTATATGTATATATGAATACACAGCATGATGCCAGGGGGGCGCGCGGGGGGCAGGTAAGCGTGGCGCGGCATTGCGCGAGACCTTCCTCCCCCGCGCACCCCTGGCCTTGGCGGCGGCCTTCGTTCCTCCAAGATTGCGCCCTCGCGCCCTGGCCGCCCGCTTGGCGACAGAGCCGACGATTGTTGCAGACGGGCGGGCTGGATCTGCGACGTTCGCCCGGGCCGCCTCCTGCGCCGCCGCAGCGAGATCGCGGGCGGCCTCCGCGAGAAGGCGAATACGCTGGCTCGGGGAAGCGGCCACCATGGCGTCGATGGCAGCTGCTCGCTTGCGACCGAAACCTACCTCTGACCGACGTTCTGGCCGAGGCCCCCCCGAGATTCCCCTGTCGGGCTCTCGGCCCTCCTCGCCGCTGCGGTCTTTCACTCTCAGCGCTCGCGTTGCTGGAGCACGCGCCTGTGCCAGCGCCTGCCAGGCTCGCCCCGCTCGCGCTGCTCCAGCCACGCGCGCGGGAACTTGCCGGGGGACACCGCGCCCGCGAGAGTGCAGTCCTCCGCGGACACGGCGAGCATTCGAACCCTGTCGGGGCAATGGTGCTCGGAAAAACGGCGCAATCGCCGCCCCAAGTTGCCCGTGGACGTCTTCCACGCGAGGAAGAGCTCCACGGGCCGCCGGCCGCTGGCAAACTCAGGCCACTCCGCCGCAGCGCGGCCCAAGCCTGCCGCGCGGCGCCCCCATCTCGACGATGCATCTCGCAATTTTCAAACTGCGCCGCAGCTGGGCGATGGCCTGCCGCTTTGGAAGGCCTGCCTCCGCACAGATGCGCATCAAACATGCATCGGCTTCCGACGCAGACTCCGTTGCGCCCGCGTCTGTTGCAGACGAAGAAGAAGGCAAACGGAACGCCGTGCGAGCATGCGACCAAGAATGATCTGGCCGACGCAACCTCATGTTCTCCCTCACGTTCGCTACGATTACCTGCGCCCGTCGCTCAGCCGCGCGGGCGGCATCCCTGGCCCGGGGCTCCGCGATCCAATCGCCGACGTCTACAAGTTGCACGCTGTCGCCGCATGGGCACCTGGACATATGCCGCAAAAGCTCGAGGGCGATGCCAATGAAACTGCAGGGGGGGCCCAACGTCGCCCCATCGATGAACAATGTGTTCAGCCCTGCGAGGAACGAGGCGGCCCTGGCTTGGACGGCGGCGGCGGCGGGGTCGTCGGCGCCCCCAGTTGCGACCCGCGAGTAATGCTCCGCAGCCAAGTCCGCCAGCAAGCCGCCGAGCAGCAGACGCGAGCTGTTCTCGCTCCCGAACCGTTTCCAGGAAAGATCGGGCGCGAATGCGCCGATTCTCGCTCTCCTTGGATACCTCTCCGAGCGCATTGAATATAACGTTCCAGCGTCGGCCCCCCCGCGCAAGGGGCCTCGCCCGACCGTTGAAACGCCGGGGCGAACGCAATCTCGCCTTCCAGCTGATGCGCCCCTACAGCGGTGCGAAGGCGCTGGGCGCAGTCAGGAACTTGGCCAGACTTGGAGGCTGCTTACCCGCTACCAGCTGCACGTCAGATATCGCGATATTGCTGCCCCCCTCTGCCATTGCATTGGCGAGCAGCTTCTGGGCCGAATGCGCTTCGCCCCAAGCCAACATGCCCGTCGCAGCCAGAGGTGCGTTTTGATCCGCCCAATTGCTGCACCATGCCCATATCTCCTCTCCCATATGCTCGCGCTGTTCCACGTCCAGTTCCCCGCCTGCCGTCTGGCCCGCGCGACGCGCGCGCCCCTCCAGCACGGGGGCCTTGCCGTCGCAATCCACGGCCCGCGGGAACTCCCGCGCCCCGATCGCCCGGCCCACGATCCACGGCCCATCAGGGCCCAGCTGTTCCAGCCAGCCTGCCTTGAGACCGTTGCTCGGGAGAAAGTCCAAAGTCTTTGGAATAGACCGCAGCGCGGTGCCGATCTCGGCCCGGCACGCGCGGTCGAGACCGCCCGCGGCCATCCGAAAACCACACTCTCTTTGAGAATCCTCTGGGTTATGAGTTTTTCGCACTGAGCCATTGCGGTCACCACCTGGTGGCGCTCTTGCGAAGACTGCAGAGTTCCGCGGTCGCCCCCGAGGAACGCGCCCCACCGCGCATCGAAACATCTGAAGGAACTGGACGACTCCAAGAGTGCGCGGGTGGCGACCACTGCGCGGCAACCAGGGCACGGGTCGGCTGCTGTTGCGGCTGTCGCGGCTTGGAACGCCTGTACGGGGAGACCCTGGTGCGCGCCTTCCGCTCGAACCCGCTCTTGCCGCGCCGCTTCTGCTGCCTGGCGCCCCTCGCACTGTGCGTGGTGCACGAGGTTCTCGCGACGTCGGAAACTCCCGCCACCCTGGCCTACAGTGGATTTGCAACGAGATCCCTTGAACGCCGAGCACAACAAGCATATTGCAAAATGACCACCTGCGCAGCCCATCCAAGTTTCAGGCCCCAGGGTTACTGGACTCGTCGCAGACAGGGTGGCGCTCCAAGACATCTTGTTTGTTGTCCAAAATTTGAACGCGCCGCAAGTCATGACGTGCTTTGGGTAGTCGTGGCTGTTGACGTGCTCCTCCAGGGTCATGGACGCCGGCTCGAAATTCTCGACTGCTTTGCCCGGGGCGGCCTCGGCCTTAGCCTGCGCTGCTTCAACTACGGGCGCCTCGCTGCTGGAGCCGCTGCCCTCTGCGGAGCCGCTGCTGAAGCGCTGCTGGAACCGCTGCTGGAGCCATTCTTGCAACCGTCGGCCTCGGCAACTCCAGCGGCGTCAGCAACTCCGTCGGCGTCGTCGGCGTCGGCGTCGTCGGCGTCGGACACTACTGCGTCGGCTTCGGCGCCCGAGCTGTTGCAACCAGGGCTCGATGGGGCCGCAGGGCTCTAAGGGGCCGCAGAACTCGAGGGGGCTGCGCGGCTCGAAGAGGCCGCAGGGCTCTAGGAGGCCGCGCGGCTCGAGGGGGCCGCGCGGCTCGATGAAGCCGCGCGGCTCGAGGGGGCCGCAGGTCTCGAGAAGGCCGCGGGGCTCGAGGGCGGCGCACGGCTCGAAGGGGCCGCGCGGCTCGAGGAAGCCGCGCGGCTCGAGGGGGCCGCACGGTTCGAGGAGGTCGCAGGGCTGAAGGGGCCCGCACGGCTCGAAGAGGGTCGCGGGGACGACGACATTGCCTGGCTTGAGCCATGTCCTACAGAAGATGATGGTGACGGTGATGCTTATGATGATGATGATGATGATGATGACGATGACGATGACGATGACGATGATGATGATGATGATGATGACGATGATGATGATGATGATCCCCGCTCGCTCCGCTGCGTAGCAGTCGTCTCGGGGCCGCGCGCGGGACCGCGCGCGCGGGGCTAAAGGTGAGAGCCCCGACGCGCGCCTGCCCCGAGCAGCGCTCTCAGGAGGCGACCCCCAGGGGCGGCTCCTGGACGACCCGCGGGTCGTAGCAGCGCCGCAGGCTAGCCTTGGTAAGGAGGGAGAGGCGGGTTGGGGGCCGAGAAGCTGCAGGACGCCTGCGGGGCGATCGCGGCGGGGATATGAGGAAGCATCCCCGCTCGCTCCGCTGCGCAGCAGTCGTCTCAGGGCCGCGCGCGGGACCGCGCGCGCGGGGCGAAAGGTGAGAGCCCCGACGCGCGCCTGCCCCGAGCAGCGCTCTCAGGAGGCGACCCCCAGGGGCGGCTCCTGGACGACCCGCGGGTCGTAGCAGCCACACCCATGCTCAAAGCCCTTGCGCAGTGACAAGTCTAGAGCGGGCGGCCGCGAGAACGAAAGGCCAGGCGGAGGGACCCGCCGACAGAAATCGGGCGACCAAGTAGTCGCTAACACTAGCGAAATACCCAACCTGTTCCCGTGCAGGAGCAGTGAGGGAGGCGAGGACAGTAGAGGCGGCGGCGGCCTGCAGATATCGTTCGGCGCTGGAGGCTTGCCACCAGCGGCCGCGCCAGAAGACGCGAGGGACGCCTTCGGTGGCAATATAGGAATCTGTAGCGCCTGAGCCTCGAAGGCACGCGGGGGCCATGTTGAACCCCGCGGGGGCTTTCGCCAGCGGGACGCCTAACGCGCTCAGAAGATGGTTCCACCGAGTACGGAAGCCGCTCTGGCCGAAGGTAGAGAGCGGATCGGTGGGTCCCAAATGCCGAAACACCAGCTCCATAATATTCACCGTTGCTCTGTCCGAACAACGGGCGTGCTGGGTCGGATAGGTCCGACGAGTCTTCGGAGCGGGGATCGACAGGAACGCATCACCGTCGGCTTCAAGCCTGTCGCACAGAAGCGACAGATCGCAGCGCCGAGCATTGAGGACCTCCCCAGGCCGCAGAAACATTGTAAAACCCATGAGCAGCAGCGCAGCCATCTCCGGCCAGCCCCACGCTAAGCACACTCCGACCATGGCCCGCAGAAGCGCTCTAGGGAGCGGCGGGCGGAGGCGCGGGGGCTCGGCGAGCTTCCACTGCTTGGCCACGTCCCACGCCTCCGTCAGGAAGGCTTTCCAGTGGGGGTGGGTGGCCTGTATGGCCAAGATGGCATGGACAAGGATGTAGTGCGGGAAACCCGCATCGTGAAGCCACACACCAAAAGTGGCAAGGAATCTAGCCAGGAGAACGCCGCTGCGGTACAGCGTCTGGGGAGGGACCCCAGTGTGCTCTTCGAGCCACATCTCGAACGCATCAAGCGACCTCGATCGGCGCTCCACATAAGCGGGAGTAAGATGGGCGTCGCGAACGAACGGCGATCGCGGTCCGCGAACAGGGACGCTAAGCCCCAGGCTCCCAGCCGCAGCCGCTTCTGGGGCAGCGTCCACGGCGCGCACGCAAACCCCGCACACGCACCAAAGGACAGCGGCGCGGGCAAGCGGGCCGCTGAGGCGCCCCTCCGAGCCCAGGACTGCGCTACGCTCGCGGCGCGAGCGGTAGAACGGCGGCAGGCGGTTGGCGACGATAGGTCGTTCGACGCCCGAACGGCGCGCGAGACCAGCGCGGACCTCAGTGTAGTCCATCTGCGTCTCGCGCACCACGCGGCGGGCCTCTGCTTCGATCTGCGAAGACAGAGGCGTCGGCCACGCGTACACGCCTGTCTCACAGGCCGTCGCCCACGCGATGCTGGGAGCGACGCTAGAGCGCTGCCGCGCAGGCGTCCATCCCAAAGGATGTGGGACTCTGGAGATAGCGTTGAGCCCAGCTCGCCAATGCGGTGGCGCGCTCCCGTCGCTGCTCCAAAACTCGGGAGGCGGGGCAAGACCATCCGCGGTGGCGTGACCTAGCAGGTCAATCAGGAAGGCTAGGGCAGCAGCCTGACGGCGACGGTGCACGTTCGCCCCGAGGCCGATGCCGCGCACCGCACCGAAAGCCGTGGCCCGAAACTTCGCTGGGACAGTGCTCGCGCCGACGGCCCCAGAGATCAGCGTGAGCCAGTTCGGCTCGGCAACGGGCGCGAGACCCTCCGGGCCGAAGAGGCGGCCATAGGTCAGCAGGCCAGCGCGTCGTCGCTCTTGGGCTCATTGAGCCCATCTGGGCAGAAATGCTGCAGCCACCGAACTGCATTCTGGCACAGCTCGGCCATGGCAGGGTCGTCCGACGGGTAGTCGACCACCACCACGGGCTCGCCCCCGATCTCAACACGCCAGCCGAGGGCGCCTGCCGCACCAGCCGGTAGGGGCGGGTCAGGCGGGTCGGGCGAAGAGAAGCCGCGATCCCGATGACGCTGCGCATGTGCCGCGGCCGCGGGCGAGTGCAGAGCAGCAGCGGGCTGCGCAGGGGAGTCCGAGCGGGCCGAGGGCGCCTGGGAGGCGGCCGCTGGGGCCGCTCGACGCCTCTTGCGGCTAGTGCGCGGGCGCCCAGCTGCAGGCGAAGCAGCGGCGCCCGCGGGCGGCGGCGTCGCAGGGGCCGAACGTGCTGGCGCAGCATCGGCGGCTGGGCGGGAACCCTGCAAGGTCGTAACGGCCCTGCTGGAACCCGCCTCGCCAGCCGATGAGCCGCCGTTGGTAGCGGCTGCCAGGGACGCCGCGAGACCAGGGAAGGCTCCCGATTCGGTGTCCAGCGGAAGCCGCGGGTCAGCCGTGGCGGCATGAGTAGCCGCAGCGCCCTGGGCGAGGGAGCGCCGGTAGCGCCATCGCGAGTGGGCGGAAATGACGACGGCACGCAAGTGCTCGTCGTCGGGGTTGGCTTCAGCAGCATCCATAGCTGCCTCGAGCGCGCGGGCGGCTGCCGCGACGTTGCGCGCGCGGCGGCCAAGGTCGGCTACGCCAGCACGCGCATCCGCGCGAAAGCGACTCCCCATGGCGGCGAGGGGAGCCCGAGCCGCGCGCTCGGGCAGCGGGAGAGGCGAAGCCTGCTGCGTCGGCGGGGACGGTGGCCCCGCGCGGTCGCCGCCTCGGGAGCGAGACCGCTTCGGGCGAGAGCCACGGGCTCGGGCGCGAGCCTCGGGAGACACCGTCACCGCGGGGCCAGCTCGCACCGGAGGAGGGGGAAGCGGCGGAGGGGAAGCCCGCGCTGCAGGCGGGGCAGGCGGCCTCGGCGCAGGAGGGCGAGGGCACGCCTTGGGCCCCGCACGCGAAGTCCCCAGCACAGGCGGCGGAGCTGTTGCGCGCCGCGTCGCCGGCCTCTTTGGTGGGCAGGCGCGGATCAAGCGCTCAGCCGCCGAAAGCGGGGGTGCTGAGGCCAACCCCGCCGCCTTGCCGGCGCTTCCTCCGCTGCTGGCCGCGCGCCTCGGGTCACGAGGGGAGCCGCGCCGCGAGGCGAACCCAGGGGGCGGACCCTGAGGCTCCGGTGGCTTCGGGCCGCGCGGGTCGCGCCCCCCCGATCCCTCCGTATCGGTGCCGTGCGGGTTGGGAGACTCTGAGCGGGGAAGCGGTCCGCCAGGCGAGGGCGAGGGCCCCTCGACGTAGCTCAGCCCTCGGCGCTTCGAGCGCGAGCGGCTGCGCCGGGGGCGATCCGACGCCTCTGGACGGGCAGCGAACAGCCTGCGTTTGGCTGCTCGCCTGGCGGCCCGCCCAGGCCGAGTGGGCGGACCCGCGGGGCCTTCCAAAGGAAGAACGGCTCCGCGGTGGGCGGCGGAGGCCGCCCGACGGCGCTGCTCTCGCCCGCCATTCGGCCGAGCAGGGTCGTCTCGGCGGTGGCGCGACCGAGAGGCGTGCGCCTCGGAAGCTTCGGGGCGAGGGCCAAGCCGCTCTCGCACAGCACGTGCGTCGCGACGGGAGAAGGTAGGAGGCACCTCCTGGTCGGCGCGGGCGTGGGCCCGAGGGTCGGCGGCGAAGGCCGCTTCGTGCTGGTCCAGAGACGGGCCCCCGCGGGAGGGGATCCCAGCAGGCGCCCGCGCAGCAAGGACTTCACGCTCGGCGCGAGCCTGAACCTCGCCCCGGTGGAAAAGCCCCCTCAGCGTCGAATTGAAGCGCCGAGCCAGCTCGTGAGGAGCTGTCCGAGGCTCGCCTCGGCTCTCCGCCTGCGCTGCGGCGGCGAGGCGGCGCATGCGGATGCGCTCAGCCATCCCCGTCGCCAGGCCCTGGCGAGCACGAGCCCTCGCAGCAGGGTCGCGCAGAGGGTCAGCGATGACAGCCCGCTGGATGGCGCTGCGTGCCTCCCTGATCTCCCCGAGGTTCGATGCAGCACGCGGTGCGACGTCCTCGGCCACCGCGAGCACCTCCGACGTGGGCCTGGCCGACTGCGGCTCGGAGACCCCCGAGCGGCGAGTCGGAGGGCCCGCGGAGCCGTCCGTGAGCTGCGAGCCCGCGCGGATCTCGCTCCGCGCGGCGTGCACACGATCGCTCAAGGCGTCGTCGAGGGAGGCCAGCATGTGAGCCAGGCCTGCCGCCCGCCCGCCGCGGCCTTTGCCTTTGCCCGCGGCGTGAGCCTTGGCCAAGGCACGCGCCGCTGCGCCGCCCCCCGCGGCAGGGTCCGCACCGTCCGCCTCGGCCTGGGCGGCCTGGAGGAGAACGTTCTTAGCATCGCAGAACCTCCTCCAGCGGGTGCGGTCACCCGTAAGCTTGTCCGGGTGGAACCGGCTGGCCAGCACGCGGAACTGGCGCTGGATCGTGGAGGGTCCCGCGCCAGCACGGACCTGCAGCAGGCACGGCTGCCAAAGTGGCCTGGCGCATAGCGGCACTGGAAGCCGCATGCCCGGCGTCGTGGTCCGCCGCGCGCGCACCCTCCGCGCCAGAAGCCTCAGCGACGGCTGCTGGCGCGGCGGGGGCGGCCGCGCGGCTGCGGTAGTCTCGCGCGCTGGTCGGCCCAGGGGGCGGTCCGAGGGGCAGAGGGGCGCCTGTGGAGGCGCCCTCGCTGGCAGCCGAGGCGCCGCGCGCCGAAGCAGCAGGCTCGGCGGCACCATCGCCGCGGGCGGCCATGTCCCCCGGGTGCTCGGGAGCGCGGCCGCCCTCGCCAGAGCTCAAGGAGCCGCTAAGCGCGTCGGCCTCCGCGATGATATCAAAGCGCGAGGGGCCCCCGCCCGAGAGGTCAGACAACCAGGCGGGCTCAACGCGGGAAGCGCAGCTTCTGAGGAGGCTGTGCATTCGGGAAGCAAGGTTTTCGCGGGCACCCTTCGTTCTCCATCTGCTTCGCTCCAGGCTGGTGGGTGGGTTGGCACTGGCTGATCAGGATGTCTTTGCATCGATTCTTTCCAGGCTGATCATTTCCTGTCCAAGAGTTACCTCTTCTTACTTATTCCATTGCTTTTGAATCAATGGATACCTTGCGCGCAGGCCCAGGGGATGCTGCCGCGCGTCTCGCGGCCCCTCTGGTTGGGGTTCGGATCGTCCCCACGCAGCCGAGATCCACGCCCTCTGTCGACGCAGTCCCCACCTTCTCTGTGTTGGGGCGCTCGGGCCAGATCTCGTCGCCCATTACTCAGCATCCTGGGACGCTCAGGTGCCGTCCGCTCGCGCAGAGCGGCATGGAGCTATGCATCTTGGGTCGCGGTGTGCGGTCGGCTGCTGCGCCATCGCACCGTGCGCTCAGTTGCTGGACCAAGCAACCCTGTGACGCTCAGGTGCCGTCCGCTCGCGCAGAGCGGCACGGAGCTGTGCATCTTGGGTCGCGGCGTGCGGTCGGCCGCTGCGCCGGCGCACCGTGCGCTCAGATGCGCGACCAAGCAACCCTGTGACGCTCAGGTGCCGTCCGCTCGCGCAGAGCGGCACGGAGCTGTGCATCTTGGGTCGCGGTGCGCGGTCGGCCGTCGCGCCGGCGCACCGTGCGCTCAGTTGCGCGACCAAGCAACCCTGTGACGCTCAGGTGCCGTCCGCTCGCGCAGGGCGGCACGGAGCTGTGCATCTTGGGCCGCGGTGTGCGGTCGGCCGCTGCGCCGGCGCACCGTGCGCTCAGTTGCGCGGCCAAGCAACCCTGTGACGCTCAGGTGCCGTCCGCTCGTGCAGAGCGGCATGGAGCTTCGCATCTTGGGTCGCGGTGTGGGGTCGGCCGCTGCGCCGGCGCCCCGTGCGCTCAGTTTCGCAACCAAGCAACCCTGCGACGCTCAGGTGCCGTCGGCTCGCGCAGAGCGGCTCGGAGCTGATATTCTGATGTGCTTTCTTAGTTTCTCTTGTCTTGCTCTTTTGATCTCGCTTTTCCTTGCTCAGTATTTTTCTCGCGCGCGGGCTTGGGTTGGTTTGGGCTGCATTTCTCGCGGCCCTCTTCCAGTTGGGGGTTGATCGTCCCCACGCAGCCGAGATCTGCGTCCTCCGTCGACGCTGCTCCTGTCTCCTATCGAGCGGGAAATTTCAGCAACCCTGTGACGCTCAGGCGCCGCCTGTCCACAGCCGATTCACGCGGAGCAACATCAATCAGGCTGCCCATGCGGATCCACTTTCCGCGCCAAGGCGCCCGTCGTTCAGCAACCCTGTGACGCTCAGGTGCCGCTCTTCCTGTTCTGGTGGGGGGAACGCCCTTCTGGTTTCGTTGTTGTGCACAACGCGGATCGCCCAGATCGGCGCACCACCGCCGTCCACGCGGGAACGCCCGGTCGTTCAGCAACCTGTCGTCGGGCTTGTCGGACTCCACTCCAGGATTCGCGCTAGCTCGCTTCAGCATTTCTAGCAACCCTGCGACGCTCAGGCGCCGCCCATCCATTTCGGGAAGGCGCGGAGCTGGCGGGCAACGCAGATGCTACTCGGGGCGCGGATCTCCCATTTCCGCGGGCAGCCAAACCCATCAGCCACACCGACCTCGTTGGTCGGATTCCGCCTCAGGATTCCCGCCAGCATGCTCGTGGCGTTCAGCAACCCTGTGACGCTCAGGTGCCGCTCATTCCCTTCGGGATGGTGCGGAGCAAGCGGGTAGCGAAAATCCTCATCTGGTTTCGCTACTCGGGGGCGCAGATGTTGGTTTCGGCGGGCGACCAGATCCATCAGCGACGGCCACGCCGGCTTCGCGGCTGACGCCGGCCTCCTCATCAGGAATCGCGCCACACGCCCCGCAGCGATTAGCAACCCTGCGGCGCTCAGGTGCCGCTCATTCCTTTCGGGATGGCGCGGAGCTGGCGGGTAGCGGAAATCCTCTTCTGGATTCGCTGTGCGCAGGCGCCGATCTCACGCGTCGGCAGGCGGCCAACCCTATCGCGGTTGTGCCGTCTCCCGCCGTGCCGAATTCTTTTTCAGGATTCGCACCTGCGCGTCTCGTAGCGATCAGCAACCCTGTGGCGCTCAGGTGCCGCTCATTCCCTTCGGGATGTTGCGGAGCCGGTGGGTAGCGAAAATCCTCGTCTGGTTTCGCTTCTCGGGGGCGCGGATGTCAGTTTCCGCAGACGACCAAACCGACGACGGCCGCACCTTCTTCGCGGCTGACGCTGGCTTCCTCATCAGGATTCGCGCCAGGACGCCCCGTGGCGATTGGCAACCCTGCGACGCTCAGGCGCCGCTCATTCCTTTCGGGATGGCGCGGAGTTGGCGGGTAGCGGAAATCCTCTTCTGGATTCGCTACGCGCGGGCGCAGATCTCACGCGTCGGCAGGCGGCCAGCCCCATCGCGGTTGTGCCGTCTCGCGCCTTGCCGAATTCCTTTTCAGGTTTCGTACCTGCGCGTCTCGTAGCGATCAGCAACCCTGTGACGCTCAGGTGCCGCTCATTCCCTTCGGGATGGTGCGGAGCCGACGGGTAGCGAAAATCCTCATCTGGTTTCGCTGCTCGGGGCGCGGATGTCAGCTTCCGCGGGCGACCCCATCAGCTGTTGCGCTGGCTCGCGCCTTGTTCGGGGTCGCGCAGACAACCAAAGTCCCTTTCAGGCGCACCAGCGTGCGCCGTCCACTGTGGCAACCCTGTGACGCTCAGGTGCCGCCCGCTCTTCTTCAGAGTTTTGCTTTCGATGCAGCAGGCTGCGCGTTGTGCAGGAGGTTCAGATAGCTCATGGAACACAGTTGGTACTGGCTCATCTCCTTCCCACCACTGAACGCTCAGGTGCTGCGCGCTCTTCAGCGGAGCGAGCCAGCGCTGTATCTCTTCACGCCTTCTGCCTTGCGCAGTGCGGCGTCTGCCAACCTGCTGCCAACCTGCGCCACGCTTGGCCCGGTTGCTGCAGTGCGGCGTTTCTTTGCGCCCCATGCCTTGCGCAGTGGAGCGTCTGCCCCCTGCTGCCAGCCTGCGCCACGCCTGGCCTGGTTCCTGCAGTGCAAAATTTCTTTGCGCCCCCTGTCTTGCGCAGTGCGGCGTTTGCCCCCTGCTGCCAACCTGCGCCCTCTTGGCCCGGTTGCTGCAGTGCGGCGTTCTGTGCGCCCCCTGCCTTGCGCAGTGCGGCGCCTGCCCGCTGCTGCCAACTGCGCCACGCTTGGCCCGGTTACTGCAATGCAGCGTTCTGTGCGCCCCCTGCCTTGCGCAGTGCGGCGTTTGCCCCCTGCTGCCAACCTGCGCCACGCTTGGCCCGGTTGCTGCAGCGCGGCGTTCTGTGCGCCCTGCGCCACGCTTGGACCGGTCGCTGCAGTGCGGCACCCACGCCCCCTGCTTTGCGCAGCGCGGCGTTTGTCCCCTGCTGCCTAACCTGCGCCGCGCTGTGCCCTGTTGCTGCAGTGCAGCGTCCTTTGCTTCGCGCAGTGCGGCGTCTCCTCTGCTGCCAACCTGCGCCACGCCTGGCCCAGTTGCTGCAGCGCGGCGTTCTTGGCACCCCTTGCCTTGCGCAGTGCGGCGTCTGCCCCCTGCCGTCAACCTGCGCCACGCTTGGCCCAGTTGCTACAGTGCAGCATTTCTTTGCGCCCCCTGCCTTGCGCAGTGGGGCGTCTGCCTGTTGCCAACCTGCGCCACGCTTGGCCCGGTTGCTGCAGTGCGGCGTTCTCGGCGCCCCCTGCGCTGCGCAGTGCGGTGCCCCCTGCTGCCAACCTGCGTGCGCCACGCTTGGCCCGGTTGCTGCAGTGCAGCGTTCTGTGCGCCCCCTGCCTTGCGCAATGCGGCGTTTGCCCCCTGCTGCCAGCCTGCCACGCTTGGCCCGGCTGCTGCAGTGCGGCGTTCTGTGCGCCCCCTGCCTTGCGCAGTGCGGCTTCTGCCCCCTGCTGCCAACCTGCGCCACGCTTGGCCCAGTTGCTGCAATGCAGAATTTCTTTGCGCCCCCTTGCGTGCGCAGTGCGGCGCCTGTCCCCTGCTGCCAACCTGCGCCACGCTTGGCCTGGCTGCTGCAGTGCGGCATTCTTTGCGCCCCCTGCCGTGCGCAGTGCGGCGCGTCTGCCCCCTGCTGCCAGCCTGCGCCATGCATGGCCCGCTTGCTACAAGGCAGCGTTTCTTTGCGCCCCTGCTAACCTGCGCCACGCTTGGCCCAGTTGCTGCAGTGCGGCGTTTCTTTGCGCCCCCTGCCTTGCGCAGTGCGGCATCTGCCCCCTGCGGCCAACCTGCGCGGGCCTGGTTGCTGCAATGCAGCGTTCTGTGCGCCCCCTGCCTTGCGCAGTGCGGCGTTTGCCCCCTGCTGCCAACCTGCGCCACACTTGGCCCTGTAGCTGCAGTGCGGCGTTCTGTGCGCCCCCTGCCTTGCGCAGTGGGGCGTCTGCCCCCTGCTGCCAACTGCGCCACGCTTGGCCCGGTTGCTGCAGCGCGGCGTTCTTTACGTCCTCTGCCTTGCGCAGTGGCGCGTCTGCCCCCTGCTGCCAGCCTGCGCCACGCTTGGCCCGGTTGCTGCAGTTGTGGCGCAGACAGTTCGGTCTGGCTCTGTCCAATCCAGCATTGCATTCTGTTCATGGTCTTGCGCTTTTGGCGCTGGCGCGCGCAGATTCGCATTCGTGGCGCAGCTACTCCAGCGTCACGCTCCAGAATCACATCCTGAGCATGCTTTCGCGTTTCTGGCGCGCGCGCCCAGATTCGCGATCGTCGAACATGGCCATTCTCACGCAAGCGCGCGTAGACTTGCAGGCTGAGCCCGATTCGCATGATCAGCGCCCACGCCCTCAGATTCGCCATTGGCGCCCAGAATCATACAGCTGCGGGCTCCCGCTCGCTCGCAAGAGCCGCCGGGCGCAATTCCGTCTTCGGCATGGTGAACAGTCCGCGGCCGCTCCCCAGTCTGGGGGTCTGCGCCAGCGCCACGCGTTTTCCGCCAAGCGATTTCGTCACGCTTATGTGCCGCGCGCTCTTCTTCAGAGCGGTGCAGAGCTTTCGACACACCAGGCTCCGTGGTGCACAGTCGGCGGCCGCTCCCTGCTTTGGAGGTCTGCGCCACGCCGGGTGCCTTCTGCCGGCAGCCCTGTGGCTCACGAGCTGCTCGCTCCTCTTCTGAGCGGCACGGAGCTCTCGACGCAGCAGGCTTCGTGGCATACAGTCGGCGGTCGACTCCTAGTCGGGGTCTGCGGCCAAAGCGCGCCTCCTGCCAAGCAGCCCTGTGGAGCTCAGGTGCCGCGCGCTCTTCTTCAGAGCGGCACGCAGCAGGCTGCGTGGCGCGCAGGCGGCTGCCGCTCCCTGCTTTGGAGGCATGCGGCCACGCCGCGCGCTTTCTTCCTGGCACTCTGTGACCCTCAGGTGCTGCGCGCTTCTCATGCTTTGTGGCTCTCAGGTCCCACGCGCTCTTCATCAGAGCAGGGCAGAGCTTTCGACGCACGCTCGCGGCACAGTCGGCGGCCGCTCTGTCTCTGGGTGTCTGCGCCCACGCCGCGCGGCATCTGCCACCCCTGCGGACGCGCGCTCTTCGTCTGGGCAGCGCGGACTCGACGCAGGCTCTTGCGCGCAGCCGGCGGCCGCTTTTTTGTCTGGGGGTCTGCGCCCACCTTCTGTCAAAACAACTCAAGTGCCGCGCGCTCTTCTTCAGAGCCGCGCGGAGGGTTCGACGCACCAGGCTCATGGCGCCCAGACGGCGGCCGCTCCCAGCTTGGGAATCTGGGCTCACGCCGCGCTCCTTGTACCAGGCAACCCTGTCACGCTGGTGCTGCGCGCCGCGCGGGGCTTTCGACGCAGGCTCGCAGTGCACAGGCAGTCGCTCACCAAGGCTGCGCGTTCATCCCCCAAGGCGCTGCACCCAGAATTACATTCTCTGGTCGGTTCCCCAGCGCCCACCGCCCAGGCTCACAATCGCGGTGTCAATTTCGCCTGTCTGGCGCTGACGCGCTCAGATTCCAATTCTGCGCGCAAAGCCGTACCCATGCAGTGCAGCCCTCTCACGAGTGCAGCGTTTGGCCTCTGCTATCACCCTGCGCTCACTCAGGTTGTGGCAGCGCGTCATTCTGCACCCCGCCTGCTTTGCGCAGTGCAGCGCCTGGCCACGGTTGCCAGATATCAGCCTGGTTGCCGCACAGCCGCCTTCCGTTACACCTGCGCTGCCAGCAATGCATGTGGAGCACGGTCCTGGGTTCTGGCGCCAGCGCGCCCCGAAGATTCGCGAGCGCAATTTACTGCTTCCGCTTGCTCGCTTTGAACGGCACTCTGTGCTTTCATTGCTGGCGCAGCGTCGTTGATGAGCGCGCAGCAGCAGAGCATTCGCTGGTTACCAGGCTGCCATTCCGTGGTCAGGCCCCCGCGCTGCACTTGCGCATTCTCTGGCGCTGTCGCGCGCAGGGATGCCTTCCGAGCTTCGTCGATTCAGCGCCGATTTCTGGCGCCAAGGTGTCCAGACTCGCAGTCTCGATTTCGCGATTCGCGCGCCTGCGCGCATGATTAGCGATTGCCAGCGATTTGGCTTTCGTGTGAGGGTGGTAGTGAATAGTACGCCCACGCTCATTGGTCTTGGGGCCTTCCCGCCATTTCATGCAAACCTGCCGCTCAGGTGCCTCGCGCCCCACCGCTGAGCAGGGCATGGTGTGCGGCGGGGCCGCCTTCCGTGAGGGCCTTGCCGCTCAGGTGCCGTGCTTGTGCCTGCATCCGTGGCGAGCGCTTTTGGCAAAGGGTTGGGGCGTTCGATCGGCCCAAGCTCCCTGCTTCGGAGCTTGCGCTGTCGGGCCGCACCGCCAATCGCACCAGCGCAGCGTGCTCCCGCCTTGTTTTGCACTAGTTTCAGTCCGAAGCTTGCAGAGGGATCCGTTCACAACACCGGACTGGATCAAGCAAATGAAACGCTCATTCGAGAGTTACCTGTTCGCGCAGGAGAGCGGACCACGCCATGCAAGCAGCGTTCAGGAACCATTTTCTTTGCACGGAGGAACAGTCCAACGGACGCAGTTTGCCCGGAATGGTGCCCGCGGCAGCGGCTCTTCAGCCACTGACTCAAATAATGCATCCACAAACTTTCGTTTGCCTCTGCGGGGTAGGTGGCTCTCCCTTGTTGCGGAGACGCTGCCGTGGCCTGCGGCAGATGCAGCACCCCCAAAAGAGCCACACTTCGTGGCATTGAATTTTTTCTCCTGCACGCTTCGCGTCTGCCAAGTCTGGAGAGAGAAGGTGCGAAGCGGAAAGCGCAGCTTCTGAGGAGGCTGTGCATTCGGGAAGCAAGGTTTTCGCGGGCACCCTTCGTTCTCCATCTGCTTCGCTCCAGGCTGGTGGGTTGGTTGGCACTGGCTGATCAGGATGTATTTGTATCGATTCTTTCCAGGCTGATCATTTCCTGTCCAAGAGTTACCTCTTCTTACTTATTCCATTGCTTTTGAATCAATGGATACCTTGCGCGCAGGCCCAGGGGATGCTGCCGCGCGTCTCGCGGTCCCTCTGGTTGGGGTTCGGATCGTCCCCACGCAGCCGAGATCCACGTCCTCTGTCGACGCAGTCCCCACCTTCTCTGTCTTGGGGCGCTCGGGCCAGATCACGTCGCCCATTACTCAGCATCCTGGGACGCTCAGGCGCCGCCCGCTCGCGCAGAGCGGCATGGAGCTATGCATCTTGGGTCGCGGTGCGCGGTCGGCTGCTGCGCCAGCGCACCGTGCGCTCAGTTGCTGGACCAAGCAACCCTGTGACGCTCAGGTGCCGTCCGCTCGCGCAGACCGGCACGGAGCTGCGCATCTTGGGTCGCGGTGCGCGGTCGGCCGCTGCGCCGGCGCACCGCGCGCTCAGATGCGCGACCAAGCAACCCTGCGACGCTCAGGTGCCGTCCGCTCGCGCAGAGCGGCACGGAGCTGTGCATCTTGGGTCGCGGTGCGCGGTCGGCCGTCGCGCCGGCGCACCGTGCGCTCAGTTGCGCGACCAAGCAACCCTGTGACGCTCAGGTGCCGTCCGCTCGCGCAGGGCGGCACGGAGCTGTGCATCTTGGGCCGCGGTGCGCGGTCGGCCGCTGCGCCGGCGCACCGTGCGCTCAGTTGCGCGGCCAAGCAACCTGTGACGCTCAGGTGCCGTCCGCTCATGCAGAGCGGCATGGAGCTTCGCATCTTGGGTCGCGGTGTGGGGTCGGCCGCTGCGCCGGCGCCCCGTGCGCTCAGTTTCGCAACCAAGCAACCCTGTGACGCTCAGGTGCCGTCGGCTCGCGCAGAGCGGCTCGGAGCTGATATTCTGATGTGCTTTCTTAGTTTCTCTTGTCTTGCTCTTTTGATCTCGCTTTTCCTTGCTCAGTATTTTTCTCGCGCGCGGGCTCGGGTTGGTTTGGGCTGCATTTCTCGCGGTCCCTCCCGCCCTCCCCGCGTGGCGAACGTGCTGGCCGCAATCCGCTTCCCTTCGGGGGGGTAGGTGGCTCTCCCTTGTTGCGGAAACGCTGCCGTGGCCTGTGGCAGATGCAGCACCCCCAAAAGAGCCACACTTCGTGGCATTGAAGTTTTCCTCCTGCACGCTTCGCGTCTGCCAAGTCTGGAGAGAGAAGGTGCGAAGCGGAAAGGGGGGCGAACTGAGCGACCTCGAGTCGGGTCGTCAGCGCGATGCGCATCCGTAGGCACATTGAGCCCCCCCATCTACAAGCCCCCTCCTAGGATGTAGGGGAGCGTTGTGCTGAGCTCATGGGGCAATCCTGGGGAGCTGCTCCTGCCGCGCGCTGCCGCACCCAAGGCCACTTGCGAATCCAAAAGCACAGCGATCCTGCTGTCAGGGGTGCGAATACAGCAATACTTACACAAACTCTTGTACACAGTGGTCTCAAGGATGTTGCTGTGACGGGGCACTCGGAACTGCCATTTATAAACAGGGTGGCGCTCCAAGACATGGTGGCAGACAGGGTTACTGGATTCGTCGCAGACAGGGTGGCGCTCCAAGACATCTTGTTTGTTGTCCAAAATTTGAACGCGCCGCAAGTCATGACGTGCTTTGGGTAGTCGTGGCTGTTGACGTGCTCCTCCAGGGTCATGGACGCCGGCTCGAACTTCTCGACTGCTTTGCCCGGGGCGGCCTGAGCCTTAGCCTGCGCTGTTTCAACTACGGGCGCCTCGCTGCTGGAGCCGCTGCCCTCTGCGGAGCCGCTGCTGAAGCCGCTGCTGGAACCGCTGCTGGAGCCATTCTTGCAACCGTCGGCCTCGGCAACTCCAGCGGCGTCAGCAACTCCGTCGGCGTCGTCGGCGTCGGCGTCGTCGGCGTCGGACACTACTGCGTCGGCTTCGGCGCCCGAGCTGTTGCAACCAGGGCTCGAGGGGGCCGCAGGGCTCTAAGGGGCCGCAGAACTCGAGGGGGCTGCGCGGCTCGAAGGGGCCGCAGGGCTCTAGGAGGCCGCGCGGCTCGAGGGGGCCGCGCGGCTCGATGAAGCCGCGCGGCTCGAGGGGGCCGCAGGCCTCGAGAAGGCCGCGGGCCTCGAGGGCGGCGCGCGGCTCGAAGGGGCCGCACGGCTCGAGGAAGCCGCGCGGCTCGAGGGGGCCGCGCGGTTCGAGGAGGTCGCAGGGCTGAAGGGGCCCGCACGGCTCGAAGAGGGGCGCGGGGACGACGACATTGCCTGGCTTGAGCCATGTCCTACGGAAGATGATGGTGACGGTGATGCTTATGATGATGATGATGATGATGATGATGATGATGACGATGACGATGACGATGACGAAAATGATGATGATGATGACGATGATGATGATGATGATGATGATGATGATGATGATGATCCCCGCTCGCTCCGCTGCGTAGCAGTCGTCTCGGGGCCGCGCGCGGGACCGCGCGCGCGGGGCTAAAGGTGAGAGCCCCGACGCGCGCCTGCCCCGAGCAGCGCTCTCAGGAGGCGACCCCCAGGGGCGGCTCCTGGACGACCCGCGGGTCGTAGCAGCGCCGCAGGCTAGCCTTGGTAAGGAGGGAGAGGCGGGTGGGGGCCGAGAAGCTGCAGGACGCCTGCGGGGCGATCGCGGCGGGGATATGAGGAAGCATCCCCGCTCGCTCCGCTGCGTAGCAGTCGTCTCAGGGCCGCGCGCGGGACCGCGCGCGCGGGGCTAAATGTGAGAGCCCCGACGCGCGCCTGCCCCGAGCAGCGCTTTCAGGAGGCGACCCCCAGGGGCGGTTCCTGGACGACCCGCGGGTCGTAGCAGCCATACCCATGCTCAAAGCCCTCGCGCAGTGACAAGTCTAGAGCGGGCGGCCGCGAGAACGAAAGGCCAGGCGGAGGGCCCCGCCGACAGAAATCGGGCGACCAAGTAGTCGCTAACACTAGCGAAATACTCAACCTGTTCCCGCGCAGGAGCAGGGAGGGAGGCGAGGACAGTAGAGGCGGCGGCGGCCTGCAGATATCGTTCGGCGCTGGAGGCTTGCCACCAGCGGCCGCGCCAGAAGACGCGAGGGGCGTCTTCGGTGGCAATATAGGAATCTGTAGCGCCTGAGCCTCGAAGGCACGCGGGGGCCATGTTGAACCCCGCGGGGGCTTTCGCCAGCGGGGCGCCTAACGCGCTCAGAGGATGGTTCCACCGAGTACGGAAGCCGCTCTGGCCGAAGGTAGAGAGCGGATCGGTGGGTCCCAAATACCGAAACACCAGCTCCATAATCTTCACCGTTGCTCTGTCCGAACAACGGGCGTGCTGGGTCGGATAGGTCCGACGAGTCTTCGGAGCGGGGATCGACAGGAACGCATCACCGTCGGCTTCAAGCCTGTCGCACGGAAGCGACAGATCGCAGCGCCGAGCATTGAGGACCTCCCCAGGCCGCAGAAACATAGTAAAACCCATGAGCAGCAGAGCAGCCATCTCCGGCCAGCCCCCACGCCAAGCGCACTCCGACCATGGCCCGCAGAAGCGCTCTAGGGAGCGGCGGGCGGAGGCGCGGGGGCTCGGCGAGCTTCCACTGCTTGGCCACGTCCCACGCCTCCGTCAGGAAGGCTTTCCAGTGGGGGTGGGTGGCCTGTATGGCCAAGATGGCATGGACAAGGATGTAGTGCGGGAAACCCGCATCGTGAAGCCACACACCAAAAGTGGCAAGGAATCTAGCCAGGAGAACGCCGCTGCGATACAGCGTCTGGGGAGGGACCCCAGTGTGCTCTTCGAGCCACATCTCGAACGCATCAAGCGACCTCGATCGGCGCTCCACATAAGCGGGAGTAAGATGGGCGTCGCGAACGAACGGCGATCGCGGTCCGCGAACAGGGACGCTAAGCCCCAGGCTCCCAGCCGCAGCCGCTTCTGGGGCAGCGCCCACGGCGCGCACGCAGACCCCGCACACGCACCAAAGGACAGCGGCGCGGGCAAGCGGGCCGCTGAGGCGCCCCTCCGAGCCCAGGACTGCGCTACGCTCGCGGCGCGAGCGGTAGAACGGCGGCAGGCGGTTGGCGACGATAGGTCGTTCGACGCCCGAACGGCGCGCGAGACCAGCGCGGACCTCAGTGTAGTCCATCTGCGTCTCGCGCATTACGCGGCGGGCCTCTGCTTCGATCTGCGAAGACAGAGGCGTCGGCCACGCGTACACGCCTGTCTCACAGGCCGTCGCCCACGCGATGCTGGGAGCGACGCTAGAGCGCTGCCGCGCAGGCGTCCATCCCAAAGGATGTGGGACTCTGGAGATAGCGTTGAGCCCAGCTCGCCAATGCGGTGGCGCGCTCCCGTCGCTGCTCCAAAACTCGGGAGGCGGGGCAAGACCATCCGCGGTGGCGTGACCTAGCAGGTCAATCAGGAAGGCTAGGGCAGCAGCCTGACGGCGACGGTGCACGTTCGCCCCGAGGCCGATGCCGCGCACCGCACCGAAAGCCGCGGCCCGAAACTTCGCTGGGACAGTGTTCGCGCCGACGGCCCCAGAGATCAGCGTGAGCCAGTTCGACTCGGCAACGGGCGCGAGACCCCCAGGGCCGAAGAGGCGGCCATAGGTCAGCAGGCCCTTGTGCAAGCAGGCCAGCGCGTCGTCGCTCTTGGGCTCATTGAGCCCATCTGGGCAGAAATGCTGCAGCCACCGAACTGCATTCTGGCACAGCTCGGCCATGGCAGGGTCGTCCGACGGGTAGTCGACCACCACCACGGGCTCGCCCCCGATCTCAACACGCCAGCCGAGGGCGCCTGCCGCACCAGCCGGTAGGGGCGGGTCAGGCGGGTCGGGCGAAGAGAAGCCGCGATCCCGATGACGCTGCGCATGTGCCGCGGCCGCGGGCGAGTGCAGAGCAGCAGCGGGCTGCGCAGGGGAGTCCGAGCGGGCCGAGGGTGCCTGGGAGGCGGCCGCTGGGGCCGCTCGACGCCTCTTGCGGCGAGTGCGCGGGCGCCCAGCTGCAGGTGAAGCAGCGGCGCCCGCGGGCGGCGGCGTCGCAGGAGCCGAACGTGCTGGCGCAGCATCGGCGGCTGGACGGGAACCCTGCAAGGTCGTAACGGCCCTGCTGGAACCCGCCTCGCCAGCCGATGAGCCGCCGTTGGTAGCGGCTGCCAGGGGCGCCGCGAGACCAGGGAAGGCTCCCGATTCGGTGTCCAGCGGAAGCCGCGGGTCAGCCGCGGCGGCATGAGTAGCCGCAGCGCCCTGGGCGAGGGAGCGCCGGTAGCGCCATCGCGAGTGGGCGGAAATGACGACGGCACGCAAGTGCTCGTCGTCGGGGTTGGCTTCAGCAGCATCCATAGCTGCCTCGAGCGCGCGGGCGGCTGTCGCGACGTTGCGCGCGCGGCGGCCAAGGTCGGCTACGCCAGCACGCGCATCCGCGCGAAAGCGACTCCCCATGGTGGCGAGGGGAGCCCGAGCCGCGCGCTCGGGCAGCAGGAGAGGCGAAGCCTGCTGCGTCGGCGGGGACGGTGGCCCCGCGCGGTCGCCGCCTCGGGAGCGAGACCGCTTCGGGCGAGAGCCACGGGCTCGGGCGCGAGCCTCGGGAGACACCGTCACCGCGGGGCCAGCTCGTACCGGAGGAGGCGGAAGCGGCGGAGGGGAAGCCCGCGCTGCAGGCGGGGCAGGCGGCCTCGGCACAGGAGGGCGAGGGCACGCCTTGGGCCCCGCACGCGAAGTCCCCAGCACAGGCGGCGGAGCTGTCGCGCGCCGCGTCGCCCGCCTCTTTGGTGGGCAGGCGCGGATCAAGCGCTCAGCCGCCGAAAGCGGGGGTGCTGAGGCCAACCCCGCCGCATTGCCGGTGCTTCCTCCGCTGCTGGCCGCGCGCCTCGGGTCGCGAGGGGAGCCGCGCCGCGAGGCGAACCCAGGGGGCGGACCCTGAGGCTCCGGTGGCTTCGGGCCGCGCGGGTCGCGCTCCCCCGATCCCTCCGCATCGGTGCCGTGCGGGTTGGGAGACTCTGAGCGGGGAAGCGGTCCGCCAGGCGAGGGCGAGGGCCCCTCGACGTAGCTCAGCCCTCGGCGCTTCGAGCGCGAGCCGCTGCGCCGGGGGCGATCCGCCGCCTCTGGGCGGGCAGCGAACAGCCTGCGGTTGGCTGCTCGCCTGGCGGCCCGCCCAGGCCGAGTGGGCGGACCCGCGGGGCCTTCCAAAGGAAGAACGGCTCTGCGGTGGGCGGCGGCGGCCGCCCGACGGCGCTGCTCTCGCCCGCCATTCGGCCGAGCAGGGTCGTCTCGGCGGCGGCGCGACCGAGAGGCGCGCGCCTCGGAAGCTTCGGGGCGAGGGCCAAGCCGCTCTCGCACAGCACGTGCGTCGCGACGGGAGAAGGTAGGAGGCACCTCCTGGTCGGCGCGGGCGTGGGCCCGAGGGTCGGCGGCGAAGGCCGCTTCGTGCTGGTCCAGACGGGCCCCCGCGGGAGGGGATCCCAGCAGGCGCCCGCGCAGCAAGGACTTCACGCTCGGCGCGAGCCTGAACCTCGCCTCGGTGGGAAAGCCCCCTCAGCGTCGAATTGAAGCGCCGAGCCAGCTCGTGAGGAGTTGTCCGAGGCTCGCCTCGGCTCTCCGCCTGCGCTGCGGCGGTGAGGCGGCGCATGCGGATGCGCTCAGCCATCCCCGTCGCCAGGCCCTGGCGAGCACGAGCCCTCGCAGCAGGGTCGTGCAGAGGGTCAGCGATGACAGCCCGCTGGATGGCGCTGCGTGCCTCCCTGATCTCCCTGAGGTTCGATGCAGCACGCGGTGCGACGTCCTCGGCCACCGCGAGCGCCTCCGACGTGGGCCTGGCCGCCTGCGGCTCGGAGACCCCCGAGCGGCGAGTCGGAGGGCCCGCGGAGCCGTCCGTGAGCTGCGAGCCCGCACGGATCTCGCTCCGCGCGGCGTGCACACGATCGCTCAAGGCGTCGTCGAGGGAGGCCAGCATGTGAGCCAGGCCTGCCGCCCGCCCGCCGCGGCCATTGCCTTTGCCCGCGGCGTGAGCCTTGGCCAACGCACGCGCCGCTGCGCCGCCCCCCGCGGCAGGGTCCGCACCGTCCGCCTCGGCCTGGGCGGCCTGGAGGAGAACGTTTTTAGCATCGCAGAACCTCCTCCAGCGGGTGAGGTCACCCGTAGGCTTGCCCGGGTGGAACCGGCTGGCCAGCACGCGGAACTGGCGCTGGATCGTGGAGGGTCCCGCGCCAGCACGGACCTGCAGCAGGCTGCGCGCAGCTGCCAACCGAGGAGCGGCAGCGGGACGGCGGACGGCTCTAGCGTCCGAGCCTGTCACGGCGTCACGGCCGTGCGCTGCGCGCATCGAGGCCAGATCGCCGGGGCCGGGCACGGCGGCCAAAGTGGCCTGGCGCATAGCGGCACTGGAAGCCGCATGCCCGGCGTCGTGGTCCGCCGCGCGCGCGCCCTCCGCGCCAGAAGCCTCAGCGACGGCTGCTGGCGCGGCGGGGGCGGCCGCGCGGCTGCGGTAGTCTCGCGCGCTGGTCGGCCCATGGGGCGGCCCAGGGGGCCGAGGGGCGCCTGTGGAGGCGCCCTCGCTGGCAGCCGAGGCGCCGCGCGCCGAAGCAGCAGGCTCGGCGGCACCATCGCCGCGGGCGGCCATGCCCCCCGGGTGCTCGGGAGCGCGGCCGCCCTCGCCAGAGCTCAAGGAGCCGCTAAGCGGCTCTGCGGACAACGCAAGTAAGACTAACCGAGCCCACATGCAGGCAGGATAGCAGGAGGCGGCGTCGGCCTCCGCGATGATATCAAAGCGCGAGGGGCCCCCGCCCGAGAGGTCAGACAACCAGGCGGGCTCAACGCGGGAAGGGGGACGAACTGAGCGACCTCGAGTCGGGTCGTCAGCGCGATGCGCATCCGTAGGCACATAGAGCCCCCCCATCTACAAGCCCCCTCCTAGGATGTAGGGGAGCGCTGTGCTGAGCTCATGGGGCAATCCTGGGGAGCTGCTCCTGCCGTGCGCTGCCGCACCCAAGGCGACTTGCGAATCCAAAAGCACAGCGATCCTGCTGTCAGGGGTGCGAATACAGCAATACTTACACAAACTCTTGTACACAGTGGTCTCAAGGATGTCGCTGTGACGGGGCACTCGGAACTGCCATTTAAAGACAGGGTGGCGCTCCAAGACATGGTGGCAGACAGGGTTACTGGATTCGTCGCAGACAGGGTGGCCTCCAAGACATCTTGTTTGTTGTCCAAAATTTGAACGCGCCGCAAGTCATGACGTGCTTTGGGTAGTCGTGGCTGTTGACGTGCTCCTCCAGGGTCATGGACGCCGGCTCGAACTTCTCGACTGCTTTGCCCGGGGCGGCCTTAGCCTTAGCCTGCGCTGTTTCAACTACGGGCGCCTCGCTGCTGGAGCCGCTGCCCTCTGCGGAGCCGCTGCTGAAGCCGCTGCTGGAACCGCTGCTGGAGCCATTCTTGCAACCGTCGGCCTCGGCAACTCCAGCGGCGTCAGCAACTCCGTCGGCGTCGTCGGCGTCGGCGTCGTCGGCGTCGGACACTACTGCGTCGGCTTCGGCGCCCGAGCTGTTGCAACCAGGGCTCGAGGGGGCCGCAGGGCTCTAAGGGGCCGCAGAACTCGAGGGGGCTGCGCGGCTCGAAGAGGCCGCAGGGCTCTAGGAGGCCGCGCGGCTCGAGGGGGCCGCGCGGCTCGATGAAGCCGCGCGGCTCGAGGGGGCCGCAGGTCTCGAGAAGGCCGCGGGGCTCGAGGGCGGCGCACGGCTCGAAGGGGCCGCACGGCTCGAGGAAGCCGCGCGGCTCGAGGGGGCCGCACGGTTCGAGGAGGTCGCAGGGCTGAAGGGGCCCGCACGGCTCGAAGAGGGGCGCGGGGACGACGACATTGCCTGGCTTGAGCCATGTCCTACGGAAGATGATGGTGACGGTGATGCTGATGATGATGATGATGATGATGACGATGACGATGACGATGACGATGACGATGACGATGATGATGATGATGATGATGATGATGATCCCCGCTCGCTCCGCTGCGTAGCAGTCGTCTCGGGGCCGCGCGCGGGACCGCGCGCGCGGGGCTAAAGGCGAGAGCCCCGACGCGCACCTGCCCCGAGCAGCGCTCTCAGGAGGCGACCCCTAGGGGCGGCTCCTGGACGACCCGCGGGTCGTAGCAGCGCCGCAGGCTAGCCTTGGTAAGAAGGGAGAGGCGGGTGGGGGCCGAGAATCTGCAGGACGCCTGCGGGGCGATCGCGGCGGGGATATGAGGAAGCATCCCCGCTCGCTCCGCTGCGTAGCAGTCGTCTCAGGGCCGCGCGCGGGACCGCGCGCGCGGAGCTAAAAGTGAGAGCCCCGACGCGCGCCTGCCCCGAGCAGCGCTTTCAGGAGGCGACCCACAGGGGCGGTTCCTGGACGACCCGCGGGTCGTAGCAGCCATGCCCATGCTCAAAGCCCTTGCGCAGTGACAAGTCTAGAGCGGGCGGCCGCGAGAACGAAAGGCCAGGCGGAGGGCCCCGCCGACAGAAATCTGGCGACCAAGTAGTCGCTAACACTAGCGAAATACTCAACCTGTTCCCGCGCAGGAGCAGGGAGGCGAGGACAGTAGAGGCGGCGGCGGCCTGCAGATATCGTTCGGCGCTGGAGGCTTGCCACCAGCGGCCGCGCCAGGAGACGCGAGGGACGTCTTCGGTGGATATATAGGAATCTGTAGCGCCTGAGCCTCGCAGGCACGCGGGGGCCATGTTGAACCCCGCGGCGGCTTTCGCCAGCGGGACGCCTAACGCGCTCAGAAGATGGTTCCACCGAGTACGGAAGCCGCTCTGGCCGAAGGTAGAGAGCGGATCGGTAGGTCCCAAATGCCGAAACACCAGCTCCATAATCTTCACCGTTGCTCTGTCCGAACAACGGGCGTACTGGGTCGGATAGGTCCGACGAGTCTTCGGAGCGGGGATCGACAGGAACGCATCACCGTCGGCTTCAAGCCTGTCGCACGGAAGCGACAGATCGCAGCGCCGAGCATTGAGGACCTCCGAAGGCCGCAGAAACATAGTAAAACCCATGAGCAGCAGAGCAGCCATCTCCTGCCAGCCCCACGCTAAGCACACTCCGACCATGGCCCGCAGAAGCGCTCTAGGGAGCGGCGGGCGGAGGCGCGGGGGCTCGGCGAGCTTCCACTGCTTGGCCACGTCCCACGCCTCCGTCAGGAAGGCTTTCCAGTGGGGGTGGGTGGCCTGTATGGCCAAGATGGCATGGACAAGGATGTAGCGCGGGAAACCCGCATCGTGAAGCCACGCACCAAAAGTGGCAAGGAATCTAGCCAGGAGAACGCCGCTGCGGCACAGCGTCTGGGGAGGGACCCCAGTGTGCTCTTCGAGCCACATCTCGAACGCATCAAGCGACCTCGATCGGCGCTCCACATAAGCGGGGGTAAGATGGGCGTCGCGAACGAACGGCGATCGCGGTCCGCGAACAGGGACGCTAAGCCCCAGGCTCCCAGCCGCAGCCGCTTCTGGGGCAGCGTCCACGGCGCGCACGCAGACCCCGCACACGCACCAAAGGACAGCGGCGCGGGCAAGCGGGCCGCTGAGGCGCCCCTCCGAGCCCAGGACTGCGCTACGCTCGCGGCGCGAGCGGTAGAACGGCGGCAGGCGGTTGGCGACGATAGGTCGTTCGACGCCCGAACGGCGCGCGGGACCAGCGCGGACCTCTGTGTAGTCCATCTGCGTCTCGCGCACCACGCGGCGGGCCTCTGCTTCGATCTGCGAAGACAGAGGCGTCGGCCACGCGTACACGCCTGTCTCACAGGCCGTCGCCCACGCGATGCTGGGAGCGACGCTAGAGCGCTGCCGCGCAGGCGTCCATCCCAAAGGATGTGGGACGCTGGAGATAGCGTTGAGCCCAGCTCGCCAATGCGGTGGCGCGCTCCCGTCGCTGCTCCAAAACTCGGGAGGCGGGGCAAGACCATCCGCGGTGGCGTGACCTAGCAGGTCAATCAGGCAGGCTAGGGCAGCAGCCTGACGGCGACGGCGCACGTTCGCCCCGAGGCCGATGCCGCGCACCGCACCGAAAGCCGTGGCCCGAAACTTCGCTGGGACAGTGCTCGCGCCGACGGCCCCAGAGATCAGCGTGAGCCAGTTCGGCTCAGCGACGGGCGCGAGACCCTCCGGGCCGAAGAGGCGGCCATATGTCAGCAGGCCCTTGTGCAAGCAGGCCAGCGCGTCGTCGCTCTTGGGCTCATTGAGCCCATCTGGGCAGAAGTGCTGCAGCCACCGAACTGCGTTCTGGCACAGCTCGGCCATGGCAGGGTCGTCCGACGGGTAGTCGACCACCACCACGGGCTCGCCCCCGATCTCAACACGCCAGCCGAGGGCGCCTGCCGCACCAGCCGGTAGGGGCGGGTCAGGCGGGTCGGGCGAAGAGAAGCCGCGATCCCGATGACGCTGCGCATGCGCCGCGGCCGCGGGCGAGTGCAGAGCAGCAGCGGGCTGCGCAGGGGAGTCCGAGCGGGCCGAGGGTGCCTGGGAGGCGGCCGCCGGGGCCGCTCGACGCCTCTTGCGGCGAGTGCGCGGGCGCCCAGCTGCAGGTGAAGCAGCGGCGCCCGCGGGCGGCGGCGTCGCAGGAGCCGAACGTGCTGGCGCAGCATCGGCGGCTGGACGGGAACCCTGCAAGGTCGTAACGGCCCTGCTGGAACCCGCCTCGCCAGCCGATGAGCCGCCGTTGGTAGCGGCTGCCAAGGACGCCGCGAGACCAGGGAAGGCTCCCGATTCGGTGCCCAGCGGAAGCCGCGGGTCAGCCATGGCGGCATGAGTAGCCGCAGCGCCCTGGGCGAGGGAGCGCCGGTAGCGCCATCGCGAGTGAGCGGAAATGACGACGGCACGCAAGTGCTCGTCGTCGGGGCTGGCTTCAGCAGCATCCATAGCTGCCTCGAGCGCGCGGGCGGCTGTCGCGACGTTGCGCGCGCGGCGGCCAAGGTCGGCTACGCCAGCACGCGCATCCGCGCGAAAGCGACTCCCCATGGTGGCGAGGGGAGCCCGAGCCGCGCGCTCGGGCAGCGGGAGAGGCGAAGCCTGCTGCGTCGGCGGGGACGGTGGCCCCGCGCGGTCGCCGCCTCGGGAGCGAGACCGCTTCGGGCGAGAGCCACGGGCTCGGGCGCGAGCCTCGGGAGACACCGTCACCGCGGGGCCAGCTCGTACCGGAGGAGGCGGAAGCGGCGGAGGGGAAGCCCGCGCTGCAGGCGGGGCAGGCGGCCTCGGCGCAGGAGGGCGAGGGCACGCCTTGGGCCCCGCGCGCGAAGTCCCCAGCACAGGCGGCGGAGCTGTTGCGCGCCGCGTCGCCGGCCTCTTTGGTGGGCAGGCGCGGATCAAGCGCTCAGCCGCCGAAAACGGGGGCGCTGAGGCCAACCCCGCCGCCGTGCTGGTGCTTCCTCCGCTGCTGGCCGCGCGCCTCGGGCCACGAGGGGAGCCGCGCCGCGAGGCGAAACCAGGGGGCGGACCCTGAGGCCCCGGCGGCTTCGGGCCGCGCGGGTCGCGCTCCCCCGATCCCCCCGTATCGGTGCCGTACGGGTTGGGAGACTCTGAGCGGGGAAGCGGTCCGCCAGGCGAGGGCGAGGGCCCCTCGACGTAGCTCAGCCCTCGGCGCTTCGAGCGCGAGCGGCTGCGCCGGGGGCGACCCGACGCCTCTGGACGGGCAGCGAACAGCCTTCGGTTGGCTGCTCGCCTGGCGGCCCGCCCGAGCCGAGTGGGCGGGCGCGGGGCCTTCCAAAGGAAGAACGGCTCCGCGGTGGGCGGCGGAGGCCGCCCGACGGCGCTGCTCTCGCCCGCCATTCGGCCGAGCAGGGTCGTCTCGGCGGTGGCGCGACCGAGAGGCGCGCGCCTCGGAAGCTTCGGGGCGAGGGCCAAGCCGCTCTCGCACAGCACGTGCGTCGCGACGGGAGAAGGTGGGAGGCGCCTCCTGGTCGGCGCGGGCGTGGGCCCGAGGGTCGGCGGCGAAGGCCGCTTCGTGCTGGTCCAGAGACGGGCCCCCGCGGGAGGGGATCCCAGCAGGCGCCCGCGCAGCAAGGACTTCACGCTCGGCGCGAGCCTGAACCTCGCCCCGGTGGGAAAGTCCCCTCAGCGTCGAATTGAAGCGCCGAGCCAGCTCGTGAGGAGCTGTCCGAGGCTCGCCTCGGCTCTCCGCCTGCGCTGCGGCGGTGAGGCGGCGCATGCGGATGCGCTCAGCCATCCCCGTCGCCAGGCCCTGGCGAGCACGAGCCCTCGCAGCAGGGTCGCGCAGAGGGTCAGCGATGACAGCCCGCTGGATGGCGCTGCGTGCCTCCCTAATCTCCACGAGGTTCGATGCAGCACGCGGTGCGACGTCCTCGGCCACCGCGAGCGCCTCCGACGTGGGCCTGGCCGACTGCGGCTCGGAGACCCCCGAGCGGCGAGTCGGAGGGCCCGCGGAGCCGTCCGTGAGCTGCGAGCCCGCACGGATCTCGCTCCGCGCGGCGTGCACACGATCGCTCAAGGCGTCGCCGAGGGAGGCCAGCATGTGAGCCAGGCCTGCCGCCCGCCCGCCGCGGCCTTTGCCGTTGCCCGCGGCGTGAGCCTTGGCCAACGCACGCGCCGCTGCGCCGCCCCCCGCGGCAGGGTCCGCACCGTCCGCCTCGGCCTGGGCGGCCTGGAGGAGAACGTTCTTAGCATCGCAGAACCTCCTCCAGCGGGTGAGGTCACCCGTAGGCTTGTCCGGGTGGAACCGGCTGGCCAGCACGCGGAACTGGCGCTGGATCGCGGAGGGTCCCGCGCCAGCACGGACCTGCAGCAGGCTGCGCGCAGCTGCCAACCGAGGGGCGGCAGCGGGGCGGCGGACGGCTCTAGCGCCCGAGCCTGTCACGGCGTCACGGCCGTGCGCTGCGCGCATCGAGGCCAGATCGCCGGGGCCGGGCACGGCGGCCAAAGTGGCCTGGCGCATAGCGGCACTGGAAGCCGCATGCCCGGCGTCGTGGTCCGCCGCGCGCGCACCCTCCGCGCCAGAAGCCTCAGCGACGGCTGCTGGCGCGGCGGGGGCGGCCGCGCGGCCGCGGTAGTCTCGCGCGCTGGTCGGCCCAGGGGGCGGCCCAGGGGGCCGAGGGGCGCCTGTGGAGGCGCCCTCGCTGGCAGCCGAGGCGCCGCGCGCCGAAGCAGCAGGCTCGGCGGCACCATCGCCGCGGGCGGCCATGTCCCCCGGGTGCTCGGGAGCGCGGCCGCCCTCGCCAGAGCTCAAGGAGCCGCTAAGCGGCTCTGCGGACAACGCAAGTAAAACTAACCGAGCCCACATGCAGGCAGGATAGCAGGAGGCGGCGTCGGCCCCAGCGATGACATCAAAGCGCGAGGGGCCCCCGCCCGAGAGGCCAGACAACCAGGCGGGCTCAACGCGGGAAGGGGGACGAACTGAGCGACCTCGAGTCGGGTCGTCAGCGCGATGCGCATCCGCTGGCACATAGAGTCCCCCCATCTACAAACCCCCTTCCTAGGATGTAGGGGAGCGCTGTGCTGAGCTCATGGGGCAATCCTGGGGAGCTGCTCCTGCCGTGCGCTGCCGCGCCCAAGGCGACTTGCGAATCCAAAAGCACAGCGATCCTGCTGTCAGGGGTGCGAATACAGCAATACTTACACAAACTCTTGTACGCAGTGGTCTCAAGGATGTTGCTGTGACGGGGCACTCGGAACTGCCATTTATAGACCAAGCGGAAGCGCAGCGCCTCGCACAGTTCGGTAATCCACCGCGGCGCGACGGGGCGCTCCAGGGAGGGCATGCCTATCATCTGATGCCAGGCTGCTAGGGTCGCGCCCACGTCCTCGCCAGGTCGGCTCAGAACAGCAAGTAGACCATCGTCGTACAAGCGGGCGTGCCAGCCGCCGTGCTCAGAGCGGCGCCAGAGCTCCGTCGCTAATGGCGCGGCGACTCGGCTACTGACGACGCCGCCCCAGCAGAGCGAAGCGTCGGTACCAAAGACCTCGGGGTGATGCTGCGCCCGAAGGCCGTCATAGCGACGAAGGCAAGGTAAGTACAGCAGCGGGCTGCGCAGGGGAGTCCGAGCAGGCCGAGGTGCCTGGGAGGCGGCCGCTGGGGCCGCTCGACGCCTCTTGCGGCGAGTGCGCGGGCGCCCAGCTGCAGGTGAAGCAGCGGCGCCCGCGGGCGGCGGCGTCGCAGGAGCCGAACGTGCTGGCGCAGCATCGGCGGCTGGACGGGAACCCTGCAAGGTCGTAACGGCCCTGGAAGATTCTCGTGCGGCCGCTCTCCTCTGGGATGGCCCTGTGCGCTCGCACGGACCGCTGGGCGACACACAGCGCGCAGCCGGGCAGGGGAGCACGAGAGACCCCAAGGGGCCCTCGAGACCCAGCCCGGTTAGCACACAAGACACCCCAGGGAGGGCGGGTGGGAAAGCCGGCCGCGCCGGCGAAAGCGACGCCCCAGGCGACCAGCGCCCGCGGCGGCGCGCCGGCCCGCCAGGGCGTCGCCCCGACAAGGCCGCGCGCGCCCAGGCCACACTGCACAGCCGTTGGCCTGCAGCGTAGGCACGCGGCTCCCACGGGAGCACTGGCCGACATTTGCTACCCCGCCTCGGGCCCGGGCGGCAAGGGGAGCGGAGACGCCGAAAGGCAACCGAATCACCGAATCCCCGAATGGGGACAGAAGCGGCCTGTGAGAATCTTCCTCCACAGAACCAAAGCTTAGGGATGATGAAGATTCTCGTGCGGCCGCTCTCCTCTGGGATGGCCCTGTGCGCTCGCACGGACCGTTGGGCGACGCACAGCGTGCAGCCGGGCAGGGGAGCACGAGAGACCCCAAGGGGCCCTCGAGACCCAATGCTGGGGCTCTCGGCGACCCGGACCCCAACCCCACTGCTGACGACGAGAGCACAGCAGCACTGATGATGGCACAGACCCCACGATAATTTTCACAGTCTCCATCGCTCACGGCGCGCCGTCGGACGCAGACGAGTCCGAAAACTCCACTGGCCACTCCGCAGCAGTCATGGCGTCTCTGGAGGCGGCAGAGGCGTAGCCGAACGCAGCGACGCCACGCCAGCCTCCACTGTGGAAGAGCGCCGGCACGCAGCCCGCCGCTAAACACTCGTCCGCCCAGCCTCTGCGGAAGGCATGTGTGCCCCACTCGGCCGCGCGCTCGAAGCCGAGCGCCAGCGCCGCTGCTTCCAGCGTGGCCAGAGCCGCCCTGTAGGACAGGCCAGGGAAGAGGCGCCCCCGCCCAGCCCGGCGCTGCAGGACGCACACCCCGCACAGCTGCCGCGACTGGAGAGCGCAGATGCACCGCCTCGTCACCACCACTGTCTCTGTGTGCATCTTGCGCTTGCGCAAGTAGATGCACGCCTTGGGCCAGCCCCCGTCGACAGCGAGCACGACCCTGGAGCGCGGCCCGTCGCGCTCCAGAGGCACCACCTCCGACGCGAAACGGAGACAGAAGTGTCTGGCGACCACGAAGGAATCCGCCACTAGAGGGTCCCGGAGCACCTCCCGCACGTGGCCAGCAACGCTGCGGGTGTCGTGCGCACTGGCCCGCGCTCGAAAGCGGCTCGTGCCGGGCACTGTTTTGGCGGCCCCCCGTGCCAGACTTGAGGTGTCTTCCAAACACCCCAGAGGGACCCGGACCAACCGCAGGGCCGCCCGAACCTGGGTGCAGTACGTCATCAGCGCGTTGCCGTTCTGCACTGCGAAAGCAAAGGCCCCCACCACGCTGTCTGTCGGCGGCCACGGCGGCACTCCGAGGCCCTTGGCTACCTGGCCCCAAAGCCGCACTGCGGACGCATACTTGTAAGCACTCCGATGCCACCCGCAGAGCTCCCGTCTTAAAAGCTCCTGCGTCGCTGCGAACTCAGACATATTGCCCACCAGTTGCAAAGCACGCTCTCTCGGGTTGCCCCCTGCGCCTCCGCGACGCCGAGCCCACGCCACTTGGAGCTCTTCAGGCGTAACGCGGCCCAGCGTTTGCACTGCGTCGGCCAAGTCCTTGGGCTCCAGGAAAGTCCTCCGAAAGCGAGCTGCGGCCAGGAAGCCAAGAGCAGCAAGGGCAGCTTCAGCTTCGCCCCCTTCTGGCCCTGCGGGCGCGGCGCTTTCCACCAAAGGCGATGCGACCTCACCGCTCGGGCCGCCGCTGCCCTGGGAGGGCCCTGCCGGCGGCGCCACAGGAGAGCGCCTCCCGGAAGGGAAGATGGCCAAGAATTCACTGGCCAGCTCTCGGAGGCACGGCCAGACGTCTCGAAGTTCCTGCACACTCATGCCGTTGAAGTCATCTCCGGCCACGGCCCCGCCACTGGCGAAAGCCGGCGGCGCCGGCGAAAGCGACGCCCCAGGCGACCAGCGCCCGCGGCCCGCAGGAGGGCGCGCCGGCCCGCCAGGGCGTCGCCCCGACGAGGCCGCGCGCGCCCAGGCCACACTGCACAGGCGTTGGCCTGCAGCGTAGCCACGCGGCCCCCATGGGAGCACTGGCCGATATTTGCTACCCCGCCTCGGGCCCGGGCGGCAAGGGGAGCGGAGACGCCGAAAGGCAACCGAATCACCGAATCCCCGAATGGGGACAGAAGCGGCCTGCGAGAATCTTCCTCCCCAGAACCAAAGCTTAGGGATGATCTGGAACCCGCCTCGCCAGCCGATGAGCCGCCGTTGGTTGCGGCTGCCAGGGACGCCGCGAGACCAGGGAAGGCTCCCGATTCGGTGTCCAGCGGAAGCCGCGGGTCAGCCGTGGCGGCATGAGTAGCCGCAGCGCCCTGGGCGAGGGAGCGCCGGCAGCGCCATCGCGAGTGGGCGGAAATGACGACGGCACGCAAGTGCTCGTCGTCGGGGTTGGCTTCAGCAGCATCCATAGCTGCCTCGAGCGCGCGGGCGGCTGTCGCGACGTTGCGCGCGCGGCGGCCAAGGTCGGCTACGCCAGCACGCGCATCCGCGCGAAAGCGACTCGCCATGGTGGCGAGGGGAGCCCGAGCCGCGCGCTCGGGCAGCGGGAGAGGCGAAGCCTGCTGCGTCGGCGGGGACGGTGGCCCCGCGCGGTCGCCGCCTCGGGAGCGAGACCGCTTCGGGCGAGAGCCGCGGGCTCGGGCGCGAGCCTCGGGAGACACCGTCACCGCGGGGCCAGCTCGCACCGGGGGAGGCGGGAGCGGCGGAGGGGAAGCCCGCGCTGCAGGCGGGGCAGGCGGCCTCGGCGCAGGAGGGCGAGGGCACGCCTTGGGCCCCGCACGCGAAGTCCCCAGCACAGGCGGCGGAGCTGTTGCGCGCCGCGTCGCCGGCCTCTTTGGTGGGCAGGCGCGGATCAAGCGCTCAGCCGCCGAAAGCGGGGGTGCTGAGGCCAACCCCGCCGCCTTGCTGGTGCATCCTCCGCTGCTGGCCGCGCGCCTCGGGTCACGAGGGGAGCCGCGCCGCGAGGCGAACCCATGGGCGGATCCTGAGGCTCCGGTGGCTTCGGGCCGCGCGGGTCGCGCTCCCCCGATCCCTCCGTATCGGTGCCGTACGGGTTGGGGGACTCTGAGCGGGGAAGCGGTCCGCCAGGCGAGGGCGAGGGCCCCTCGACGTAGCGGAGCCCTCGGCGCTTCGAGCGCGAGCGGCTGCGCCGGGGGCGATCCGACGCCTCTGGACGGGCAGCGAACAGCCTGCGGTTGGCTGCTCGCCTGGCGGTCCGCCCAGGCCGAGTGGGCGGACCCGCGGGGCCTTCCAAAGGAAGAACGGCTCCGCGGTGGGCGGCGGAGGCCGTCCGACGGCGCTGCTCTCGCCCGCCACTCGGCCGAGCAGGGTCGTCTCGGCGGCGGCGCGACCGAGAGGCGTGCGCCTCGGAAGCTTCGGGGCGAGGGCCAAGCCGCTCCCGCACAGCACGTGCGTCGCGACGGGAGAAAGTAGGAGGCACCTCCTGGTCGGCGCGGGCGTGGGCCCGAGGGTCGGCGGCGAAGGCCGCTTCGCGCTGGTCCAGAGACGGGCCCCCGCGGGAGGGGATCCCAGCAGGCGCCCGCGCAGCAAGGACTTCACGCTCGGCGCGAGCCTTTACCTCGCCTCGGTGGGAAAGTCCCCTCAGCGTCGAATTGAAGCGCCGAGCCAGCTCGTGAGGAGCTGTCCGAGGCTCGCCTCGGCTCTCCGCCTGCGCTGCGGCGGTGAGGCGGCGCATGCGGATGCGCTCAGCCACCCCCGTCGCCAGGCCCTGGCGAGCACGAGCCTCGCAGCAGGGTCGCGCAGAGGGTCAGCGATGACAGCCCGCTGGATGGCGCTGCGTGCCTCCCTGATCTCCCCGAGGTTCGATGCAGCACGCGGTGCGACGTCCTCGGCCACCGCGAGCGCCTCCGACGTGGGCCTGGCCGACTGCGGCTCGGAGACCCCCGAGCGGCGAGTCGGAGGGCCCGCGGAGCCGTCCGTGAGCTGCGAGCCCGCACGGATCTCGCTCCGCGCGGCGTGCACACGATCGCTCAAGGCGTCGCCGAGGGAGGCCAGCATGTGAGCCAGGCCTGCCGCCCGCCCGCCGCGGCCTTTGCCTTTGCCCGCGGCGTGAGCCTTGGCCAACGCACGCGCCGCTGCGCCGCCCCCCGCAGCAGGGTCCGCACCGCCCGCCTCGGCCTGGGCAGCCTGGAGGAGAACGTTCTTAGCATCGCAGAACCTCCTCCAGCGGGTGAGGTCACCCGTAGGCTTGTCCGGGTGGAACCGGCTGGCCAGCACGCGGAACTGGCGCTGGATCGCGGAGGGCCCCGCGCCAGCACGGACCTGCAGCAGGCCGCGCGCAGCTGCCAACCGAGGAGCGGCAGCGGGGCGGCGGACGGCTCTAGCGTCCGAGCCTGTCACGGCGTCACGGCCGTGCGCTGCGCGCATCGAGGCCAGATCGCCGGGGCCGGGCACGGCGGCCAAAGTGGCCTGGCGCATAGCGGCACTGGAAGCCGCACGCCCGGCGTCGTGGTCCGCCGCGCGCGCGCCCTCCACGCCAGAAGCCTCAGCGACGGCTGCTGGCGCGGCGGGGGCGGCCGCGCGGCTGCGGCAGTCTCGCGCGCCGGTCGGCCCAGGGGGCGGCCCAGGGGGCCGAGGGGCGCCCGTGGAGGCGCCCTCGCTGGCAGCCGAGGCGCCGCGCGCCGAAGCAGCAGGCTCGGCGGCACCATCGCCGCGGGCGGCCATGCCCCCCGGGTGCTCGGGAGCGCGGCCGCCCTCGCCAGAGCTCAAGGAGCCGCTAAGCGGCTCTGCGGACAACGCAAGTAAGACTAACCGAGCCCACATGCAGGCAGGATAGCAGAAGGCGGCTTCGGCCTCCGCGATGATATCAAAGCGCGAGGGGCCCCCGCCCGAGAGGTCAGACAACCAGGCGGGCTCATCGCGTCGCTTTCGCCGGCGCGGCCGGCTTTCGCAGACAGCGACGTCCGCGCCATGGTCACTGCTGCAGGGCAGGGCGCTTTCGGCGGGAGCGGGGGCGACAAGGTAGCTCAGCGGGCGCAGTTCGTGGCGCCTGTGCAGGATGCCCCAGCAGATACTCACCCGCCCATCTTCTACGCGGGCGCGGCCCGGGCGCTCGCCGAGTCCACTGGGTCAGTGGAGCCCACTGATTACGCAGAAGAGAAGGTGCGTGATTTTGCCATCAGTAGCTTGCAAGTGAACGCTGTTCCTTTCGACCAGGACCAAGATGAGCAATGGAAAAACTTCAAGCTCAAACCTGCCCACATCACCTTGGCCCTCAAGGTCCAAACGAAGGCGATGCGTGAGTTCCCGTCGGGCCACCCGGGCTCCAGCAGCGCCGCGGACCAGACTGCCCAGGCCATTGTGGAGTGGGCCGAGGTGCAAAACGCCAAGGCGGAGAAAGAAGCTAAGCGCGGGACGTTGAGCTTCAACTTGCAGGACAGGATCGCTGAAGTGGGGCTCCGGTGCGTCCAAGGAGATTTACTCCCCACAGAAGAGGCTCTTCTCCGGATGGAGAATCTCCCGTCGGCGAAGATTGCCAGGGATAAGGGCCGGAAATGGGTGGGCTCCTCTGAGGGAGAAGATCTGCTCGCGAACTTCCGCCCAGGGTTTTCGAAAACGCCTAGACTGGACGTCCTCGTGGGCAACGGGACCATCGGTGACAAAGTCACAGAGGCCCGGGAAGCGAAGCGGGCCCGCACCATGGAGGAGCGGATCGGCTTCATGGGCTTCGCGAATTTTCTCGGTCACCTCCACGACTGGGCACCAAGATGGTTCTCTCCAAGGTGATCACGCCCGCGCAGTACTGGGCGTACGAGATGCAATTGGCGCGCTTGTGCGAGGAGCGCGGCGGCACGAGGGTTGCGTTCTACTACGACCTGCTTCTCCGCCAGAAGCTGGCCCGTGCCCTCGAGCAGGGCCAGGGCGACCAGGTCGAGGTCCTGCTGTGCAGGCTGGATTGTGACGTGCTGGAAGACGCCTCGCACAAGGTCAAGCAGCGCGCCGAGGAGGTCAACCGGGCCAACTCGAAGCAGACGAGCGGCCCGGCGTCATCGCAGGGGAACGCGCCTTCGCAAGGAGGCAAGCCGGGAGCGCAGGGCAAGGGGGGCCAGAAGGGTGGCAAGCCAGACAAAGGCGGAAAGCAGACCAAACCCCCCAGGCCGGCCCCGACCACGCCCCAGCGCTCCAGGAGCCCGCCCAAAGGCAAGGGCGCAGCTTCTGCGCAGTGGCACACCAAAGTCCAGGAGAAGAAGTGGTCCAGCTGGTGAAGTGAACCGGCGTCTGCCTCCAGCGAGGCGCTTTCGGAAGAGGGACACCACCTCGGCGATGCCTCGGGCGTGTTCAGCACCGGCGAAGGCTTCTCTGCTCTCTGTGGCGCTGTAAAGCACTTTTTAAGTGATCTTGTTAGATTAGCGGGCATGGACTCGTTTGCTCATTTAGACTGGGCGCTGCACCTGCCGCTGTGCACCGGGGAGTTTTCCATCCCTGAGGCGTCTAGAAATGCAATTAATTGGTATTCAGCCGACCCTAGCGCACTGTGCGAGTTCAGGTGGCGCCAGTTGAAATACTGGAAACACCGCCAACAGGTGACGGCGCTAGCGTGGCGCGACCAGTACGCGCGCTTGCCGGCGCACGTCCGTGCCATATTGGGGCCTGAGAAGAACTTGGCGTTGTTTTCCGAGATGCTGGAGGCCTCGGGCTCTCCAGACACTCACCTCGCAGCATCGCTCGCGCAGGGTTTCCCTCTTGCGGGGTACATCCCCCCAAGTGGCACCATGTGCTTGAGCGACGCCGTTAGCCATACATCGCCAGAAGAGCTGTCGGAGGCAGCGCCAGGCGCCAACGCTAGCATCCTGCAGAGAATCCGAAACGCATCGGCAACGGACGGTCGCGTTGCAGAAGGCCTCGAGGCCCGCATCCGGGCGGAGGTGGCGGCTGGACAGGCCGAGTGGCGCGATTTGCCGTCGGATCTCTCGGGCGCGGTGTTGCCCCCTCGGTTCGCTGTGGACGAGGGCTGGCGCTTTCGCGATGGACAGTGGTCTCTCAAGGCCCACGCCATCGATGACCTCACAGCTTCCCGGGCCAATGGCGCGACCACGCTCTCCGAACGCGTCGCCCACGAAACTCTCGATGATTTAGTGGCGGCGGCGCAGTGCCTCATCGCTGGTGGAGCCAGCGCAGCGGACGTCCGCTTCCGCAAGGATGACGTCTGCGAGGCCTGCAAAACTCCCCCGCTGCGCAGTGAGCACCTCCCGTTTGCGGCCGCCGTGGCGGCGGAGCCCGCATCGCAGGATCAGTTCCTGCAGCTGTTCTGCTGTCCCTTTGGGGGGAAGGCGAGTGTCCGTGCCTGGCAGCGCGTGGGCGCGGCTTTTCAAGCTATACTTTTGCGTTTGTTTCGCATCGTGTATCCACGTTTCGTGGACGATTTTTTCGGCATCGATGCAGAGCAAGCGCACGAATGGGGTGATAGCGCGGTAGGCGCCGCCTCTTTAGCTAGATTCGTCATCCAGGATTTGCTGGGCTGGCGTCTTGATTCACACAAAGCAGTTACGGCAGCTTTGAGTTTTGTTGCGCTGGGCGCGCGTGTGTCCGTGGACGCAACCACAGAGTGTTTAAACTTTGTCGTGCCCAGCGACAAGTGCGCCAAGTGGCTGGCGGAAATCGCAGAGGTGCTCCGGGCCCAGCGTTCAACGCCAGCGCGCGCGCAGAAGCTGGCCGGCCGGCTGAGCTGGGGGGCCACAGCAGTCTTCGGGAAGGGCGCGCGCGTCTATCTGGCGCCGCTCTTCCGGCACTCAGCCGGGAGAAGCACTCGCATCTCCAAGCGTTTGCGCTTTGCACTCCTGTGGTGGCAGCGGTTCCTCAATTCGCAGCCAAGCAGGGCCGCCCCGCTGTCGCCATCGGTGAAGCCACGTTTGGCGGTGTACACTGACGCCTCGGGAGCAGGCGTGCTGGCTTGGGTGGCAGTGCTGGCCGGGCGTAAGTTCTTCGCCTCAGCGCCAGTGCCGGGCTGGCTTGCGAGGTGGGCCTGCCCGCGTCAGCAGCAAATCCACACCTGGGAGCTAGTGGCTGCAGCGTGTGCACTCTGGCACTTTTTCAGTCTGCCCGAAGGCATAGCGGGGCTCGACGTTGTGATTTTTATCGACTCGACAGTCGCACTCGGGACGCTGCTCCGCGGGTGCTCCCGCCAGCGTGACTGGAATGCCACGGTGGCTGGGGCGTGGTTTGCTGCAGCAGACCGCGGCCACTTTTAAGTGCATTCCGCGTGCCTTCACATTTAAATTTGGCAGACTGGCCAACTCGCCCAGAGCAGAAGGCATCGGAGTTGGCACAGCTGGTCTCTCGCGGCTTCGCTCGCCTCGAGTGGGCTTGGCCGGCAGTGGATTTCTGGCAGCAGAGGCGGTGACGGGCATGCATTCGCGAGGAAGGAAAAGAGTGCGCAGTTGTTGCTCCGTCAGCGTTTCTTGCCGCGTGCGGCGGCGCACGGCGTCCCACGCAGTCATCCGTAGTCAGCTTGGCCCAACATGGCACTTGAGTTCATCAACCGCAAACGCGCGCGGTGGGCTCTGGGCGACGGCGCTTCGGACCCTGAGCCGCCAGAAGAAGCATGCTCCCATGATGTGGTGCCGCCTGCTCTTGCAAGGTGGTTCACGGAGGTACTTCGGCGCACGCCGCCGCGTTACCACCCAGCATCGCCGGATAATGTGTTGCGCGCTCTCGCCAGTGGCGGGGCCGTGGCCGGAGATGACTTCAACGACATGAGTGTGCAGGAACTTCGGGACGTCTGGCCGTGCCTCCGAGAGCAGGCCAGTGAATTCTTTGCAATTTTCCCTTCCGAGAGGCGCTCTCCTGTGGCGCCGCCGGCAGGGCGCTCCCAGGGCAGCGGCGGCCCAAGCGGTGAGGTCGCATCACCTTTGGTGGAAATCGCCACGCCCGCAGGGCCAGAAGGGGGCGAAGCTGCCCTTGCTGCTCTTGGCTTCCTGGCCGCAGCTCGCTTTCGGGGGACTTTCCTGGAGCCCAAGGACTTGGCCGACGCAGTGCAAACGCTGGGCCGCGTTACGCCTGAAGAGCTCCAAGCGGCGTGGGCTCGGCGTCACGGAGGCGCAGGGGGCAACCCGAGAGAGCGCGCTTTGCAACTGGTGGGCAATATGTCTGAGTTCGCAGCCACGCAGGAGCTTTTAAGACGGGAGCTCTGCGGGTGGCATCGGAGTGCTTACAAGTATGCGTCCGCAGTGCGGCGTTGGGGCAAGGTAGCCAAAGGCCTCGGAGTGCCGCCGCGGCCGCCGACAGACAGCGTGCTGGGGGCCTTTGCTTTCGCAGTGCAGAACGGCAACACGCTGATGACGTACTGCACCCAGGTCCGGGCGGCCCTGCGGTTGGTCCGGATCCCTCTGGGGTGTTTGGAAGACACCTCAAGTCTGGCACGGGGTGCCGCCAAACCGGCGCCCGGCGCGAGCCGCTTTCGAGCGCGGGCCAGCGCGCACGACACCCGCAGCGTTGCTGGCCACGTGCGGGAGGTGCTCCGGGACCCTCTGGTGGCGGATTCCTTCGTGGTCGCCAGACACTTCTGTCTCCGTTTCGCGTCGGAGGTGGTGCCTCTGGAGCGCGACGGGCCGCGCTCCAGGGTCGTGCTCGCGGTCGACGGCGGCTTGCCCAAAGCGGCATCTATTTGCACAAGCGCAAGATGCACACAGAGACAGTGGTGGTGACGAGGCGATGCATCTGCGCCCTCCAGTCGCGGGAGCTGTGCGGGGTGTGCGTCCTGCAGCGCCGGGCTGGGCGGGGGCGCCTCTTCCCTGGCCTTTCCTACAGGGCGGCTCTGGCCACGCTGAAAGCAGCGGCGCTGGCGCTCGGCTTCGAGCGCGCGGCCGAGTGGGGCACGCATGCCTTCCGCAGAGGCTGGGCGGACGAGTGCTTAGCGGCGGGCGGCGTGCCGGCACTCTTCCACAGTGGAGGCTGGCGTGGTGTAGCTGCGTTCGGCTACGCTTCTGCCGCCTCCAGAGACGCCATGACTGCTGCAGAATGGCCAGTGGAGTTTTCGGACTCGTCTGCGTCCGACGGCGCGCCGTGAGCGGTGGTGACTGTGAAAATTATCGTCGGGTCATCATCTGTGCTCTCGTCGTCAGCAGTGGGATTGGGGTCCGGGTCGCCGAGAGCCCCAGCATTGGGTCTCGAGGGCTCCTTGGGGTCTCTCGTGCTCCCCTGCCCGGCTGCACGCGGCGCGTCGCCCAACGGTCCGTGCGAGCGCGCCGGACCATCCCAGAGGAGAGCGGCCGCACGAGAATCTCCATCATCCCTAAGCTTTGATTCTGGGGAAGAAGATTCTCACAGGCCGCTTCTGTCCCCATTCGGGGATTCGGTGATTCGGTTGCCTTTCGGCGTCTCCGCTCCCCTTGCCGCCCGGGCCCGAGGCGGGGTAGCAAATATCGGCCAGTACTCCCGTGGGAGCCGCGTGGCTACGCTGCAGGCCATCGGCTGTGCAGTGTGGCCTGGGCGCGCGCGGCCTCGTCGGGGCGACGCCCTGGTGGGCCGGCGCGCCCTCCTGCGGGCCGCGAGCGCTGGTCGCCTGGGGCGTCGCTTTCGCCAGCGCGGCCGGCTTTCCCGCCCGCCCTCCCCGGGGTGTCTGGTGTGCCAGCCGGGCTGGGTCTCGAGGGCTCCCTGGGGTCTCTCGTGCCCCCCTGCCCGGCTGCACGCGGCGTGTCGCCCAACGGTCCGCGCGAGCGCACCGGACCATCCCAGAGGAGAGCGGCCGCACGAGAATCTCCACACAAACTCTTGTACACAGTGGTCTCAAGGATGTTGCTGTGACGGGGCACTCGGAACTGCCATTTATAGACCAAGCGGAAGCGCAGCGCCTCGCACAGTTCGGTAATCCACCGCGGCGCGACGGGGGGCTCCAGGGAGGGCATGCCTATCGTCTGATGCCAGGCTGCTAGGGTCGCGCCCACCTCCTCGCCAGGTCGGCTCAGAACAGCAAGTAGACCATCGTCGTGCAAGCGGGCGTGCCAGCCGCCGTGCTCAGAGCGGCGCCAGAGCTCCGTCGCTAATGGCGCGGCGACTCGGCTACTGACGACGCCGCCCCAGCAGAGCGAAGCGTCGGTACCAAAGACCTCGGGGTGATGCTGCGCCCAAAGGTCCGTCATAGCGACGAAGGTAAGGTAAGTACACGCCTGAAGCTCATCCCTGACCGAGGGTGGCAAAACGTACTCGGCGCCATCGTCAAGCGACGAAATAAACGTATAAATGCGCGTGAATAGGGAGAGCATGGGGGGCACAAAAAACACTTGCACCCAGCAACCCGCGAGCGAGCAAAGGAGGGCTCGAGTGCTGCGGCCAAGGTACACCTGAATGAGGGCTCAGGCGACACAGAGCGACCGTGCGCACGAGGGGGGCACACACAATGCCTATGCGGCCTTCCACCTCGGCCCCCACTACCACGGCGTGGGACAGCCCTCTGGCGCGCTTGCCAGGGCGTTGGATGAGCCCCACACGCGGGTAGCCAGCATCGCATGCCTCGAACACGGCACGATCGCGACGCTCGGGGGAGTTGGGACGAGGAGCAGAAGCCCGCCACGACAACTTCTGAAAGCCAGTGTGATCATCACTGTTAAGCATCTCCACATAGGGCCCACGCGGAAAAGGTTGTCTGTGGATCGCCTGCTCGTGCGAGCGGAGCGCTCCGAAGCTCCGCAGAACGCCCTCATGGGCGGAGCTCGCAATCTCCACTGCCATGGTATCGCCCATAGCGAGGGCGTTGAGGCAGGGGCTGACATCGATCCCCTGGAGCTCGGGGCGCCAGGCACGAAAGGTCCGAAAGCGACTGCTCGGGAGGCACACTCGCAGCGCGTTCCGCCTGGCCCGAGCAGGCGGCACCTGAAACGTGTAGTAGAATTCACGAAGGTCATCGCATGACACAGCGAGCCACTCGCCTGGAGCCAACCCAAGGCGACAGAGCAGAAATCCCTGACCCAGCCGCTGAGTGCTGGACGAGATACTCTGACATCGACTGTTGACCACGGTGGGGTTCAAGATCAGCCGATCGTGATGCTCGTCTTTGGGAACTCGAAAAGCCCCGCAAGCCTCGTCCCAGGCAAGGTCCGCCGTGGGGGCGAGGTAAAGAGCTCCACAAGAGTCCCATTTCTCCAGAAGGGCCCAGAGCTCCGACTTGTCCATGTGCACCCGAGCGGGTGGCATCCCGTCGGGCCAGTCCTCTGGAAGGCGACGCATGATCTCAAAATCGCGAAAGGCAGCACGGACCAACGGGTCGGCAAGATACGGGGTGGGATCAAACGAAGGTGAATAATCCCACTTGATGCGGCCCGCCCGGACCCGAAGGTCGAAGGGCTCGACCTGAGTGGAGTCCCAGCCCGCCGCGGCAGACAGCGAATCGACCAAGGGAGTCGCGCCGACGGGCAGGGTCCGCATGGGGGCGGGCACCTGCGAGGAAGAGGTGAAGGAGGCCTCTAGAGCTGCAACGTGGGTAGCCAGACCACGGAGCGAGACCTCAGTGGAGTCGAACTTGGAGAAAGCCCGACCAAGGTCGCTCTTGCCACCACGGGCAAGGCGAACTGCAATCCTGCACAAGCGCTCCAGACGCTCGCGAATCCCCTCCTGGCAAGGGGTGACCGTTTCGCGGACCTGAGCTTCGGGAGGAGCGAAGCTAGGATGTCCCAGCGTCAGCCGGTTGAGAGCGACAACCGCATGCTGAGACAAGGCCCGCGCAGCCCGACGGATCCGCCAACGCTCCCGCGCCCGACCCACCAACGAGGAGGGGGGCGGCGGCAGAGCTGGGGCAGGTGGGCACGGCCACTGATCGCGGGGCGCTCGCTCATAAGAGGAGCCCCGAGCCGACGCGGAGAGAGAAGAGCGGGTACAAGAGGCCAGCGAACACCGACTGCCCATCCCCGCCTGGGCAAGAGCAGCAGCCCAGCGGGTCGCGTCGATGCTGGCGCCGGGGAAGAAGCGCAGCAAGGCAGAGAGGTCCAGCACAAAGGGAGGCGGACCCCCAGCAGCCGAGGCAGACGGCATGCTGGGCGAGGTAGAGCCGATGACGGCAGAAGGAGCAGAAGCGAGACTCACCATGGCGGCGCGCGGGGCCCCCTGCGAGGTCGCAACGGCCCTGCCGGGACCCCCCGCGCCAACCACCGCGAGACCGCTCAGCCCAGAAGCGCAGCGCTGTGGCAACGGGCGTCTCGCCCGCCACCCACAAGCGCGTCCCACCGCAAGCAGACGCGCCAGGCCCCGCCGCTACTTCGTGGGTGGCGGGGGCTTCTTGGACGTCTGGGCGCCCTGTGCTCCGCCTTGGGAGCTGTCGGCTGTGAGGGAGCCAGCTGATGTCGGATAGCATGCAGCTCCCGCATGTATTCCCCCTGGGCGGACAACCGCCGCGGGCCCACCAGCTCCGAGAAAGGAGAGTGGACCTCCCGTCCTGTGCGCAGGGCGGTGGTCCTGGTCGGGGGGGCCCTCCAGCCCCGTCGGGAACCAGGATGCTTCTAGCTGTCCCTGATCCCCTGCCGTTTGATCTACGAACATGCGCTGGCAGGCGACCAACGTGCGCACTCGATCCGCTCGTCCTTCTTCTGCCGCCCGCCACAGCTCGGCACTGAGCCATGCCATGTGGGCAAGCAGAGGGCGAAGTGCGGAGTTGGCACCCAACCGGCTGTGCTCGCGAAAGTATGTGAACATCGCGCGAGGCGTCAGATCCGCAGCGTCGACCCCCAGCGGTCTTGCGAGGCTCGTCCGCATCAACGCCCTGATCTCGGGCCCGTGCTGGCCCAGTGTGTTCTGCCAATCCCGACGGCGGGCGATCCCTCGCAGACCTGGAGGCTGGGCGATGCCTCCGCTGCCGCTGCCGCCGTAGCTCGGCAGATCCTGAGCTGCCTCGCTCAACGGTCCCAAGAGCGGATGAGCGGAGGCCCGCGGGACCCGCTGCTGTTGCTGAGGCGAGGCCTAGAGGCGCTGCAGAGCCAGGCTCAGATCTGACGCGGGGGAGGTTCCCTGTACCCTTCCGACACCGCGGCGGCCGCCTCGGCGGCTACGCCACCCGCGTGAGCGGCCAGGCCAGGCGGCAGCGGAGGCATGGACGCTCTGGGAGGCGAGGCGCCACCAGGCGGCTGACCCCACGCTGCTACCAAAGCGGAGGCTGGGGTGGGGCGCTGCCGGACGCGGCTGGGCACAGTGGGCGCTCGCCCTAGGATCTCGCCCATCATTGGGTCTTGCTCGGGGGAGACATGCAGACCCACGCGGGCGGCCTTGTCTGCGAAGAGTTGGGGCGCGCCCGCTCGAGGAGGAACGCCGGCCCCTGGAGCGCCGAGCGGCGGACCATGCAACCTCGAGGCTTGCTCCGCCATCATCGTGCGGATCTCGGCCTGGGGCTCGGCACGAGCCAGGGGTACGCCGTCCAGCTCGTCGAGCACGGGCTCCGCCACCCGCGCAGCCCGCTTGGGCACGGCCGCGCCAGAGGGGGGGGGATGAGAAGGGCGCGACTTGCGCGCTTCGGCGCACCCCTCACGGCGCCAGCAAAAGGGACTGGGGCCTCGGCCTCGGCGGCCTGAGAGGGCTCCGAATCCACCTCTAGCTCGGCACCTCGGCGGCGCGGCACGGAGACGCTCGAGAGGCACCTGGGAGCGGCTCCCCGCCCACGAGCTCGGGCCCGTGAGCGCGCAACCAGCCGTCCTCGAGCAGACGAACGCCCGACGGATGAAGCCAATAGTCGCGCCCGCGGCTGGAGGCGAACGGCGCGCAAGTGACGCCGTCGGGCGGTGGCTCGGGAGGCATCGGCCCTAATGACTCGAGCTCGAGCTCGGACACTTCGAGGTCGATGACCAGAACTTCTGCCGCGGTGGCGAGGGCCCGATACGCCGCCCCTAAAAGTGGCGCGATTGTCACTTGGAACGGCCCCAGTGGCCCTGAGTAGCCCTCTACATCTGCTCCTCCAAGGGCAGCATCATCCCTGAAGGCAAGAGGTAGGGCGAGTAAAATACCTCCCTCGCGGCGCCCCAGGGGGGTGGCTGCATGCGCGCACTCGTACTCGCCCAGACGCCATCGAGCGCAGGCGTTGGCGCTGGGAGGGTCGAACGCGTGAAGGTCGGGCCAGACAGGCCCCTCTGGAATAGCGGCGACGGCACCGCCAGTGGCGGCAGCCATACAAGAGGCGAAGAAGAGACGAGCCCCAGAAGGACCCGACGGGGCGCACCCCGACCAGGCAGTGCCTGGGCTGCCCGAGGGCAGCAAAGGAGAAGCTAGTGCCCCTCGGCCCCAGTAGGGCGAGGAAGCACGTCAGGGCGGTAGCCCGCCGCCCTGGCCCGCGCTTCCGCGCGGCGCCCCCCGTAAACGGGGGCAGCAGGGAGTGCCCTGAGAGGATCCAGGCGCACTGCCAGCTGAGGCTGGGGGGCACGAAGGCGCCCAACCCAGCAGCGGAACGCACGCGCTCCGACGCAGCAGCCGCCGCAACAGCAGCAAGCTGCGGTGGCCACCAGGGCGGCGACCACGCTGGAGAGCAGGAGGGGCGTAAGCCCACTGCTCAAGTCCACCGCCAGCCCGAGGCAGACGGCGGGCGGCGGAGGCCCAGGGGGCTGGGAAGGGCACGTGCCCCCTCCCCCGCCCTCGGGGCCCCAGCCGAGGGGCCAAGAGCTGCCCGCAGGGGGCAAGCCCTCGTCCCCCGGGAAGGGATGGCCAACGAGGCGCTCGTAGAGCACGCCCCGCAGCCGCTGGTAAGCGAGCACCCCGAATCCTTGTGCGAGGTACTCGAGGGCTGCTTGCATGCGCCAGGGGGGGCTTGGCCGAAACGCCCGCGCGTAGGCCGAGAAGCTGCAGGACGCCTGCGGGGCGATCGCGGCGGGGATATGAGGAAGCATGATGGTGATGGTGATGGTGATGGTGCTGGTGATGGTGCTGGTGATGATGGCGATGGAGATGATATGTGTTGTCTCTCTAAAATAGGATGGTCACCATCATCACCATCGACAACACTATCACCAGGAAAACCAGACTGGTTTCCTGGATCCCGAGGATGTCTCAAGCGAGACGGGCCTGAGCACTTCGCGAACAGAAGCTAGGAACCCTGAGTTGTGATCAGCCGAATCGGGCCAACGCACCTCAAGTCGGGGCATCTTGGAGCCTGGGGTTCCAAGGATGTCTCAGTCGCGAGCACCTCGCGAACCGCATCTTGGAACCCAAAGGTGTGAGGACGTGTTGGAAGAAATGCTCCAGAACACCTCACGTCAGGGCATCTCGGAGCTTGAACGTGACCGGATCCCCATCAACACTCGGCTGGCACGCGCCAGAGGCGGCTTTGGACACCGTTCGCTTGGTTCCCCAGACAACTGTTCTGACTTGGATTATGTTCAGATGTGCCGCGCTGTGCTGCGAGTTATGGGCGACGATACCTTCGCCCACACTGCTACCTTCGCCGCAGACTTTCGCACGAGACATCCTCACGACTCTGAGCTCAGAGATGCTCCGATCTGAAGTGGTCTGGCCAATTTCGTCTGAGACATCCTGGTCCTGGCAACTCTGGGCTCGGCAACTCCATGACCTGAGGTGGTGTTGCTCGTTTCGCGTGAGACATCCTCCCACCTTTGGGTTCCGAGATGCCGTGACCTGAGTGGTCCAGCCCTTTTCTCCAAAGGCATTTTCGCCACTCTGAGCTCAGAGATGCCCTGAGCTGATGTGGTCCAGCCAATTTCGCCTGAGACATCCTCGCAACGCTGAGCCCAACGATGCTGCGCGCGAGGTCGTCGGACCAATTTCGCCTGAAGCATCCTCGAAGCTCTGGGTTTCGAGATGCTGCGCGCAGGGTGGTCTGGCCCGTTTTGCCAGAGACATATTCGCAAAATTGCGCTCAAAGATGCCCTGGTCTGACATGGTCCAGCCCGTCTCGCCTCAGACAATCTTACAACTTTGGGCTGAGAGATGCCGTGACCTGAGATGGTCCGGCCCTTTTCGCCTGGGACATCTTCGATGGGGTTCCGAAGTGTCCGGACTTAAGGTGGTCCAGCCAATTTTGCCTGCGACATCCTCGCCACTCAAAACTCACGGATGCCGCGCAAGAAGTTGCCCAGCCAATTGCGCCTGAGACATCCTCGCACGGGCTCGAAAATGCTGCACGCGAAGTAGTCCGACCAAGTTCGCCTGAGACATCATTGCACCTCCTTACACATCCTCGCGACTCTGGGCTTGGAGACCTGCAATGGTCCAGCCTGTTTTGCCTGCGGCCTTCCTCGCAACTCTGATATCCGAGGTGCCGCGTGCGAGGTGGTCTGACCGACTGCGCCAGGGGCATCTTCCCGACTCTGGGCTCCGAGGTGCTGTTTCACCTGACACATCCTCGCAACTCTGGCCTCCCGGTTGTCGCGCTGGAGGTGCTTCCTCGTCGCCATCGCCGTCGTCGTCGCCGTCGTCATTGACATCGTAGCCGTCGTCGTCGTCTCCGTCGTCGTCGTCGTCGTCGTCGTCGTCGTCGTCGTCGTCGTCGTCGTCGTCGTCGTCGTCGTCGTCGTCGTCGTCGTCGTCGTCTTCGTCGTCGTCATCACCACCGCTGTCCTCGTCGTCGCCGCCGCCGCCGAAGCCACCGTTCTCGCCGCCGTCGTCGCCATTGTCTCGGGCATGGTCGTCGTCGTCGTCGTTGCCGGCGCCGCCAACGCCGCCGGCGCTGTCGTCGTCGTCGTCGTCGCTGTCGTCGTCGTTGACATCATCGCGGCACGCGCCGCTTTCACCTTGGTGGTCGTGACAGCCGTCGCCACCACCGTTTCCGATGATGGCGTCGTCGTCGTTGCGCGGTCCTTTTCCTTATCTTCTGCCTCGTCCCCGCCCTCATCGTTGCCTTTCCCTCCCGTCGCCTTCCCTCCCGGCCTTTCCCTCCCGTCGCCGGACCCCACATGAGGTTCACAGAAAGTCTACATGGGAAATCGACGTCGTCCCCGTCGCCGCCGCAGCTGTGGTGATCGTCGTCGCTGTCGTCGTCGACGTCGCCATCGTGGTCGCAGCCGCCGCCGCTGCCGTCGTCGCCGTCGTTGCGGTCGCCCCCGCACCTGTCGTCCGCGCCACCGTCGCCGTCGACGCTGTCGCGTCGTCATCGTACTCGTCGCTGTCGCCGCGTTCGTCGTGCCGCAGTCGGCATCGCCTGCACCGTCGCCGCTGCCACGGGGCTCTTCGTCGCCGCCGTCGTCAACGCCGACGCCGCCAAGGACTCGACCAAGGGATTTCTACAATGGCGCAACGACAAAACCAGGGAATGCCCTTCAATGCTCTGTCTGCTCCTTGCGCGCGCTCGCCGCCGTCTTGGCGACGCGGGAGCGCGTCGGGTGCCCCGCAGCGCGTGCGCTGGTTGTCCCCCGGCGGAAACATCATGTCGAATCCACTTGCCAACCACTCACCAGAACTGCGCGTCACAACCGTCCGTCAGGTCACAGGGGAGATGCGCAGATTCCTTCGACGCCTGTCAACAAAAAGAAGCAAAACGAAAACAACGAAGAGCTCTGAGTCACAAGGATGTCTCGGGCGAGTCGAATATTACCACAGGTCAGGACATACATGGGCGCAGAGTTAAGACGATGTCCAAGGCGAAAAATGCCCCAAGCCAAGAGTTGCGAGGATGTCTCAGGCGAAACTGAACCACCAGTTGCGTGGCATCTCGGGGCTCACAGATGCCGCACGGAAGATTGTCCGACCTCTTCCGCATGAGACGTCCTCGCAATTCTGAGCTCCCAGATGCCGTGACCTGAGGTCCAGCCCGACTCGCCTAAAACACCCTCGTAACTCTGGGATCCTATGCCGTGACCTGAAAAAGGTCCAGCCCCTTTCGCCTGAGACATCCTCGCAAGTCTGAACTCCCAGATGCCGCGCGAGCGTTGGTCCGGCCCGTTCCCCGGACGCATCCTTGCAACTCGAAGCTCCCAGATGCCGTGACCTGATTTGGTCCGGCCCGTTTCGCCTGAAACATCCTTGCAAGTCTGGGTTCAGAGATGCCCTGACCTGAGGAGGTTTGGCCCATTTCGCGTGAGACATCCTTGCAACTCTGGCCTCAGAGATGCCGCGACCTGAGGTGGTCCTGCCCATCTCGACTGGGACATCCTCGCAAGGCTCAGAGATGCCCTGTCCTGAGTTGGTCGTGCAAATTTTGCCTGAGATATGATGGCAACTCCAGGCTCCGAGATGCCGCGCAACAGGCGGTTCGGCCGGTTTCGCATGAGACGTCTTCATAAATTTGGGCTCAGAGATGGTGCGCGAGAGGTGGTCCGACCAATTTCGCCTGAGACATCCTCCCAACTCTGGGCTCGAAGATGCTGCCCGCGAGGTGGTCTGGACGATTTCGCCTGAAACATCTTCCCGGCTCTGGGCTCAGAGATGCCGTGCGCGAGGTGATCCAGCCCATTTCGCTATAGACATCTTCGCGCCTCTGGACTCAGAGATGCCCCGACCTGAAGTGGTCCGGCTCGTCTCGCCTGAGACACCCTTGAAACTCTTGGCTCGTCGCCTCACACATCCTCGCCAATCTACGCTCCGAGACGCCGTGACCTGAGGTGGTCCAGCCAATTTCGCTCTACGTAGACGTCCTCGCCAGGGCTCAAAGATGCCACGCGAGAGGAGGTCCAGCCAGTTGCGCCTGAGACAAGCTCGCAACTGCAGGCTCGACGATGCTGCTCGCGAGGTGGTCCCCTGAGACATCCTCCAAACTCCTGGGGCATCCTCGCAACTCTGGGTTCGGAGGTGCTCGAACGTCGCGAACATAATAACATGGGAGAGGAACAAGCGTAATGCGTGCACAACACGTGGATACTGCGATGGAAACAATCGACACTACCGCGCTGCAACAAAACCATACAAAAAATGTTGCCCAAACCATTGCACACAACAACGTTTTTGAGAATGCAGCTGGCGCTCGAGCCGGAAACCAGCGCCGCCAGCGTCGACTTACTACACCCCGTAATAGCGCACAGTCATCGTCAAGGGCGTGCCGAATAATCAGGCCAGGTGACGCTTCCAGAGGGGAACGATCCTCGCGAGGGGCGGTAAGTATTGGGCCAGGTGACGCTGTGCGAAAACGGTGGAGCTGACAAAGATGACGGTGATGCTGCGCATCATGGCCACAATGCTTCTCTGCGACGATCGGCTGCGCTGGGTCCGCGCTGGGGCGCGACGCGGCGCGACGGCCCCGACGGAATGACCCCATGCGAGCTTCCACAACTGACGGCGCTGGCCTGCACCTAGCCCACACTGGGGCGCGACGCGACGACGACGGACGTGGCGCTAAAGCGTGACGCTATGCGACCTGCAATTTACAATAAAACAAAACAAACTACAAAAAAACGCCGGAACCCAGACAACCCCTCCAAGATGGTAACGATAAGCCTCCCAGCATGAAAATGCGGCAACCGCTCGGGCGGGAGCACCGTTCCCAATCAAGGATGTCGATGGCGCTCGGGTAGGAGCACCGCTCCCAACCACGGATGTGGCCAGCACTCGAGCGGCGGCACCATCGCCAACCAAGGCTGTGGCAAGCGATCGGACGGGAGCACTGTTCCCAATCAGGGATGTGGCCGGCGCGCACGCGACAGCACCAATCCCAGGCGAAAGCACCATTCCCAAACAGGGATGTGGCCCGCGCTCGAACTGCAGCACCACACTCAGGCAGGCACGTGACCAGGGCTGAGGCAAGACGAGCAGGCCCAGTCAAGGATGTGGCTAGCGCTCGGACAGGAATACCGTTCCCAATCAGGGATGCGGCCAGCGCTCGAGCGGCAGCACCATACCCAATCAGGGGTGTGGCTGGCGCTCGTACCACACCCAATCAAGGCTGTGGCTGGCGCTCTGGTGAAAGTGCCATCCCAGAAAGGGGTGTGGCCGGCACGCAGGCGACAGCACCATTCCTTCGACTGAACTGTTGCCAGCGCTCAGGCGACGGCGCACCACTCCCGATCAGGGATATGGCCAGCGCTCAAGCGAGAGCAACATTCCGACACAGGAGCATGGCTGGACTTCCCAAGTGTAGGCCGCGCTGGCTGTCTTCCTCCTCCTCCTCCTGCTGCTCCTCCTTCTAGTCCTTCTCCCCCTATCTCCTCCCAAACCTCCCCAGTCGTACCCCGTACTCCTCCTCCTCCTCCTCCTCCTCCTCCTCCTCCTCCTCCTCCTCCTCCTCCTCCTCCTCCTCTCCTCCTCCTCCTCCTCCTCCTCCTCCTCCTCCTCCTCCGTCTCCCCTTCTTTTGCCTCCTTGTCTCCTCTGCCCGCTTTTCCTGCGCCCTCCTCCCCCTCCCTTCCTCCTCCTCCTCCTCTCCTTCTACTCTTCTTTTGCTTCCTTGTCTCCTCTGCCTGCTTCCCCTGCGCCCTCCTCCCCTCCCCCTCCTCCCCCTCCTCCCCTCCCCTCCTTCCCTCCTCCCCTCCTCCTCCTCCTCCTCCTCCTCCTCCTCCTCCTCCTCCTCCTCCTCCTCCTCCTCCTCCTCCTCGAAAGAGCGTCGACTCGGCTTGGGAACTGCGCGTGGCAGCCAAAATCTGAAAGTATGGGGGAGGGAGTGGGAAGGAACGGCGGGACGGAAGGGGAGAGACGGAAGGAGTGGAAGACACGGAGGGGAGAGAGGAGTTTTTTCCCAACCCTCCTTGTGTTGGGCACTCGTTTTGAATAGAGCACTGTAGTATCCACCTCCCGCCCTCTCCTCCTTTTTCTCTCCTGTGTTCGCGGTGCCCTGCGGGGCTGCGATCTGCGCAACTATCGCCACGTCGCGGGCTCCTGGAAGGCACAGCGGAGGTACGTCTTACGCAGACCACTTTGAGGCCTCCCTGTCCCCTGCGGGGCTGCGATCTGCGCAAGTGTCGCCACTTTCGTGGGTTCCTGGGAGGCCCAGCGGAGGCACGTCTTACGCAGACCACTTTGAAACCTCCCTGTCCCCTGGGGGGCTGCGATCTGCGCAACTGTCGCCACTTTCGTGGGCTCCTGGAAGGCCGTCGACAAGGACTTCCACGCGCAGCCGGGCATCTTCAAGAATAAGCCGTATGTGGTTACTAATGACGTGCTCTACGCCGACGACACGCTGCTCGTGGCACAGTGTCCGGAGTCACTTCAGAGGCATTTTCATATCGTGTCAAACATTGGGAAAACTTTTGGGCTCGACCTGAACGCTGGCAAAACATTATTATTGAAAATCAGATCGGATGCTACGGTTTTGGGGCCGAATGGAGAAGAAATCCAATCTAAAGACGACGTTGTTTATCTTGGTGGCCTCTTGAGCGCAGATGGTCGGCCCAAGGCTGAAATAACGCGCCGCCTCGGAGAAGCAAAAGGAGCATTTGACAAATTATGTGCTGTGTGGAACCACGCAAACATGACCAAGCAGCACAAGCTACGAGTACTGCAAGCCTGCGTCTTCTCCAAATTGTTGTACGGATTGGAATCTTGTCTATTATTGCAAGCAGACAAGAACAGACTGGATGGATTTCAAGCCAAATGCTACCGCAGAGTACTGAAGATCCAACCGGCATTCCTATCTTTCTTCAGCAATCAACGTGTCCTGCTTGAAGCACAATCTCCTCCATTGTCATTTATACTATTGGAGAGGCAGCTTGAATATTACGGTAAATTAGCAAGGGCACCTTCGCAATCGTTGCCGAAAGCAATGGTGTTCCAGCCAGGCGAGGCGCACTCCCTAATGCCGCGGGAATGGCGGTCCCTGAAGAATCGAGGCAGACCGCGCTTGCAATGGACCAGTTACATGCACGCCCGCGCGCTGAGAGTCGCAGGAGACGACCCCGGCCGCCTGCAGATTTTATGGAATTCTCCTCCAAGGGAATGGGATGCAGCTGTTAAAGAATATTGTAAACAGTCAGTGTGACTGCGATGAGTTCCCTCGCTCTGCTCATTCGCCTCCCTCCTCCCTGTCCCCTCCCCGCCCCCCCCACCCTCTTCAGACGGAGTGTTGCTGCTTACCCTCGCGCGCCATTTGCGCAAAGCTTGCAAGTGGTTGCCGGCCGAGGCCCAGTGACATTTTCCACGTATGCATGTGCACATTTCCTGCCGATGCGCCGTCTGGGCGCGGCTCTCTGTTGTTGTTGTTGTTGTTGTCCCCTGCGGGGCTGCGATCTGCGCAAGTGTCGCCACTTTCGTGGGTTCCTGGGAGGCCCAGCGGAGGTACGTCTTACGCAGACCACTTTGCGGCCTCCCTGTCCCCTGCGGGGCTGCGATCTGCGCAACTGTCGCCACTTTCGTGGGTTCCTGGGAGGCCCAGCGGAGGTACGTTTTACGCAGACCACTTTGAAGCCTCCCTGTCCCCTTGGCGCACCTCGCGCACCTGGCGCGCACCTGGCGCACCTGACGCCCCTGGCGAACCTGGGGCACCTGTCGCACCTGGCGCACCTGGCGCACCTGGCGCACATGGCGCGCACCTGGCGCGCACCTGGCGCGCACCTGGCGCGCTCCTGGCGCGCTGGGCGCACCTGACGCACCTGACGCGCTGGGCGCACCTGGCGCGCACCTGGCGCACCTGGCGCGCTGGGCGCACCTGGCGCACGTGCCGCACCTGGAGCACCTGGCGCACCTGGCGCGCATCTGGCGCACACCTGGCACACCTGGTGCATCTGGCGCACCTGGCGCACCTGGCGCGCTGGGCGCACCTGGCGCACCTGCCACACCTAGCGCAGACCCGGCGCACCTGGCGCGCACCTGGCGCGCACCTGGCGCGCACCTGGCGCGCACCTGGCGCACCTGTCGAATTTGGCGCACATGGCGCACCTGGCTCACTTGGCGCGCCTGGCGCAACTGGCGCACCTGGCACACCTGGCGCAACTGGCGCACCTGGCGCACCTGGCGCGCACCTGGCGCACACGTGGCGCACACCTGGCGCAACTGGCGCACCTGGCGCGCGCCTGGCGCGCACCTGGCGCGCACCTGGCGCGCACCTGACGCGCTGGGCGCACCTGGCGCACCTGGCGCGCTGGGAGCACCTGGCGCGCACCTGGTGCACCTGGCGCGCTGGGCGCACCTGACGCACCTGGCACACCTGGCGCACCTGGCGCACCTGGCGCGCCTGGCGCGCATGGCGCAACTGGCGCGCCTGGCGCAACTGGCGCACCTGGCGCACCTGGCGCGCCTGGCGCGCACCTGGCGCACACCTGGCGCACCTGGCGCACCTTGCGCATCTGGCGCACCTGGCGCACCTGGCACACACCTGGCGCACCTGGCGCACCTGGCGCGCTAGGCGCACCTGGCGCACACCTGGCGCACACCTGGCGCACACCTGGCGCACCTGGCGCACCTGGCGCGCCTGGCGCACCTGGCGCACTGGCGCCTGGCGCACGGCGCACCTGGCGCACCTGGCGCACCTGGCGCGCCTGGCGCCACTGGCGCACCTGGCGCACCTGGCGCGCCTGGCGCGCCTGGCGCACCTGGCGTACCTGGCGCACCTGGCGCACCTGGCACACCTGGCGCGCTGGGCGCACCTGGCGCACCTGGCACACCGGGCGCACACCTGGCGCACACTTGGCGCACACTTGGCGCACCTGGCGCGCCTGGCGCGCCTGGCGCACCTGGCGCACATGGCGCACCTGGCGCACCTGGCGCACCTGGCGCACCTGGCGCACCTGGCGCACCTGGCGCACCTGGCGCACCTGGCGCGCTTGGCTCACCTGGCGCGCATGGGCTTCTGGGAGGCTCAGCGGAGGTACGTCCTACGCAGATCACCACTATACCATGGCGCCGAAATGTCCTTCGGTATTGAGTGGTCCTGAATGCAATTGCCACTTGTGTAGACAGGGTTCGGTACGTCGCAGGATAATTTCCTTCCAGTCGCGCGGGCGCGGGTCAAATTACTCGTGTCCAAAGCCGCCCGTCGACGCGACTAACGCCAGCCAATTGGGCCGCGATGCACAGAGAGTGCGTTATAAGATTGTTTGCGCAGAGCAGGTACGGAGGTAGAGGTATGGATGTAGGGAGGAATGGTGGTATGGATAAGAAGAGAGTACGGAGGAGTGGAAGCATAAAACTCTGAACGCATGCAGGTGCATGCAGCTATGGACGCGCGCGGGCATGGATGAAGGGCCGCATGGATGCGTGGAGTCTGAGAGTGTGGGATGTGGATGTATGGTGGTGCATGGCCAAGGGCATCTGGAGGCATGGAACTATATAATGTATATATATATATACATATGTACATATATAAGCATATAGCCATCCCGCGCTTCGCGCGCGCATTCGAGTTCTAGCTAAGTAGGCCCGACAGGCTAACGCATGGAATATCACTTGTTGAAGCGCCTTGTGCATCTGACGACCTTGTTGGAGTCCCTGCGCAAGCCTCGGAAGCGTATCGAAGGGGAAATGCGGAAACCACAAAATCACCAACTTCCTTTAGGTGTTCGATGATTTGGGGCCCTCGAAGGCTTCCTGGGATCTTTCTTCGGTGGTGACGGCGGGCTTACTGATGTTCTGATGTGCAAAAATAAACGGGGGGTAAATTTAAATTGGCCTGGCGAAGGACCCAACCAGATGCAGTTGTGAGCACCGCTGTTATAGCCATCGTCTTCGGTGGAGCCCCCTTGCAGGGCCACGAAACGTAGTACTGTGTGGGGGAGACGCATGCGGACTACGCCACTGGAACATTCGGTGGGGCCCCCTTGTAGGGCCACGAAACGCTGTACTGTGTGGGGGAGACGCATGCGGGTTGCACAATTGAGACCTTCGGTGGAGCTCCCTATGGGGCCACGAAACGCTGCACTGGTGGGGGAGACGCATGCGGGCTGCGCCTCTGGGACCTTCGTCGGAATTCCCTGTGGGGCCACGAAGCGCTGTACTCGGTGGGTGAAACGCATGCGGGCTGCGCAATTGAGACCTTCGGTGGGCCGCCCTATGGGGCCACGAAAAGCTGCACTGGGTGTGGCGGACGCATGCGGGCACCCCCACTGGGGCCTTTGGTGGAGCTCCATAAGGCTCTCTCGGACCGTCCTGTGCGCCTCTGGCGCCAGGCCCTCTTGGGCCGTTTCGGGGCCGTTTTCGAAGCGTCTGGGGCTGTCTTGTAACGGACAATATGACCTCTGGGGCCGTTGTGGAGCGTCGGAAACTTGAAAAGCGAGAACATGGAAATCCTTCAAAAAACCTTTGGATAAGCAATAAGTTGTGCCTCCCGAGGCTCCTTTGGAGGCATCTTGGAGGTTTCTGGGGGCGTCTTGGAGGCCTCTTGGATAGTCAAGGGCTAATTCTGGCCGCCTTGGCCGTCTTGGCCGCCATTGGTCGTTCCCGCGGTCTGGAAGCGCCATGTTTGGCGATCCGGAGGCCGTATCCGGGCGATCTTACGGCCCCCCGGCGCCCCAGCAGAACCCCCGGAACACCCCAGTCCCCCAATGGGGACACAGGTCACGGACGGAAAACCGTAGGTTTTCGCTCGAAGAGGTTCCCAGGAGGGCTCCAGAGTCCAGCAAAAGGCACCCAGAGGATTCCAAGAGGCCCCCAGGAGGCCCAGAAGACGCTCCAAGACAGTTTCAAAGAAACGTCCCAAAAGGGTCCAAGCGCACTGCAAACTCGCTCTGCGGATGAAGCCGGGAGGCGCGGTACCGGCCAGATGTCAGGGGATATGTAGGACCCCCGAGTAGGAGTTCCACTTTGATGAAAAAAATATCTTGGAATTCCCTTTCTTTTTTCCCAAATCCTCGATCTTTGAGGGCTGGAAGCGGGAAAACGTGAGAAGGCGAAAAACATAGGAAAAAATATTGGAAATCGACGATGTGACCCTCTTTTGGCTCTCTCGGGACGGCTCTCGCAGCTCTCTTGGGCTGTTCTTGGAGCCTCGTCGGGGTCTCTTTGGGGCCTCTCAAGGATCGGGGATGTGTTGTTGGGGGCCTCTGGGGGGTCCCGGAGGCCTCTCGGAGGTCTCTGGAAGCCTCCTGCTCCCGCTCTTGGGCCCATCTTGGGTCTGTTCTGGGGTGGTCTGGGGCTGTGCTGGGCGCCTCTTCGGCAGTCTTGGAGCCTTCTTGGCCCGTCTTGGAGCCGTCCTGAGGGTTTCTTGGGTGGTCTTGGGGCGGTCTTGGGAGGCTCTTCGGCGCTCTTGGACCGTTGGAAACTCGAAAACGCGAGAAGCCAAAAACATTGAAAAGACCATTGAACATAATACGACTTTGGCCTCTTCGGGCCGTACCGTGATACCTATCAGACTTCTCGGGGTCTCTTGGAGGCCACCTGGGAGCCTCGAGAGCCGTCGGAAGGCTGACTTCGGCTGCTCGGGAGCGTCTTGGGCCATCCTTTTAGCATTCTGGGGGCTCCTGGGGGGCGTCTTGGGCCCTCCTGGAGCGCTGTGGAGGCTGCCCGGAAAGGCTGGGGGAGCGGTGCCGGGAGCGTCCCCGAGATGTGGCCATATCTTTTCAGCGCGTTCCGGGAGCATCTTCCTGGAACGCGCTCGTGGCAGGGCGCCCACGTCCGAGGACGTTGGCATGGGAAACCGCAGCGCGTGATCATTCCAGCGCGTTCCGGCGAAGACCGTCCGGAACGCGCTTGGGCAAGCACTGGGTTTGGGGAAGGCGAGTGGGAACCGTTCAGGAAGTTTGGGATGCTCGGAGCAAGAGGCAGAAGCCATCCTCATAAGACATGCAGTCTTCATGGAGCCGTCTTGCAGAAAACACAATAAAAAATGAGACCCTGCAGTCGTTCCTGGAGCCGTCTTGGAGCCCTCTTGGGCTGCCCTGGAGCCTGCTGGAGCCCTCTGCGGAATGGTCTTGGAGCCCGCGCCGAAGATCTGGAAAATGTCCGGGACCATCGCGGCGGCCTCCGAGGCCCAGGACGCCGAAATCCCATAAAAAACATAAGGAAAATGAGCCCCGGTACTCCCATGGAGGGTCGGGCAGCTGTTTTCGGGCCCCTGGGCTAGAACCATCGCGCGCGCTTGCTCAGGTTCTAGCCCAGGCCGGGGGGGCGCTGGACGATCTTGGACAACGCTATCAAGCACAGGCGCGCGACGGCATCTGAGGAGCTTCTGGGGTGTTCCGCATGCTTCGTCAACTGGCTGTTGGAGGCACCCTTGGGTGCTTCTTGGGGGGGCGTCTGAGGGTCCCTTGGGGGCATCGGTTCTGCAATCTGAAGCCGTCATTGGCCGTCTTGGCTGCGTGGAGGCCCCACTTGAGGCCACCTGCGGCCAGATTGAAGCAATCCGGAAGCCTGCCGGGGGCCTCCTGGAAGCAGTTTTGACGCATCGAGGGCACTCTTGGGCTATGTTAAAGCCTCTTGGACGTCTCCTAGGGGCCTTCTAGGCCCTCGGGAAGCTTTCGGGTCCTCGTCGGACCACTTGGGGGCCTCTTGCGGCCTCCTGTGGGCCTTTTGGGGGGAACGCTCTGCTGCTGCGTCGCGTTCCCCTTCTTGGGCCTCTCTTAGGGCTCTTGGGTCTTGGGCGCCTCAAGCACCGTCTTGGGGCCCTCGCGGGCCGTCTTGGGGCCCTCTCGGAGACCTCTTCCTCTACATTTGAGCGGTATTGGAAGCCTCTTGGGCCGTCTTAGAGCATCGGGATGCCAAAAGGCAGAAAAAAATTAAAACCCGTCAAAGCCCAATCGTAAAACAATGAGTTGTGCCTCTTGGGGCCAATTTGGGAGATCTCTTGGAACCTCGTCGCCCCTCTTGGGAGCTTCTTGGGGGCCTCTTGGATCCGATTGGGGGCCTCTTGGGACTTCCCGAGAGCCTCTCGGGGTAGAAAGCTCGGATTCTCGGTTCGTGTTTCCCTTCTTGGGCCTCTCTTGGAGCCGTCTTGGGGCCCTCTCGGGCCGTCTTGCCTCAGGCACCGCCTTGGGGCCCTCGTGGGCCGCCCAGGGCCCTCTTGGAAGCCTCTTCGGCTATCTTGGAGCTGCCTTGGAGGCTTCTTCCTCCTCCTCGTCCCCCTCCTCCTCCTCCCACTCCAGCTCTCTCTCCTCCTGATCTTCCTCCTCCTCCTGCAGCGTGTTTTTGAAGGCCCCCGCCGGAACATGCTGTGCACAAGTGCTGTCACTGCTCCCGCCACCGTGCCCTGGGTGGTGGGTCAAAGGCCTCATGGGTGTTGGTTTGGATCTCGTGGTTGGCCTGTCGGGGACGTCGTGAAGGCAATTTCGCAGCTTCTCGGTAGCCGTTTTGGGACCGTTGTGGGGCCTCCTCGGGGCTTTTTTGTGGCCTCTTTGGGCCTCGTTTGGGCCTCCTGGGTGCCTCTTGGGGGCCTCTGGAGCCTCTTGGAGGCTCCTTGGTTCCTCCTGGGGCACTCTTCAAGCGGGAGGGTCGAATTTTGGAATCGTGGTCCCCCTCTTGGGCGCATCTTGGGGCCGTCTTGGGGCTCTGTTGGGCTGTCTTGGGCGACTCTGGGACCGTCTTGGGGCTCTCTTGGGCCATCTTGGGGCGCTCTTGGGGGCCTATTGAGCCGTCTTGGAACGTCGGGCAGCCGAAAAAGCTGGAAGGCCAAAATCGTTCGAAAACCTTAGTAGAATTGACGAGTTCGGCCTCTTGAAGCGCTCTGGAGAGGCGTCTTGAAGCGTCGTGGAGTGCCTTGGGGGGCCTCTCGGGCCGTCTTGGGACTATCTTGGGCGTCCTGGAACGGTCTTCCGGCGACTCGGGGCCCGCTTGGGCCGTCTTGGGAGCCTCTGGAGGCCCTTCTGGACTATTGTGGACCTCCCCGGCCGCCCCGTCCTCCCATGGGGGGTCGGGGGCGGCGGCCTCCGATGCCCAGGACGCGGAAACCCTATACAAATACAAACAAAATGAGCCCCGGTACTCCCATGGAGGGTCGAGGCAGCTGTTTTCGGGCCCCGGGCCTGCTCCCCCGTAGTATATATATATATATATATATATATATATATATATATATATATATATATATATATATATATATATATGTGTGTGTGTATGTGTATGTATGTTTGTGTGTATGTATGTATGTATGGATGGATGGATGGATGGATGGATGGATTATGTATGTATGTATGTATGTATGTATGTATGTATGGATGCATGTATGTATATATGTATATATATATATATATATATACGTATATATATACATGTATAGATAGATGTATGTATATATATACACTAAAACTATCGCGCACGCGTCGCGCGCGCTCAAGTTCTAGCTAGGCTCGACAGGCTGACGCATGGAATATCAATTGTTGAAACGCCTTGTGCATCGAATGACTTTCATGGAGTTCCTCCGCAAGCCTCGGACGCGTATAGAAGGGGAAATGCGGAAACCTCAACATCATCAACTTCCTTTAGGTGCTCGATGATTTGGGCCCCTCGAAGGTTCCTGGGATTTTTCTTCGGTGGCGACGGGGACCTCAATGATGACCTGATGTGCAAAAAAACAAAGCACATTTAAATTAGCCTGGCGAAGGACCCAACCATATGCAGTGGTGAATATCGCAGTTGTAAATATCGTCTTCGGGGGGCGACACATGCGGACTGCGCCACTGGAACGTTCGGTGGAACCCCCTTGTAGGGCCACGAAACAATGTACTGGGTGGGGGAGACGCATGCGGACTGCGCCACTCGAACCTTCGGTGGAGCTCCCTATGGGGCCACGAAACGCTATACACTGGCGGGGGAGACGCATGCGGGCTGCGCCACTGGGACCTTCGTCGGAGCTCCCCATAGGGCCACGAAGCGCAGTACTCGGTGGGTTAGACGCATGCGGGGTGCGCAATTGAGACCTTCGGTGGAGCTCCCTATGGGGCGAGGGACCCATGCGGGCTGCGCCTCTGGAACCTTCGGTGGAGCTCCCTATGGGGCCACGATTGGTGCACTGGGTGTGGGAGACGCATGCGGGCTGCGCCACTGGGGCCTTCGGTGGAGCTCCCCATGGGGCCACAAACCGCTGTACCGGGCGTGGCGGACGCATGCGGGCCGCGCCACTGGGACCTTCGGAAGAGCTCCATAGGGCCCTGGCCGTCCTGTGCGCCTCTGGCGCCGTCTTGGGCCCCCCCCTGGGCCGTCTTGGGGCCGTCTTCGAGGCCCCTGGGGCTCTCGGAGCGGGCAATATGACATCTTGGGTCGTCGTGGAGCGTCAGAACATTGAAAAGGCGAGAACTTGGAAATCCGTCAAAAAGTTGTGGATAATCATTAACAGGTTGTGCCTCGCGGGACTCTTTTGGAGGCATCCTGGAGGTTTCTGGGGGCGTCTTGGAGGCCTCTTGGTTAGTCACGGGTTAATTCTGGCCGCCTTGGCCGTCTTGGTCGTCATTGGTCGTTCTCGCAATCTGGAAACGCCATGTTTGGCGATCCAGTGGCCGTCTTCGGGCGATCTTAGGGGGCCCCCGGCGCCTCGGCAAACCCCCGGAGTTTCCCAGCCCCCCATTGGGGGCACATGTTTGGGGACCGTGGGCCTATATATATATATATATATATATATATATATATGTATATATGTAAATGTGTATATATGTATATATATATATACATATATATATATATGCACGCACGCACGTACGTATTATACATATGTATGTTTGTCCAGATGCATGTATACCCGCGCATATGCATACACACATACAGAAAGACAGACCGACAGACAGACAGACAGACAGACAGACAGACTGACATGCACACATACATACCGACCAACAAGCAAACACAGTAAGATAAATGCATACCTACATACAAGCATACGTATATAAATACATTCATACACATATACACACATACATACACATACGTACGTATAGTTATACATATATGTATGTATCGATGCATGCATGAATAATATATACATATAAATATGTATGTACATATATATATATATGTATATATACGTCTGTGTACATACATACATATATATATATATATATATATAACACATGATGCCAGGGGGCGCGCGGGGGCCAGGTAAGCGCCACGGCCCGCAGGGCCTGGCGCGGCACTGCGCGAGGCCTTCCCCCCCCGCGCACCCCTGGCCTTGGCGGCGGCCTTCGCTCCTCCAAGATTGCGCCCTCGCGCCCCGGCCGCCCGCTTGGCGACGCAGCAGACGACCGTTGCAGACGGGCGGGCTGGATCTGCGACGCTCGCCTGGGCCGCCCCCTGCGCCGCCGCAGCGAGATCGGGGGCGGCCCCCGCGAGAAGGCGAGCGCGCTGGCTCGGGGAAGCGGCCACCATGGCGTCGATGGCAGCTGCTCGCTTGCGACCGAAGCCTACCTCTGACCGGCATCCTGGCCGAGGCCCCCTCGTGATTCCCTTGTCGGGCTCTCGGCCCTCCTCGCCGCTGCGGTCTTTCACTTTGAGCGCTCGCGTTGCTGAAGCACGCGCCTGTGCCAGCGCCTGCCGGGCTCGCCCCGCTCGCGCCGTTCCAGCCGCGCGCGCGGGAACTTGCCGGGGGACACCGCGCCCGCGAGAGTGCAGTCCTCCGCGGACACGTCGAGCATTCGAACCCTGTCGGGGCAATGGTGCTCGGAGACACGGCGCAATCGCCGCTCCGCGTTGCCCGTGGACGTCCCCCGCGCGAGGCAGAGCTCCACCGGCCGCCGGCCGCTGGCAAACGCAGGCCACTCCGCCGCAGCGCGGCCCACGCCTGCCGCGACGCGCCCCCATCTCGACGATGCATCTCGGCGCGCTTCAAAATATGCCGCAGCTGGGTGATGGCCTGCCGCTCAGGAAGGCCTGCCTCCTCACAGATGCGCATCAAACACGCCTCGGCTTCTGGCGCAGACCCCGTCGCGCCCGCGTCTGCTGCGGCCAGAGAAGAAGGCAAACGGAACGCCGCACAAGCATGCGACCAAGAATGATCTGGCCGATGCAGCTTCAAGTTTTCCTTCACGTTCGCTACGATTACCTATTACCTGCGCCCGTCGCTCAGCCGCGCGGGCGGTTTCCCTGCCCCGGGGCCCCGCGATCCAATCGCCGACGCCTGCAATTTGCGCGCCGCTGCCGCATGGGCACTTGGGCATCTGCCGCAAAGCTCGAGGGCGATGCCAATGAAACTGCCGGGGACGCCCAACGTCGCCCCATCGATGAACAACGCGTTCAGCCCCGCGAGAAACGAGGCGGCCCTCGCATGGACGGCGGCGGCGGCGGGGTCGTTAGCGCCCCCAGTTGCGACCCGCGAGTAATGCTCCGCCGCCAAGTCCGCCGGCAAGCCGCCGAGCAGCAGACGCGAGACGTTCTCGCCACCGCGCCCTTCCCGGAAAGATCGGGCGCGAGTGCGCCGATCCTCGACTCCCCTTGGATTCCACTCCGAGCGCACTGAATACAACGTTCCAACGTCGGCTTTCCCGCGCCAGGGGCATCGCCCGACCGTTGAAACGCTGGGGGCCCCAACCGATTTTTTGGGCGAACGCGGTCTCGCCCCCCAGTTGTTGCGCCCCCACTGCGGCGTGGAACGCGCCGGGCGCAGTCTGAAACTTGGCCAGACTTGAAGGCTGCTTACCCGCTACCAGCTGCATGTCAGATATCGCGATCTCGCTGTCCTCCTCTGCGATTGAATTGGCGAGCAGCTTCTGGGCCGAACGCGCTTCGCCCCAAGCACGAAACGCCAGCCGCGGGAAAGTGCCCGGTTGCAGCCAGGGGTGCATTCTGATCCGCCCCATCGCTGCACCATGCCCGCATCTCCTCTCGCGCATGCTCGCGCAGTTCTACGTCCAGTCCCCCGCCTGCCGCCTGGCCCGCGCGACGCGCGCGTTCCTCCAGCACGGGGACCTCGCCGCCCCAATCCACGGCCCGTGGGAACTCCCGCGCGCCGATCGCCCGGCCCACGATCCAAGGCCCTTCAGGGCCCAGCTGTTTCAGCCAGCCTGCCTTCAGACCGTTGCTCGGGAGAAAGTCCAGAGTCTGTGGAATAGCCCGCAACGCGGTGCCGATCTCGGTCCGGCACGCGCGGTCGAGACCGCCAAGGGCCAACCGGAAACCACACTCTCTTTGAGAATCCTCTGGGTTATGAATTTTTCGCATTGAGCCATTGCGGTCACCACCTGGCGGCGCTCTCGCGAAGACCCCAAAGCTCCGCGGTCGCCCGCGGGGAACGCGCCCCGCCGCGCATCGAAACTTCTGAAGGAACTGGACGTCTCCAAGAGTGCGCGGGTGGCGACCACTGCGCGGCAACCAGGGCGCGGGTCGGCAGCTGTTGCGGCTCGGGACTGCCGTGGCTGTTGAGCAGCTGTTGCAGCTGATCTCCAAGAAGCTGTTGCGGCTGTTGCGGCTTGGAACGCCGGCGCGGGGAGACCCTGGCGCGCGCCTTCCGCTCGAACCCGCTGTTGCCGCGCCGCTTATGCTGCCTGGCGCTCCTCGCTCTGTGCGTGGCGCGCGAGGTTCTCGCGACGCCGGAAACTCCCGCCACCCTGGCCTACGGTGGATTTGCAACGAGAGCCCTTGAACGCCGAGCACAACAAGCAGATTGCAAATTAACCACCTGCGCAGCCCACCCAAGTTTCAGGCTTCAGGGTGACTGGACTCGTCGCAGACAGGGTGGCGTTCCAAGACATCCTGTTTCTTATTCAAAATTCGCACGCGCCGCAAGTCATGACGTGCTGTGGGTAGTCGTGGCAGTTGACGTGCTCCTCCAGGGTCATGGATTGAGCCTCGAACTTCTCGGCTGCTTTGCTCGGGGCGGCCTTAGCCTTAGCCTGCGCAGTTTCAACTACGGGCGCCTCGCTGCTGGAGCCGCTGTCCTCTGCGGAGCCGCTGCTGGAGCTGTTGTTGGAACCGCTGCTGGAACCATTCGTGCAACCGTCGGCCTCGGCAACTCCAGCGGCGTCGGCGACTCCGTCGGCGTCGTCGGCGTCGGCGTCGGCGTCGTCGGACACTACTACGTCGGCTTCGGCGCCCGAGCTGTTGCAGCCAGGGCTCGAGGGGGCCGCAGGGCTCGAGGGGGCCGCGCGGCTCGAAGAGGCCGCAGGGCTCGAGGAGGCCGCGCAGCTCGAGGGGGCCGCGCGGCTCGATGAAACCGCGCGGCCCGAGGGGGCCGCAGGGCTCGAGGAGGCCGCGGGGCTCGAGGGGGCCGCGCGGCTCGAAGGGGCCGCACGGCTCGAGGAAGCCGCGCGGCTCGAGGGGACCGCACGGTTCGAGGAGGCCGCAGGGCTGAAGGGGGCCGCACGGCTCGAAGAGCGGCGCGGGGACGACGACATTGCCTGGCTTGAGCCATGTCCTACGGAAGATGATGGTGACGGTGATGTTGATGTTGATGATGATGATGATGATGATGATGATGATGATGATAATGATAATAATAATAATAATAATGATGATGATGATGATGATGTCAGGCTCCATAGGGGGCTCGGTGCCTTGGTTCAGCAGCTCGCGAATGGCCCTCTTGCGCTTGGCTACTGCACGGGCCCTCGCCCGCATCAAGGCCTCCACCCTGACAGGACCTGCCTGAGACGACTGTGAACGGATGGCGTTATAAGTTGTGAGTAAAAGATCATGCATTAGAATGGTACCATGCAAGGCTCGGCTGGACGGCATATGAGGTCTCAACAGCAATCGATCGAGAGCATTCCACTCGAGAAAATGATGATGATGATGATGATGATGATGATGATGATGATGATGATGATGGTGATGGTGATGGTGATGGTGATGGTGATAGTGATGGTGATGGTGATGGTGCTGGTGTTGATGGTGATGGAGATGATATTTGTTGTCTCTCTAAAATAGGATGGTCACCATCATCACCATCGACAACAGCATCACTAGGAAAACCATACTGGTTTTCCTGGATCCCGAGGATGTCTCAAGCGAAACGGGCCTGAACACTTCGCGAACAGCATCTAGGAACCTGAGTTGTGGTCAGCCGAATCGGGCCAACGCAGCTCAACTCGGGGCATCTTGGAGTCTGGGGTTCCAAGGATGTCTCAGTCGCGAGCACCTCGCGAAACGCATCTTGGAACCCAAAGGTATGAGGACGTGTTGGAAGAAATGCTCCAGAACACCTCACGTCAGGGCATCTCGGAGCTTGAACGTGACCGGATCCCCATCAATACTCGGCTGGCACGCGCCAGAGGCGGCTTTGGACACCGTTCGCTTGGTTCCCCAGACAACTGTGCTGACTGGGATTCTGTTCAGATGTGCCACGCTGTGCTGCGAGTTATGAGCGACGATACCTTCGCCCTCACTGCTACTTTCGCCGCAGACTTGCGCACGAGACATCCTCACGACTCTGAGCTCAGAGATGCTCCGACCTGAGGTGGTCTGGCCAATTTCGCCTGAGACATCCTCTCAACTCTGGGCTCGGCAACTCCATGACCTGAGGTGGTGTTGCTCGTTTCGCGTGAGACATCCTCCCACCTTTGGGTTCCGAGATGCCGTGACCTGAGTTGTCCAGCCTTTTTCTCCAAAGGTATTTTCGCCACTCTGAGCTCATAGATGCCCTGACCTCAGGTGGTCCAGCCAATTTCGCCTGAGACATCCTCGCAACGCTGAGCCCAACGATGCTGCGCGCGAGGTCGTCGGGCCAATTTCGCCTGAAACATCCTCGAAGCTCTGGGTTTCGAGATGCTGCGCGCAGGGTTGTCTGGACCGTTTCGCCAGAGACATCTTCGCAACATTGCACTCAAAAATGCCCTGATCTGACATGGTCCCGCCCGTCTCGCCTCAGACAATCTTACAACTCTGGGCTGAGAGATGCCGTGACCTGAGATGGTCCAGCCTTTTTCGCCTGGGACATCTTCGATGGGGCTCCGAAGAGTCCGGACATAAGGTGGTCCAGCCAATTTTGCCTGCGACATCCTCGCCGCAAGCGGAGGAGGACGGGAGTAGCGGCCACGATGGGCGCGAGCTATCTGGTTTGAGTTGGGGCGTCCGGGCGCCAGGATGATCTCAAGACGCCGGGGTTCCGGCTGAGCTCGCCTCTCGCGTGGGGCCCACGCCGACTGAATCTGCGCCAGCGAATGTCGCCGAGGCTCAAGCGAACAATCTCCTTCATGTCTTGCGGCGTTGGGCTGGGGTCGGGGCACCAATCCAGGTCCAAGGACGCACAGAGGCAGAGGTTCAGGTGGTACGTGTACGTCGAGCGCAAGACGATGAGCTCCCCAAAGGTGGCGGGAGAGGCCCTATCCTGTCGATGGAAATGCACAATCTGGGCGAATTCGATGAGCCTTTCCCGCTGATCGCGTTCTACAAGATGGAGGAAGTCGACATCCTCCTCCGTGAGCCTCATGTGCGACTGAAACGCATCGGTGACACTCGTGATCTCCCATCTTGGGCTGAGCAGATCTACCCAGGCGCTGACCTTCGAATCCTCGAGAGCCCCAGCGGACGAGGACGAGGGCGAGCGGACGAGCTCGTCTGCAACACCCCTCTCGTCTGCCCCTTCGCAGAGCATGCCGCTCATGACCAGTGGCCCCATCCTGCCCTTAGACCTCAAGGGCTCCGCCGTACGTTCCGTGGGCTGCTGCTCCTCGCGGATGCCCACGAGGTGCGACTGCTGGTTCTCCCGGTTGAGGAACGGCACCACGAACACCTCCACCTTCAGCGTGATCCCGGCGCTATCCTTCAGAGACACGTGGAATGCAAAGCTCAGACGAGGCGGTTCGCCGCTGGGCTGCCCCGAGGCCGTGGCTGCCCACATCCGTTCGTCGAAGTTGGCGAGGTCCTCGGCGGACGCCAGGAAACTGCGCAAGTCCTCCTGTCGGAGGGAGCGACGCTCGTTGAGAAACAGAAGATTGCGCAATTCTGGCGAATCCTCCCTGAGCCGTACCGCGTCGTCCACCACCACGACAACGTCGCAAACGCTCCGCAGCACGGACTGGGCAGCGGCTAGCTCGTTGCGCGAGGACTGCGACTCAAGCTCCAGCTGCGTCATCTGATGCAACAGCTTGTCGACAGCAAACAAGCACATCACAGTGACGACGGAGATTGTCAAGAGTTGCAGCGACCCTCTCAGAGGATCTGCCCGAGCGCAACCGTCACCGCTTCGCTCACTACCAGCAACAGAGAGGCAAGCTATCATGTTGATGACGGCTATCCAGATCGCATTTAGCCATGGTTTCAAGAAACCGATGCTAAAACCAAGAGCGATGACCACCGTGCCATTGGCGTGCACCAAGACCGTGTCAGCAGAAACGGCGATAGGCCATACCGTGGCGCTCAGGACAGCCATCATCGCCGAGTATATCCAGTCGGCAGAGCCTCGCGTGAGGACGGTCGGAAAGACGTACAGAAACATCACAATTACAGCGTTTACGAGTGCGCTGCAGTTCTGGGCAAACGAAATGGGCAAGGTGCCCCCCCACCACATGGCCGCGATGACGACCACGCCCGCGCAATGCGCGTAGGGCAGCAATGACTTGGTCAAGGCGACCTTTCTCCTTTGAAGCTCCTGCGCCGCATGCTGCACATCGGAGTTCACGCCCTCGTCCCAGCCAGGCTCGAGAGTTACTCGAGCCCGCCTCAACGGCACCACCATGCGCTGCAGCAGCCACTGCCCCAGCCCGCTTGACCACGCGGACAGCCCGCCCCACCAGAGCAGCAAGCAAGCGCCGAGGAGGAGGTAAGCGCAGCCAGCCACGAAAAGGGCACGCTCGACGTCCTCCCCCGCGGAAAACAATTCCATGCCTGGCCGCGGCGGGCGCGCTCCACCGGGCACTGCGCCGATGCGGGCGCTCGGCGATGCGGCGAGTTGAGGCGAAGCGTGAGCCAGAAGGGCTTGAGCCAAAATGGCTGCGGAGATGTTCCTATGGTGTTTGAAGGATGTTGGTTGTTGCTCCTTTTACGGGTCTCCGAGGCCCAAGATAGCACTGGTTAGCCGGGATAGGGTCTCTTCTGGGAGGAGGAGGAGGAGGAGGAGGAGGAGGAGGAGGGGGAGGAGGACGAGGAGGAGGAGGAGGGTCTCCAGTGGGAGGTGTTGCTCCTTTTCAAATCTCCAACGGCCCAAGACGGCCCAAGCGGCCCCCCACATCGACCCAAGAGCGCTAAAGAGGCCCCCAAGATGGCCCCATGACAGCCCAAGAGGCCCCAGGGAGGGCTCCAACAAGGCCCCCAAGACGGCCCAAGAGGCCCCCAAGACGCCCAAGATGGCCTCTAAGACGGCCAAGATGGCTCGAAGATGCCTCCAAGACGCCCAGGATGGCCGTCAAGACGGCTACGATGGCCCGAAGATGCACCCAAGACAGCCCAAGATGACCTCAATATGGCCTAAGACGGCCCTGTAGGCCCGCCAGAGGCCTCCAAGACGGCCCAAGAGCCCTCCAAGACGTCCTCCAGGAAGACCCGAAAAGGGCCAGAATCAGTCATGTTCCTATGGTTGTTGAAGGATTGTGGCATTTCTTCTTTTCAGCGCTCCGACGGCCCAAGACGGCCCAAGAGGCCCCCAACATCGACCCAAGAGCGCCCAAGAGGCCCCCAAGATGGCCCCATGACAACCCAAGAGGCCCCAGAGAGGGCTCCAACAAGGCCCCCAAGACGGCCCAAGAGGCCCCCAAGACGCCCAAGATGGCCTCCAAGACGGCCAAGATGGCCTCCAAGATGCCTCCAAGACGGCCAAGAAGGCCTCCAAGGCAGCGAAGATGGCCCGAAGATGCACCCAAGACGGCCCCAGATGACCTGGAGATGGCCTTCGACTGCCCAAAAGCCCCACCAGAGGCCTCCAAGACGGCCCAAGACCCCTCCAAGACGTCCTCCAGGAGGCCCGAGCTCAGAAACCACCTGGTCCGATAGCTCGCCCGACTCGGTGTGCCCCGAAGGCTTTCGTGACCCGCTCGGGGAACGCGTGGCCCGATAATCCCAACTTTCGGCCACGCAGGCGCTTCCAAAAAGGCAGGGGGCGGCGGTGATTCTCCGTAGGCGTCTTCGATCCGCCGCCCCCTGTGCTTGTCACAGGGATGCCTGGCGTGCTGGATCCTTTGAATTTGGGTTGTGGTTCTTTTGCAAAAGAAATTCCCCAGGGGCTTCGGCCCGTCCCGCCGGCCAAACCGGAAAGGGACCGCACACTGCGCCAGTCAATGCCTTTCACGCCCAAGATGGCCCCAAGTGGACTCCAAGATGCCTCCAAAACGGCCAAGATGGCCTCCAACATGCCTCCCGGATGCCAAGATGCCCAGACGGCCCAAGAGGGTCCAAGATATGTCCAAGTCCGCCCAAGAACCCTCCAAAACGGCCCAAGACTGCCCAAAAGGTGCCCAAGAGGCCTCCAAGACGGCCCAAGAGGCATCCGAGAGGTCCTCCAGCCCGAAGAGGCTAAAATCGTTGATGTCCCTTTGGTGTTTGAAGGATTTTCGTATTTGCTCCTTTTCGGCCTTCCGACGGCCCGAGACGGCCCAAGAGGCCATCAAGATCGCCCCAGGAGCGCCCAAGAAGCCTCCAAGATGGCCCCAGAACGGCCCAAGAGGCCCCCAAGACGGCCCCAAAGGGGCCCATAGACTGCCCAAGAGGCTCTTTTAAGACGCCCAAGAAAGCCTCCAAGACGGCCCTGGAGCACCCCAAGAGAGCCCCAAGTCGGCCCAGAGAGGCTTCCAAGACGGCTTCCGACGGCGTCAGACGGGCCAGGTGCCCACCAAGACGGCCCAAGATGGCTCGAAGATGGCCCCAGACGGCCCAAGAGGCCTCCAAGTGGGCCTACACTACAGGAAAGCCTAAGAGGCCAATATCAGTGATGTCCCGTAGGTGTTCGAAGGATGTTGGCATTTGCGTCGGGTCGGCCTTCTGACGGCCTGAGACGGCCCAAGAGCCCCAAAAGATCGCCCCAAGACCGCCCAAGGGGCATCCAAGCTGGCCGCAGAACGGCCCAAGAGGCCCCCAAGACAGCCCCAAGGGGGCCCATAGACCGCCCGAGAGGCCTTTTCAAGACGCCCAAGAAAGCCTCCAAGACGGCCCTGGAGCACCCCAAGAAAGCCCCAAGTCGGCCCAGAGAGGCTTCCAAGACGGCTTCCGACGGCGTCAGACGGGCCAGGTGCCCACCAAGACGGCCCAAGATGGCCCTAAGATGGCCCCAGACGGCCCAAGAGGCCTCCAAGGGGGCCTCCATAAGGCCCGCCGACGGACCGAGACGGCCCAAGAGACCCCAAAGATCGCCCCAAGATCGCCCAAGAGGCCTCCAGGATGGCCCCAGAACGGCCCAAAAGGCCCCCAAGACGGCCTCAAGAGGGCCCGATGACGGCCCAAGAGGCCTCCGAGAGGCCCAAGATGGCCTCCGAGACGGCCCTGGAGTACCCCAAGAGGGCCCCAAGTCGGCCCAGAGAGGCCCCCAAGAAGGCGTCCGACGGCGTCAGACGGGCCAGGAGCCCACCAAGATGGCCAAAGAGGCCCCCGAGAAGACCCCAAAGGCCCCAAGAGGCCCAAGGAGGACCCCAAGATGCCTTCAAGAGGCTCCCAGGAAGCTCCCAGGAGACCGCAAGAGTGTGCCCATAGGCTCCCAAGATGCCCCCTCCTCCTCCTCCTCCTCCTCCTCCTCCTCCTCCTCCTCCTCCTCCTCCTCCTCCTCCTCCTCCTCCTCCTCATCCTCCACCTCCTCCTCCGCCTCCTCCTGATCTTCCCTGCCATCCCCCCCAAGTGTTCCCCGAAGGGTTTCCACAACGGTTGGGGGAACACATGGTCCGATAGCGTGGCGGAGCTCTTGCCACAACGCTCGGCCACATAGGCGATTCCAAAAGGCATGGGGCGGCGGTGATTCGTCGTAGGCGTCTTCGATCCGCCGCCACTTGTGGGCTTGCCACAGGGATGCCCGGCGTGCTGAACTCATTATGGTTTGGTGTTGGTTCTTCTTCCAAAAGAACTATCCCCTGGGGCTTCGACCCGTCCCGCCAGCCACCCAAAAGGCCACACAAACGACCTCAGCATGCACAACAAAATCCCAAAGACGGCTCAAGATGGCTTCTATTATGGTCACGTTGGCCCAAGATGGCCTCCAGGATGGCCCAAAATCGTCATCAAACTTGCCTCCAAGTCCGCCAAAGAAGCCACCAAGACGACCCAAGATCGCACCAAGCTGCCTCCGAGTCCGCCAAAGAAGCCGCCAAGATGGCCCAAGACGGCATCAGAGGCTCCAAAGAGGCCTCCAAGAGATCCTCCAGGAGGGCTCGAAGAGGATAATATTACACGTCGGTCGGAAGAAGTAGGTAAAAACATGAAGTAGGAAGGCGGATTAAGTGGATCGGGTCCAGCCCCCCCCAGGGAATAACAAAACACAGCAAAAGCGTGTCGATTCTTGAAGCAGGAAGGCGCTTGAAGTAGATTGGGATCTGGGAATCCAAAAATACCTACTTCCAGCGACCAGCGTATGTGGATTATCATTAGATGTTTGAAGGCTTTGGGCATTTGCTTCTTTTCGGCCTTCCAACAGCCCAAGACAGCCCAAGAGGCCCCCGAGATCGCCCAAAGATGGCCCTAAAGGCCTCCAAGATGCCCCCAAGACGGCCCCAAGGAGCCCCAAGACGGCCCCAAGATGCACCCAAGTTCGCCCCAGATGGTCCAAGATGGTCCAAGACGGCCCAAGAGGGTCCACGATGGTCTCCAAGACGGCACAAGACGGCCGAAGAAACTTCCAAGTCCGCCCACGAATCTTCCAAGACGGCCCAAGACGGCTCCAAGATGGACGGCCCAAGAGGCCTCCTAGAAGGCCTCCAAGAAGGCCCGAAGATGCCAAAATCAGTGACTTGCTGTGGGGTGTTCGACAGATTTTGCATGTGTTTCTTTTCGGCCTTCCGACGGCCCAAGACGGCCCAAGAGCCCCCAACGATCGCCCAAGAGGTCTCCAAGCTACCCCCAAGACGGCCCAAGAGGCCTCCGAGACGCCCAAGATGGCCTCCAAGACGGCCCCGGAGCACCCCAGCAGGGCCCCAAGTCGGCCCAGACAGGTCCCGAAGAAGACGTCCCAAGATGGCTCCAAGATGGCCCACGAGGCCCAACGAGGCAGCCAAGAGGTCCCCAAGACGGCCCAGGAGGCCTCCAAGGGGGCCTCCAGGAAGGCCCGACGAGGCCAAAGTCAGTGATTTTCGCGCCTTCCGACGGCCCGAGACTACCCAAGAGACCCCAAAGATCGCCCCAAGATCGCCCAAGAGGCCTCCAGGATGGCCCCAGAACGGCCCAAAAGGCCCCCAAGACGGCCCCAAGAGGGCCCGATGACGGCCCAAGAGGCCTCCGAGAGGCCCAAGATGGCCTCCGAGACGGCCCTGGAGCACCCCAAGAGGGCCCCAAGTCGGCCCAGAGAGGCCCCCCAAGAAGGCGTCCGACGGCGTCAGACGGGCCAGGAATGCTATGAGTCTGCCAGAGAGGCCCCCGAGAAGCCCCCGAAGGCCCCCACGAGGCCCAACGAGGCCCCCAAGATGCCTCAAAGAAGCACCCAGGAAGCTCCTAGGAGGCCCCAAGAGTGTCCCCATATAGGCTCATAGGCTCCCAAGATGCCCCCTCCTCCTCCTCCTTCTCCTCCTCCTTTTCCTCCTGGTATTCCCCGCCATCCTCCCCCAAGTGATCCCCGAAGGGTTTCCTCAACGGTCGAGGGAACACATGGCCCGATGGAGTGGCAGAGCTTTGCACAACGCTCGGCCGCATGGGCGATTCCAAAAGGCAGGTGGCGGCGGTGATTCGCCGTAGGCGTCTTCGATACTGAATAGCAACGCATGCCACAGCACCGCCTAGCATATCATGCCATGACGACGGGGTGCAATACTGAATGCTGTTGCAATGCGTAGAATACAATTGTATGGCGTAGCACCTCCTGACAGGGAATGGCAGTACATAGCAGTGCATAGCATGGCGTAGCATCGCATCATGAAGTGCATGGTCTGGCATGTCTTGAAATAGCATTGAATTGCATAAACAAGCATGGCAAAGCATAGCAGTGTTCAGTTCAGCACCCAAGCTGGATGCGCCATGTACGGCGAGATGAAGTGGCAAGCATGTTGTGCGACGCACTGTAAGCACAGTGGAAAGATCCCACGGCGTCGCTGATGTGATCGCACATGGCTGAATTGATTGCTTTAGCGTAGTCACGAACAATAGGAATGCGAACTCTATACACCGACGTGTGTTTCCGGCCCTGCGCTGAAATTCGCACAGGAACGCGGATCCTGGTGTGCACGGGATCCTGGTGTATACATGTGCTTCGTTGCTTCCCTTGGGAAATGGGGAAAAGTATACACCACACCACCCCGACGTCGCCCCCGACCCTCAAAAAGTCATGGGATTGAAAAACAACCCGCCACTGGTAATGTATATGTTCCAGTTCCCGAGTAGTCACGAACAGGGCCGCTCTCACCATGCAAGCAATACGAGGAGGCCAGTGTGAAACTTCACGTTCGAAGCACCGCATGATCCGACCAAAGCAGGGCGTCCTGCTCGCCACTCATCTCTGGACCTGCCCCTCGGCGCCTGCCCGAATGTCCACCCAGCCCGTCCATGACAGAGTGGTCCAGGCGAGGTTGCCAGCAGCAGCTCCCCCACCTCCTCCTCATCAGATTCCTCTTCCTCCTCCTCCTCCTCCTGCTGCCAGCTGCAGTTCGTTTCGCGCATGAGATTGAGCACCTTGGCCCGACGCTGGGCACCAAGAGCACTCGTGGTTGCTCCTCCCAGGCGGTGGGAGCTCAACTCGCGTCTAGCCTCCAGCTTGTGGGCCTTCCAATACGTTGCCAGTTGCACACACGGGATGTGGGTTCCTGTACGACGGCCGGAAGCAGGCGGAGGGCCCCTGAGATCAAACGGCGGAAGCTTGACGCGCGGCGACGCGCTGGCAAGGTTGCGATGTTGTCCCGTATGTATAAGACGGCGTACAAGCTTTTCAAACCTGGTGTGTTGTCGGTTGGGACCTGGGGCCACCAGCTGGTGGGCATGTCCCCCCACCAGCTGCAAACTGTGAGGGGCCAAGCGGCCCAATGCTCTGGGTGGCGGGCCCCAGGCTCATGTTCCACTACTGTCCTGGCGCTGGTGTCTAGTAGCTCGGACGACCCTCTTTTTCGCTTGCGGCATGAGCAGTTGCTTAGTTTTGCCGACCTGTGGCGAGATCTGTCCTCAAGACCGTATGCGTGTCAAGAATGCTTGGGTTGCTGCGGTCGACCTCTGCCTGAGCATCCCCGCTAAATGTCGTTGGCGGCGGGTGCGGGGGCCAGTGATGGCGACTGTGGCAACCCTTGTCGATTCGGAGTGGACCCCCACTTCTCCATGCGAGTGGCAGGATGAGTTTGACTTCGCCTTGGCTGTTGGAAACCTGGAGTATCTGCTTTACCTTTGGAGGGCCATCCTGGTCACCTGTTCCCGTTGGACCTGGGAAAGAGCAGCTGGGCATTACTTGGGTGCTGGGGTCCAGAAGGTGTCGATTTCTCCGTGCCGAGGCGATTGTTGAAGCAGTTTGGGCGGAACCTCGATGATGAATCCCAGGCCATCCTTCGTACACCCTTGCGAGGGGATTCTGGACGGCGACTCGCCTGGTTGGGGCTGGGTACGCCGCCTGCTCGTTGTGTCCCAGGTGCGGGCTGCAGCCTGACACGCCCGTGCACCGCTTCTGGCAGTGCACGGCCAACCATGCCCTGGACGATGCTGCTGTCCAGGCCACAGAGTCCCTCGCCCCGATTGCAATCGCAGGGGAGTCCTCGCTTCGCTCCGGGTGGTGTCGTGGGCTGATGCCCCTCGGCCAGGTCGTGAATGGTCTGCCCGCTCCGCTCTCGTCGGTTTGGGCCTGTGGAGCTCTCCAAGGGGGCCTTCCTCTGACGTGTGGAGTCTGGGGGATCGATGGATCGGGAGGTGGTGAGACTAACGACTGGAGACTAAGGAGGCGTGGGCAGAGTGCTGGTATGCTTCATGTCAACGAAGCTGAAGTGGCTGGTGGTATTTTTGGTGCCTTACCGCCGCCCTGTCAGAGCTCCCCGCGTTCGGAGCTCTTCGCGCTGCTGATGGTGCTCACAGCCACGGAAGGTAATATTATGGTGGTCTCTGGTTGCCTTCCCCTCTGTGCGGAGCTTTCGGAAGGCTCCCGAGCACGCCGTGAGGAGTAACAGTAGCATGCTGGGCCTGTGGGCTCGTGTGTGGGATCGTCTCGGGACGCGTGCGGACCAGGTTGATCTCCGCTGGACGAAATCCCACCCCTCCCAGGCACATGTCGATGAAATGCAAATCCGCCGATCCGGCGTGTGAGTTTCAAGGAGTCTCAGCTACAGCCTCGAGGCTGAGCCTCAGCCTCTGGGGGGGTTGCCGGGGTGGCTCTGCCGGGGAAGGGGGGGTGTGGGGGGGGGGGTGCGAGTTTCCGGCGGATGCGTTTTTTGACACCCCTCACAAGGATCGTGGCCTCCGAGGGGGTTCCGAACTCGAGTACCACCCCTCCCGCACCAAGAGGCTCCGAGGAGGCCTCCAAGAGGCCCCAAGGGGCGCAGAAGAGGCCCCCAAGAAGCCCCAAGAGGCTCCCAAGAGACCCCCAAGAGGCCCTCTAGTGGCCCCAAGAGGCCCAAGAGGCCCCAAGAAGCCCCAAGAGGCGCCCAAGAGGCCCCCAGAAGTCCCAGCCAACCACGAGATCCCAACCAGCATCCATGAGGCCTCTGACCCACCACCCACGCACGGTGGCGGGATAGGCCGACGGCCACTGGATAAATTGCTGAGTGAGAGGAGGGGAGGGAAAAAGAGAGGAGGGACGAGGGCGAAGAAGGATCACATCAGTCGGAGCGCCCCGGATCGGCGGCACTGGCCGAAGGCCACTACAATATCCGCCGACCCCTTGGGGATCATCGGCGTGTGAGATGCTTCCCCCTCCCCAAACCCCTCCCGCGGGAGCCCGGTCCGGTCGATTTGGAGGGGGGGGGGGGGGGTCCGGCGCGAGCGCAGCACGGCCGGGACGAGCGGTTCACGGGGCTTTTCCGGGCCCAAGAGGGCCTCAAGACGGGCCAAGAAGCCCCAAGAGGCCTCCAAGACGGCCCACGAAGGCCCCGAGACGGCAAACGACCGCTCCAAGACGCCCAAGATGGCCCCAAGACGGGCCAAGAGGTCTCCAAGACGGCCCCCGAGGTCCCAAACAAGCCTCCCAAGAGGGCCCCAAGAGTCTAAAATTGTTGATTTTCCATAGTGTTTTTCGATGTGTTTTGCTTTTCCGCCTTTTCGGCTTCCCGACGCTCCAAGACGGCCAAAGAGGCCCCAAATACAGCCCCAAGATGGCCCAAGAGGCCCCCAAGACGGCCTCCAGACGGCCCAAGACGGCCCCAACACGGCCCAAGAGGTCCCCAAGACGGCCCAAGAGGGCTCCAAGACGGCACCAAGAGGGGCCCAAGAGGGCGACCAAACATGTTGAAACTCTAGCTTTCTGCCCCCAGGAGCCCCAGGGGGCCCCAAGATTGCCCCAAGAGGCCCCCAGAGGCCCTCACGAGGCCGCCCAGACGCCCCAAGGAACCCCCAAGAAGCACCCCAGAGGCTCCGAAACGGCCCCCAAGTGGCTCCAAAACTTGCTTCCAGAGGCCCCCGAGAAGCGATCCGCGAGATCCCGATACACATACAAGAAGCCTCTCACCCATAACCCATAACCCAGAGCCGTTTCTCCGTGTTCCCCTTCTCCTCCTCCACCTTTTCCTCCACCTGGGCCCCCAAGTGGTTCCAAACTGCCTGCCATAGGCCCCCGAGAGG
>CAUYUJ010014869.1:0-67500 GCA_963575745.1 Prorocentrum cordatum
CACCAGGAACGCGGAAGCTCGCAGTCGAGGGGGGCTTCTGCGCGGGAGTAGCCGCCGCGCCGCGCCGAGTCCGCGAGCGAGAAAGCCCGTCGGACCCCGCGCGCGGCGCGGCGCCCACTGCCGCGCGGAAACCCAGGGGGCCACGTCCAGTTTCCACGCGGCGGCCCCTGGGGAAGGCTACGCGGGCGACTCTGCACCCGCAAGGGTCGCGGTCGCGCGCGTAACTTTCGCGAAGGACGACTCTCGAATCGCGCTAATGCTGACTTATCTGTTTCTGGGACGCACATCACTCACTCAGGCTGACGCCAGCACTCCTTCCCCCCTTGATAGGGGGGAGCGTGGGAGGTAGATCCCTAAACCCTAAAAGCAATGACTCTGGGTGGATGGGGTGGGACAGAACGCCTCCATCCATCCCCCCCTACCTCCTGAGGAGGGGGGGATAGGATGGTTCTGCGCAGAAACCCTAAACCCTAAACCCTAAACCCTAAACCCTACCACTCGCCCAGGGCCGCTTTGGCCGTATCCACCCACCCATTTAAGGCGGCAAGGCCCTACCTGGACTCGCAGTAGACTACCTTCACGGCAGGAACCGTGAAAAGCAGGCCCTGTTCAGGTTGCGTCTCGGTTTTGTGCGTCAGGGCAGGGCCCGCGGGGCCTTATCTCCATTATCAATGATGCGGCTTACGCGCAAGCGATTATCCTGTGCCCGCCTGGGCGATCGTCAAAGAGACTTATAACCCCAAAACATCAGACTAATTCACCGTGGGCCTGGTCGGGCTCTGCGGGGGCGCCGACGTAAAATCTGCAAACGAGCTTGATTTACCACTGGCATTTTTTTTTTCGACCTCGTATCCTAAAGTTTTCCCATGTCCCCCCCCCCCTGGCTGGCAAAAGACGTTTCCTAGCGACTCGGCCCCGCGCGGGGGGGTGCCCAAGGCCCCCCAGACCAGGCCCACGGTGAATTGGCCGCCGCCCAGGGCCCCAGGGCGCTCCTGGGCCGCTCCAGGACGCCCCCTGGCGATTCGGCGCCCTCCAGGAGCGTTCGGGCCCCCCCAGACCAGGCCCACGGTGAATTGGCCGCCGGGGCGCCCCCCCCCCGGACCAGGCCCACGTAGACTTCCCCGCCGGGGCGCTCCCACCCCCCAGACCAGGCCCACGGTGAATTGGCCGCTGGGGGAGCCCGCCCCAGACCAGGCCCACGGTGAATTGCCCTCCGGGGCGCCCCCTCCCCGGACCAGGCCCACGGTGACTTCTCGCTGGGGCGCTCCCACCCCCCAGACCAGGCCCACGGTGAATTGGCCGCTGGGGGAGCCCGCCCCAGACCAGGCCCACGGTGAATTGCCTTCCGGGGCGCCCCCCCCCGGACCAGGCCCACGGTGACTTGCCCGCCGAGGCGCGCCCCCCTCGACCAGGCCCACGGTGAATTGGCCGCTGGGGGAGCACCCCAGGAGCCCCCCCAGGAGCCCTCCAGGAGCCCCCCAGGGCACCTCCAGGGCGCGCGCCACGGTGAATTAGCTCCCGCCCGAGGCCCTCCAGGAGCCCTCCCAGGAACCCCGAAGGAGCCTCCCAGGAGCCCCCCAGGAGCCCCTCAGGGCCCTCCCAGGGGGCGCGCCACGGTGAATTGGCTCCCGCCCGAGGCCCTCCAGGAGCCCTCCTCAGGAGCTCCCCAAGAGCTCCCCAGGGCCCCTCCAGGGCGCGCGCCATGGTGAATTAGCTACCGCCCGAGGCCATCCAGGAGCCCCCCCAGGAGCTCTCCAGGAGCCCCCCAGGAGCCCCCCAGGAGCCACCCAGGGCTCCCCCAGGGCTCCCCCAAGGCGCGCGCCACGGTGAATTAGCTCCCGCCCGAGGCTCTCCAGGAGCTCCCCCAAGAGCTCCCCAGGAGCCCCCCCGGGAGCCCCCCAGGAGCCCCCCAGGGCTCCCCCAGGGCGCGCGCCACGGTGAATTAGCTCCGCCCCAAGCCCTCCAGGAGGTTCCCAGGACCCCCAGAACCCTTCAGGAGCTCTTCAGGAGCCACCCAGGAGCTCCCCAGGAGCCCTCCTGAGGGCCCTCCAAGGCTCTCTGAACGCCTTCCAGGGTACCCCAAGCGCCATTCACGGTGACTCAGCTGCCGCCCAGCGCCCAGGGCGCTCCTCGGCGCGCCAATTGGATTTCATAGTTCAAGAGGAGCGGTATCGGCGGAGCGAGCGAAGCGAGCGGAGCCGGCGCCACAAGCGCACAATCAAACGCCTGCGCGGCGTTCCACCCCAAACTCTTTCCCCCGACGCAAAGCGTCAACCCTAAACCCAGGATTGCGCATATCTTAAGACCTAGGAGGGTATCTGTGTACGTGTGATACACAAAGCATTGTATGTCGAACCCATGAGCAAGATCGCCAAACCGATTGGAATCGTGGAGCCCTAAGAGAAAGAGAACCCCGATTACCGAATGAACCCTAAACCCTAATAGAGAAAGCCGTGGGTGGTTCGCCGCCCTAACGGGCGCGGGGTGGGAATGTGAAAAGGGGAGCTGGCCCCATAGCCGAAACATGATTCCGCTCAACATGATGTCACCACAACACGACTACCCCACCCCCACTCCATTTTATGGGTGGGGGTGGTCTTACACGAATGATGATCAGCAAGCGCTGACAGAGGACACCCTAAACCCTAAACCCTAAACCCTAAACCCTAAACCCTAAACCCTAAACTGAAGCGCGACCCCTCGAAGGGTCGCGCACCGATGTCGAACCTTGTCCGCTCTGAAAGCGAGCGATAGTCGAGCGCCCAGATCGTTATCGGGCCGGCGCACGCGCTGAGCTTCCGCCTCTGAGAGAACCCTGAACCCTGGGCTCCTGTGCTCTGGCGGTTCCCGTCTTGGCCCCTGGAAAGATAAACTTCACCTGGGAGCGCTCCCAGGCGCTCCCAAGCGCTCCCAGGCGCTCCCAGGCGCTCCCAGGCGCTCCCAAGCGCTCCCAGGCGCTCCCAACCGCTCCCAGGCGCCCCCAGGCGCTCCCAGGCGCTCCCAGGCGCTCCCAGGCGCTGCCAAGCGCTCCCAGGCGCTCCCAAGCGCTCTCAGGCGCTCCCAAGCGTTCCCACGCGCTCCCAGGCGCTCCCAGGCGCTCCCAGGCGCTCCCAGGCGCTCCCCGGGGGCGCTCCCAGGCGCTTCCCAAGCGCTCCCAGGCGCTCCCAAGCGCTCCCGGGCTCTTCCAAGCGCTCCCAAGCGCCCCGGCGCGCTCCCCCGCGCTCCCAGGCAGTCCCGGGCGGTCCAGGCGGCCCCGGGCGCTCGCAGGCGCTCCCCGAGCGCTCCCAAGCGCTCCCAAGCGCTCCCAAGCGCTCCCAAGCGCTCCCAAGCGCTCCCAGGCGCTCCCAAGCGCTCCCAGGCGCTCCAGGCGCCCCCCGGCGCCCAGGGGCGCGTCCCGGCGCTCCCAAGCGCTCGCAAGCGCTGCCAAGCGCTCCGAAGCGCTCCCAAGCTTGCGAGCGCTTGGGAGCACTTGGCAGTTGCGAGGGGGCGCCAAGCCCGCCCCCTCGCCCTCCCCCTCCGCGCCGAACTTCGAAAGCGAAACCTTTTGTGAGTGCAGGTCGGCAGCGCGCTGCCTTGCGTGGCGCTCGAGCGTTGCTCCCAGGCGGTTCCAAGCGCTCCCCGGCGTTCCCAGGCGCTCCCAGGCGCCCCCAAGCGCTCCCAGGCGCTCCCAAGCGCTCCCAAGCGCTCCCAGGCGCTCCCCAAGCGCTCCCAGGCGCACCCAAGCGCTCCCTGGCGCCCCACGCGCCCGCAAGCGCTTCCAGGCGCTCCCAAGCGCCCCCCGGCGCCCCCGAACGCTGCCAAGCGCTCCCAGGCGCCCCCGGGCGCTCCCAAGCGCTGCCAAGCGATCCCAAGCGTTCCCATGCGCTCCCACGCGGTCCCAGGCGCTCCCAGGCGTTCCCAGGCGCTCCCGAGCGCTCCCAGGATCCCCAGGGGCTCCCAGGCGGTTCCAAGCGCTCCCAAGCGCTCCTGGGCGTTCCCACGCGCTGTGAGGCGCTGCCAGGCGCCCCAGGCGCTGCCAAGCGCTTCCAGGCGCTCCTCGGCGCTGCAAAGCGCTTGCAAAGCGCTCCCAGGCGCTCCCAGGCGCTCCCAGGCGATGTCAAGCGCTCCCAAGCGCTCCCAGACGCCCCCAAGCGCTCCCACGCGCCCCCAGGCGCCCTCACGCGATCCCAAGCGCTCCCAAGCGCTCCCAAGCGCTCCCAGGCGCTCCCAGGCGCCCCCAGGCGCTCCCAAGCGCTCCCAAGCGCTCCCAAGCGCTCCCAAGCTTGCGAGCGCCTGGGAGCACTTGGCAGTTGCGAGGGGGCGCCAAGCCCGCCCCCTCGCGCTCCCCCTCCGCGCCGGCGCTTCCAAGCGCTCCCAGGCGCTCCCATGCTCTCCGGGGCGCTCCCTGGCGCCCGGGGGCGTTCCCCGGCGCTCCCAGGCTCCAAGCGTTCCCAAGCGCTCCCAAGCGCTTCCAGGCGCTCCCAAGCGCTCCCAAGCGCTCCCACGCGGTCCCAAGCGCTCCCAGGCGCTCCCAAAGGTTCCCAAGCGCTGCCAAGCGCTTTCAAGCGCTCCCAGGCGCTGCCAAGCGCTCCCAAGCGCCCCCAAGCGCTCCCAGGCGGTGCCAAGCGCTCCCAGGCGCCCCCAAGCGCGCCCAAGCGCCCCCAAGCGCTCCCAAGAAGCGCTCCCAGGCGCTCCCAGGCGCCCCCGAACGCTGCCAAGCGCTCCCAGGCGCTCCCGGGCGCTCCCAAGCGCTGCCAAGCGATCCCAAGCGTTCCCATGCGCTCCCACGCGGTCCCAGGCGCTCCCAGGCGTTCCCAAGCGCTCCCGAGCGCTCCCAGGATCCCCAGGGGCTCCCAGGCGGTTCCAAGCGCTCCCAAGCGCTCCTGGGCGTTCCCACGCGCTGTGAGGCGCTGCCAGGCGCCCCAGGCGCTGCCAAGCGCTCCCAGGCGCTCCTCGGCGCTGCAAAGCGCTTGCAAAGCGCTCCAAGGCGCTCCCAAGCGCTCCCAGGCGATGTCAAGCGCTCCCAAGCGCTCCCAGACGCTCCCAAGCGCTCCCACGCGCCCCCAGGCGCCCCCACGCGATCCCAAGCGCTCCCAAGCGCTCCCAAGCGCTCCCAGGCGCTCCCAGGCGCCCCCAGGCGCTCCCAAGCGCTCCCAAGCGCTCCCAAGCGCTCCCAAGCTTGCGAGCGCCTGGGAGCACCTGGCAGTTGCGAGGGGGCGCCAAGCCCGCCCCCTCGCGCTCCCCCTCGCGCCGGCGCTTCCAAGCGCTCCCAGGCGCTCCCATGCTCTCCGGGGCGCTCCCTGGCGCCCGGGAGCGTTCCCCGGCGCTCCCAGGCTCCAAGCGTTCCCAAGCGCTCCCAAGCGCTTCCAGGCGCTCCCAAGCGCTCCCAAGCGCTCCCACGCGGTCCCAGGCGCTCCCAGGCGCTCCCAAGGGTTCCCAGGCGTTGCCAAGCGCTTTCAAGCGCTCCCAGGCGCTGCCAAGCGCTCCCAAGCGCCCCCAAGCGCTCCCAGGCGGTGCCAAGCGCTCCCAGGCGCCCCCAAGCGCGCCCAAGCGCCCCCAAGAAGCGCTCCCAGGCGCTCCCATGCGCTCCCAGGCGCTGCCAAGCGCTGCCAAGCGCTGCCAAGCGCTCCCAAGCGCTCCAAGCGTTCCCAAGCGCTCCCAAGCGCTCCCAGGCGCTCCCAAGCGCCCCCAACGCTCCCAGGCGTTCCCTGGCGCCCCCAGGCGTTTCCAAACGCTCCCAAGCGCGCCCAGGCGCTCCCAGGCGCTCCCAAGCGCTCCAAGGAGCTCCCAGGCGCTGCTGCCCACTCAGCCCGGCGAAGGGCACCATAGAAGTCTGTAGCGCACAATGAAATGCGAGGGGGCGCCAGACCCGCCCCCTCGCGCTCCCCCACCCGCCAAATCTTCGAGGGTGCCATGTGTGAGCTCCAGCCAAGATGCGCTCCGAGAGAGAGAGAGGGAGAGAGAGAGAGAGAGAGAGAGAGAGAGAGAGTTTGCCCCCCCATGCGAAGGGGGGCAAAGGGGGGTAGATTGACAGCTGGTTGACGCCCGAAGATGATCCGCCACCAAGACCTTCCCCCCATGAGAAGGGGGGAGAGAGGGGGGTAGAAGAACCCTAAACCCTAAAGGGGTACTTTTGGGTGGGGGGGGGAACGGGAACGAATAGCAGCCGACCCCCCCAACCTCTTGAAGGAGGGGGGGTCGAGCTGCTTCCGCCCAGCGAGGCCCTAAACCCTAAACCCTAAACCCTAAACCCTAAACCCTAAACCCTAAACCCTAAACCCTAAACCCTAAACCCTGGCGCGGCGGGCGTGGCAGGGGGAGGGGCAGGGCAGTTGCGCTTGCTGATCGCGATGCGAGCGACCCTGCGAAGTCCAGCTCGAGCGGGTCTTCCAGTTCGAGCTCATCGGGCTCGTCGAGTTCGGATTCCGACGGCTCCGCCGAAGGCAAGGACGACGGCGCCGAGTCTTCGTCCGAGCTTGACAAGGACGGCGGCGAGACCACGGAGTCCGCTGGCAACGGCAGCGACCCTGTGGACGCCGATGGTGACGGAGGCGGCGGCGAGCGGGGTGATGCTCACTCCGATGGCGGCCACGGCGGCGAAGGCGAGCATGACGACGTCGCGGCCGACATCGAGGAGGCGGTGGCGGACGTCTTCGTCGAGCCGCCCTTGCCGCCGCCCCCCGAGCCGCCGCCTGCGGCGCCGCTGGGGCACCCAGTTGCAGCGCTGGGCGGGGGAGTTGCGGCAGGCCCGAAACATCTTGGCAAGACGCCTGCTGAGATTGCAGTGCGCCACCGCGGCGGCATCATCCGCTACTACGACACGACGCGCACCATGGTTGCGCAGTGTTTGGTGCCGTCTCACCAGGGCGAGTCTTCTGGGTGCTTCCTCACTCGGGTATGCCGAGACATGAAGAGCAACAAGGCGAAAAGGCAGATGCCTCGGCCTGATGCGCGCGTGGCTCGGCGTGTCCGACGAGACGGGGATCACGCGATGGGGCCGCGTCCACGCGTGGAAGCCCGACCATGCCGAGCGCAGGGATGCGCGGCGAGAGGCGCTGGCCAGCGGCGACCCGTCGTTCAGGGCCCTTGCCGAGAAGGAGCGATCGAGAACGACGGCGACGTGGATGGCGAGCCGCTTCGCGACCCTTGAAAAAAAACACGAAAAAGCGTGGGGCCCGCCTGGTACATGTGGGCCCTCCTTAGGTTATATTGGGGCCTCCTGGGGGTGTCTTGGGGCGTGCTTGGTGTCTCGGGGATATCTTTGGGTTGTGGTGTTGTCTTCTCTTTGCGCCACTCTTAAAATATGGATTGGTGCTTGCTTGGAGGATGGCCTTGAGGCATGCCGCGGGGCCTCATTGAGTTGCTTGAGGGCCCCCTTCAGGCACTCACGTGGTGCTGCCACAACTGGCACTCATATCGTCGCGATCAGGCTCGCCCGTGCTCAGACCATTCACGCTCAGATCCACTCGCGTGGGACTTTCGCACGTAAGTAAGGTGCGCTATGTCACATTACAGTCGGGCCGTTCGCGCTCGCTCTGCGCGCCCATGAGCCGCCCATGACCACCGCGACGTAGCAGACATACAACAAGCCCCTAAGCTGATAGTTGGAAAGGGGTTGAGGGGCGGGGACAGGGTCGCACCCAGGGCTGCTTCGACATGGCCTGGGTGGTTAGCGTCTGGCGCGGGGGACAGGGCAGAAGGTGCATCGCACGTGTCGCTGCCTCCCCCCACGCGCGGCTATTGGTCGCTCCAGGCGTTTCCCACCCTCGGCATTGTCTAAGATGCCCTCGTCCCCGTTCCGACGCGACCTGTCCCGTCGGACCGCGCGCATAGTGGGGGAGGGGTAAAGAAAGGTGGAGGGGGGCACGAACGAGGAGGAGGATGACCAGTGCCAGGCCGAACGCAGGAATAACATACGGACAGCGAGGCGTTACGCATCATCCTCATCATCATCACCCTTCCCCTCCTCCCCCTCATCATCATGCCCATCCTTCTCCTCCTCCATGGCTCATTCTAGCGGGGCCTGCGGGCGTCCGACGAGGCGCTGCAAGCCTCCTCTTGTGGATTGCCCCAGGTTGCCCTTTGCGCGGGGCATCGCCAGAGCCCGACGCGCAGCTCCGCGCGCAAGGGCTATTGCGAACGCCGCTCGGCCGCGAGCCGATGGCGTCTGATGGCGGTCGCCTCATTTGAGCGAGGCGTCGGCCCGTTGGCAGTCTACGCTGCAACGCTCGTTTCATCATCTCCTCTGCTTGCGGGCGGGCAAGCAGCTTGAACGACGCGCGGCGTCCAAGTTCAAGCGGCTGCTGCTCGAAAGCGGCCAGCCGACGTTGCAACGGGCAGTTGTGCGTGCGGAGCTCTCTGGATCGCGATTGCACCCGCTGTGCCCGACGAGCCAGCGGGGGTGGAGCCCGCGCAGAGCGACGCGGCGCGTAACCAGGCCAGCGCCGTAATGCGCGGGCGCCAACGCAGAGGCCAAAGGGCGCCACGGCCAAGCCCCGCGCCTCGCCGTTGACGCCGCGGGGGGAAGCGCGCAGCCTGCCCAGTTTAAGATGCGAGTCAAGCAGCGCTGCGCCCAAGCGCATTCAAGTCCAATTCGCGCTGTGCGGCTGTTTCATCGCACGTGTTGTCCTTCCCTCTGGTGGCGGCCAGGCGCGCCGCCCTGCGCGGGCCAGGCGCGCTAGCGCGCCGAGACCGTTGCGTTCGACCCTTCGCGCGCCCATGCACGGTTTGTGAACGTGGCGTTGCATTCGGGCCCGCAGTCGCGGTTGCGCGTGTAACGCGCTGGCCGAGCGTGCCGCTCCCGAGCGCCACCGCAAGTTGTTAGCGTGCGCTTGGCATATGCCGACGTCCTGGCGTGGGCCACCGCGGGTGGCCAACCGAGCGTCGCGCCCAAACGCTGAAGCTCTGCGGTTGGCGCATGCGCGCGGAGCGTGGTTGATTGCGCCTGTGCGGGGGAACACGTTGCTGCGCCGTTCAAGTTGCGACGCGCATGCCCGGGCCAGACAGGGGTCGCGCGGCTGCGCGGTTCACTCGTGCCTTAGTGCAGCGCGATTGTCCGACGCTAGCACTTGCCGCCTCGTCGGCACATCTGGGCGCCATTGCGCCTCCACTCTGGCACGTGGCTGGCCATGCCTCTCGGGGTTTGACCCAGCGCGGTTTGTCCCCACCTCCGTGGTCTATCGTTTGTTACCCATGGGGTCGGCGCCGCGCTCGCCGCTGTCCGCGCGTGAATGCTGCGCAGGCCACGCGCGTCATCCACGCCAGTGGTCGCGACCCCATGAGCGCCGCGGCGCGCTCCCACGCGGCGCTGTCATTGTTGTCGCGCGCCCCCTTGCTCGCCGCAAAGCAGCCCTTGCTTCGCCTGTGTTGCACTGGTGTGCCTTGCCAGGCGCCCCGCCCGCGCGCCGCCCGTATCAGCTTCGCGCGCATTCGCGTCAACTGCGCGGTCGGTCATCGGCGCCACCTCCGTCCTCGTGGCAGCCGCGGTCAGACCGCGTGGCGCAACCGCTCTTGGCTTATCCTCGCCAAGTCAGCCTTGCTCGGCGCGTGGTGTCGCGGTCGCGCTGCCCAGGTCTGTGCGTCGCAGTTTGCGTTGTGAGTGTTCGGGTTTGTGCGCGCATGCGGCCCTGCGCGCATTCCACGGTCGTCGCATGAGGTCTGCGCCCGCCTTCGCGCAACTCGCGTCGTTTCATGGGCGGCGCCGCAAGTCGCGCTTGACTCCGCGGTGCGCGCGGGCGGAAGCGAGGGCGGCGCGGGCGGCATGGAGCGCGCGCGCGCGTGGCGGGCGTTGGTTTGGCGTGGGCGGAGGGGGGTGTAATTGAGGAGCGGTTGCTTCCGTGGCGCTGGGCGTTCGGGGGGTGGCGGTGCGCGTGGCGGCGGTGGCGGGCGGCGCGGGCCTGTGCGGCGCGAGCATACGGGCGCGTGGCGGTGGCGGGGTCTAGCGGGGGGTGGAGGCGTTCGGCGGCAGGGCGCGGTTGGGCGGCCGCGTTCGTTAAGCTGCGCGAGGGGGTTCGCGCGTCGCGTCCAATGGGCTGGCCATTAAAGTCGGAGGGGTGCAACGCAAATAAGAACACGCCAGATAATAACCAGGAGGCTGGCGGGAAGAAGAACGGCCAGACGGCCAAGCAGGTTGACGGGGCGTGGCGGATCTGCAGTGTTGCTCAACCTGGGCGCGGCGCTCGTGCTCAGTTCGCGACAGGTCTGCCGCGCGCGCGGGCGTGGTAAGAAGACCGAGGCGAAGAAGAACACTGCAATGAAGAGCAAGCCAGAGAACGACCAGACGACCCACGGGAAGAAAAAGGACACGGCGGGCAAGACCAAGAGACCAGGCCAGCGAATAACCAGAAGACTGGCGAGGAGAAGAAGGACCAGACGGCCGATCAGGCTGACGGGAAGTGGCAGGTTTGCACTGCTGCCCAGCACGTCTGCAGCGGGCGCGCGCTCTGCCAGCGGCAGAGCTGGCACTTGCGTGCGTGGCAAGATGGCTGAGGGGGGACTGGCAAGGCAACGAAGAGCACGCCAAATAATGACCAGGAGACTGACGGGAACGAAGGGCCAGGCGGCTGAGCAGGCTGACGGTAACTGGCAAATCTGCGCTACTGCTCGGTAAGGCTGGCGCGCCAGCGAATGCGAGTGATAGGGCGCCGCGCAATGGTTGCGCGTTCTGCCCGCCGACGTGACCCAGGTCTCGGAGTTGTGGCGGCTGGTGTCGCCGACGTGCGCGCGCGTGTCTCGCCTGCCTTCGGCGGCGGTGAGGACGATGCCGTCGCGCACGGGGGGGGGGGGGGCTGCCTGTTGGCGCCGATCGGTACTTGGCGCGCCGCTTCTAACGCGCGCTGTCGGCAGCAACTCGCGCGCAGCTTTGGTCAGGTCAGGTCGCGACGGGGCTGGCGCGGTGGCCATGGGGGGAGGCGGGGTGGGTACGCGTCGTCGGCTTGAGGGCCTCGGGTTCGGGCGCTCGCCGCCTCGCGCGGCCATTCCGCGCGCGACATGGCCTGCCCCCTTGCTCGGTAATAGCGTTGCTCGCGCTTCCATCGCACCAGTGGCCCTGGCGCACCAACCACGTTCGGGGGGCGCGGTGGTGGGCAGGGCGCGGCGCGGGCGGCCCGCTGGCCACCGCGTGCATTCCAAGCGCGCGCGCGATGGGATGGGGTGTGGCTGGGGTGGCAGGGAGGTGGGAAGGAGTGGGGGGCTGGCGTGGTGGGGTGGTGGGTTGGTTTGGTACAGCGCGCCTTCGGGCGCGGGCGGCGCTCGCGCGGGGTCCTGCGACAGCCCATCAGCGTTGTTTGTCGCCGCCCAATGCCAACGCCCGCGAGAGCGCCGCTGTGCCGCGCGGACCACCGAGGCGGGGCGGCGCCCATCGCACCCGCTACGTGGCCTCGCGGCACCCGCCGCGCAAGCCATCATACCCCCATCAAAAGTCAAGCCTGGGAACCCCGCATGCTGACACGTCCATCAGACCCCCATCAAAAGTCATCAAAAGTCATGCACGAACATCTCCCAGGCGACCACTGCCATCAGACCCCAATCAAAAGTCATCAGAACCCCATCAGACCCCAATCAAGAGTCATCGCCGTTTTCCTCCACCGAGTGTCATCAAAAGTCATCAAAAGTCATCAACAGTCATCAAAAACCATCAAAAGTCATCACCCGCGCCGAGCACAAGGCATCACGGGTCATCAAAAGTCATGCCTGAAAACCTCACAGGGGAACACGGCCATCAGACCCCCATCAAAAGTCATCAAAAGTCATGCATGAAAACCTCCCAGGCGGACACGGCCATCAGACCCCCATCAGAAGTCATCAAGGCGGCTGTTCGCAGAGCCACAACCCCCTGGCGCTTCCATCGACTGGCCATCGCGGCGGTGCCCCCCCCCCCCCCCCTCTCCCATGGACCCCCCCCATCGCCCCCCTCCCCCACCGCCTCCACTGGACCCCCCCCCCTCGCCCTCCCCCCAACCCTCCCCGCCGCCGCCCGCCCACCCTCGCCGCCGCAACGGCTGGGTGGTGGATGGGTTGTGGTGGTGGTTGGCTGGCAACGGTGGGTGGGTGGGTGGGTGGCGGCGAGCGTGGGGGCGTGGTGGGTCGGGGTGGTGCGCGTGCGTGTCTGCGTGGGGGATGGGGGCGTGGTGGGTGGGTGGGTGGGCGCGCGCTGGCGCGCGTGCTTCTGGGCGCTGTGGTGGTGGCGGGGCAGGCAGCGGTGGTGGCGCGCCAGCAGGGTGGGGCAGGGTGATGGGGGGGGGGGGGGGGGGGGGGGGGGGGGAGGGTGGGCGGGTGAGGTGAGGGATCTACCCGTGCGTGCCAGTCTGGCGTCGGCGGGCGTTGCCGAGCGGCGGGGGCGGAGCGCGGGGCTTGCGCCGTTGGCTCGCGGGTGGCCATGAAGGGGGGGGGGGGGGGGATGTGGCGGGGGGGGCAGTGCGGCGGGGTGGGCGCGGGGTGGTGGCGGCGACGGCTGGCTCGCTGGGCCCGACAAGCCGTGGTAGTGCAGCTGGTTGGCGGTATCTTTGGAGGCCCTTTTCTTATTAACAGGTGCGCGCGGTGGCTTTGAATTTTGGCGCGGGTGGTTTCGGCGGGCGCAAAATTGCAGTGCATCGCGCAATTCCCGGGCGACCGGTCGCATCGGCGGGCGCCGAGGAAATTGCCGCCAGAAATTCGGCGCATGGCGCGGTTTGGTTTGCGGGCGCGGCCTATGCCTTTGGCCATCGGTGGCCATGGCGGGCGCGAGCTGGGCGCTACAATTTTCGGATCGCCGTTGGTCGCGTCGGTTGCTGCACCAGCGCGGCCGAAGTCGCTGCCGAAGCGGCCGAGCGGGCGCGCTTCTCCCCTTGACCAAGAACCGTCACCGCGCACGCCGCCGCGCCCGCGAGCGCGCCAATCGGCGGCGCGCGCGGCGGCTGCGGATTGGCGGCGTTGCCCGAGCTCGGCCACGGCTGGCGCCTCTTGCCCAGACGTCCTTCGATGGCGCGCTGGCCCCCGAGCAGTTCCGCGCAAACGTTGCGCGACCAGGGCGGACAGCTGCGCGAGCTGGCCCCCGCGCCCGCGCGCGGCAGGTCGAGCTTCGCAATTGCAGGCTCGCCCCAGATCGGGGCGCGGGCCACGTCGCGCGCGGGGCTGCGCCTCGGCGTGGCCAACGCACGGGGGCATTGTTGGGGGCTGGCGCGGCCGAGAAGCCGAGAAACCAACGCCGCGGTGGGGGTCGCATCGACAGATCCGCGGCAGGGCGTGTTTTCGCGCCGCGCCTGGCGCCTAAGGGCCAGCGCTTTCAACGCAATCAACCTGCGCGGGGCCTGGGACGGGGCCCGCAGCGTCGCATGGGGGTTGGCCCGCGGGCAAACGCCCTCAACAGCGCCAACCGCAGCGGGGCCAGGGCTGGTGAACGCCGCGCAGGCGCCGAGGGGCCTTGTCCGCCAACGAAAGTTGCACGTTGCCCCGCCTGGGCTGGATGAGCATTGGGGTGCCCTTCTCGCATTCGGGCGGCGTCAGAAGCCATCGCCACTAGTGCGGCGCCCTGCTCGCGTGGCCTCGCCCGGGGTGCATCGCCGCGGATCGGCGGCGCCAAGTGGCCAGCGTCATTGGCAGCGCCGATCCCGAGCGGACCCCAGACATGAAAGTGCAGCGCTGAAGTGGGCCTGCCCAGCGCGCGCCCTCCAGGGAGCCCAGAGCCGCGGGGCCCAGGCTGGTTGGCCGCGCCTTGGGCCGGGGAGTGCGCGTCGACCAGCGCGCCGGGCGAGACCAACGCCGAACGGCGCCATGCAGCTTGATGGCTCCGCCAGGGTCAGCGCAGGCCCTGAAGCCAACGCACTGCGCGGCGCCGCGCCTGCATGGCGACCTCTGCGGCGCGCCGCCCAGCGTAGGGGCGGCGCCGTGGAACCGACGGCAAGAGCAGGGCCAGCCGCGAGCTGCGCTCACGCTGGAATGCGCCGCCCAGAAGTGCCGCGGCCCATTGGGCCAATACCGCGATGAGAACAACGCCGCAGGGTCGACTGCCTTGGCTTCTCGCTACCACTGCGGCACCGCCCTGGGCCGCCGCCTGCGAAGTGCCAGACAAAGAGAGGGGCCCAGGGCTGCTGACTTCGCAGCGAACGAAGCCGATCTCGGGCGGCGCTTGCGTCCGATGTCTCCACGTTCCAGTGGTGGGGGCAAACGGCCGCTCGCGCCTTCGACGGGCCCAGCGCAGAGCTGGGCCAGGATTCGGCGGCCTCGCCCGAATTCGCGGCGGGATCAAGGCATCCGCCCTTGGCGAAACCAGCCCCAGCGGGGACATGGCTAGTATGCTTCGCGCCAGGGCGGGCGCGCCCAGTGGCCCATACCTGGGGCGAATCCCAGCCCAGGCGCGGCCGCAGCTTGGAAACCTGGCTCCGACATGCAAGGGCCCCGAAGCCACCACCCTGAGCGGCGCCAGCCTCCGCGGGCTAAGGCTGGGCGACCTCGCCGCGCATTGTCGTGGCCCAGGAGCCACCGCTCTGAGCGAAACCATCCCTGAGCGGAGCCAAGGCCGGTGGGCCTCGCCTGACTCGTGACGGGGCCCAGCAGCTAATAAGTCCCAGGGCGAAGCCAGCCCCGGCGGGGCCAGGGCTGGAGGGCCTCGCATCGAATTGGGGATGCCTTGAGGCACGCCCCTTGAACGAATCACGCCTCGAACGGGGCATTGCTAGCGACCCCTTCCAGAATGGGGCTCTGCGCCAGGCTCTCTGGTTTGATGCAAGCGGTTCGCGGCGGCAGAGCGCGGCTGGCGTCGCGGCGGGGCGGGGGAGCAGCTGTGCGGCGGGCGGTGTAGAATGGGTGAGGGGCTGTGTGGTTGGGGGTGATTGGTTTTGGCGTGGTGGTTGCAGTGCGCGGGTGTGGTGGTGGCGTGCGCGTGCGCGCGTGGGCGGTGGTGGTGGCGTGTGTGTTGGGGGGCGGCGGGGGTCTTGATGCGCGCCGACGCTGTGTCGGGATTCTACCGCACGGCAAGGGCGCGCGCGCGCATCATCAATGTCATGTGCGCCCCACGCCGCGGGCGCAATGTTGCGACCGTTGTGCGCTGTGTTCGGCGTTCGCGCACACGCGCGCTGCGCGCGCGCACGTTCGGGTGCACATCGCGCCAACGGCGGCGGCGCAGCGCGCGCCGCCATGTGGACGAGCGCACATCACCTTTATGGTTGGGCCATCATCATTACAACCTTCCAGACTGCCGTTGACAGGTCGCTTATCATCGCTACCTGTTGCCACCGTTTGCGCTGCCCCAAGCACGTATCACCGCCATCATCATTCGACGCCGCACCGCCACATCACGTCATTAATGTTACACAACGCGCCGCCGCTGTTAGACCCCGGCCGCGCGGGTCAAGCTTGTCGGCCATATGCAGATTCGGTTTTGCGCTTGCTCCTTGTCAAGGGTCATTGTCCCATGGCCTTGAAGGGCGAAATTGTTGGGGGCGTCAACCTGGTCATCGCCGACCCCAGCAAGCCAGTGGGCTACCAGCGACGGGTAGACAATATAGACATCCAGTGTTATTTTGTCATCGTGGGCCCGCAGTTTGTAGATCCGCCAGCGCCGACGGAGATCGCGCCCCCCGTCTCGGAGCGCCCAGCCCCTGAAGAGCAGCAGGGCGCTGACCAGCGTGTCGCCCAAGATGCTGATCCTCCCCAGGCCGAGGCTGTTGTTTCATCTGATGATGGCCCCCCGCCTTACGACCCGCCCCAGTTCGAGTCGGCCTGGAAGGCCGACGAGGCGTATTTTGCGGCACTGTTCAGCAAGAAGGGCGGGCCGCCAGACGCCAAGGCAGGCGATAGTTCGCACGTTGGCCCGCCGCCTGTTGACAAGGGGCCTCTTCTTCCAAGGCACGCAGACGCTCTGCCTAGCGAGCCCGAGGCGAGTTCGCCTAAGCCGTCTGCAGCGTGCGCGGGGTCCGCCAGGGACCCTGCGACCGTGCCGACGGCGAGCGCGCCACCTGGGCCATCGAAGCGCTTGCATCAGGGCACAGCGGCTTCTTTAGATTGCTTTACTGTTAGCGACAGCCCCATCCAGAAGGCTGCGACAGACAATGGTTTTGATCCGTCTGCGGGGCGTTCTTGCGGCGCCGACGGCAACTCCAACGAGCAGACGCCTGCAAAGCTGGAGTGCCCACCGGCTTCTTCCGCGCGCTCCAGAGTGGGTGGCGGCAGCAGCGAGTCTGGCGACGTCCCGCGTAGGAAGCGAGCTTGGAAGCTGAGAGCAAGCATAAGTGCGCCTGCCTCGCAAGACTCTGACCTTGAGCGCGATGCGAACGTGGTGTTTCAGAAGCGCCGCACCGGCGACACGTGCAGCGGTTCGCAGGGCGATGCCATGGCTCAGCTCGGGCACCAGTTTGCGCCTGCCAGCCAAATACTTCGCGATCTCGGCCCGAGCTAGGCTCGGATGCTCCGTTTCGCCCTGTCAGTTGCCCTGGCAGTAGCACGACAACGACGACTGGGAGATATGACACAACAACGGCGGCGGCGCTGACGACGCCGACGATGAGGGGAGGAAGGTTGACGAGCTGAGGACGACGACGACGCACCTAATCATCATAGTGATGGTTTTTGCGCGGATGCCGCGCGAGCCTGGACAGCTTTCGCGCCATAGGCGCTCGAGCGTGAATGTTTTAAGGGCCCAGCCGTGGCCCCATCGAAAATCGTGCGATCGGTCAAATCAACCATCTCGCTTCTCGGAGTCAGTATGGTGCGGCACTGCCGCTATTCGATGCGTTGCAGCTGGGTGCAAGTGAAAACAGTGTGACACCTCCGCAATCGACGCCTTCATCCTTCTTCCTCCTTGCGAACTCCTTGGCCGCGTGCTCCAGTCTCATCCCTCTCTCGCCCTCCACCTCCGCTCGTCTTGTCAGTCGACCTCGCCCATCTCACTTCGGCCTCCCATCGGCTAGCCCATGCCTCACTCATTATCCCCGTAGACTCGTAGACGCCCCTCTTCCTCCTCCTCCTTCCCCCTCCTCCTCATCCTCCTCCTCCCTCCTCCTCCCTCCTCCTCCTCCTCCTCCTCCTCCTCCCCCTCCGCCTTCCTCCTCCTCCTCCTCCTCCTCCTCCTTATCCTCCTGCCCCTCCTCCTCCTTCTCATCATCATCACCCCCTCCCTCCTCCCCCCCTTCCCCCCCATCCCCCTCCTGCTCCTCCTCCTCCTCTTCCTCCTCATCCTCCATTGTCCGATCTGGCCGATCTCAGTTACATCGGACTTGCCTTGGTCCGTCTGCAGCGGGGGCAGTTGCACGCCGTCGGCGTCGTCGTCGTCAGCTCTGTCGGCGCCCCCACTGCAATCGAATGGGCCCACGGTGTTCCCCCATGAAGCCAGGAGTGGGCGGGAGGGCGAGATAAGGGGGGCAGCAAGGAGGGTCAGTGATGGGAAGGAGGACGGGAGGAGAGAGTTGTTTATCAGGTCTGGTAGCGTCGGCCAGTTTTTGCTTGCCTTAGTAGCACGTCCACCACCGTGAAATTATACTGTGCACGCGCAAGGGTGCCACCCGAACGGCCGTATTGCTGCGCTTGCGGGGGGCGCAGTTGTTATCGCATGTCAGGTCCCGAGGGTCCAGCGGTTGTCTCGGATGACCTTGGGGCGCCAACTCCAAGCCGTCGAGTGGGGGGCCGTTGCGTCGTACTTCGTTTCTTGCAACACAGCGCGGTTGTTATGCCACAGTCTAGGTGTATGGGTCCGAATGGGCCCGCCGCATTTTGGGTCAGTCTGGGGGGAGGGGGGGGGGTTCGGCCGTTTGGGGTGTTCCAAAGTGGCGTCTGTGCGTCTTGGGATGTTCAGCCATCTTGGAGGCCACGTTGGCCCATCTGGGGTGCAAGGAGCCGCTCTCGGCCATCTTGGACTCCGAGTCGCCCCCCTTTGATCCCAGGCCCTAGGACAACAGTGGGCATGGGGGGGTTCCTTGCACAGGTGGCGCGTTCAAAATCAGCGCTTGCATTGCTTAGCTAATGGCGGTGCGACCGCCTCAGCCCAGATGATCGCGCGCATATGCGTCACGCCGCTGCGCCAGCAACCAATCGTTCCCTAGCTCATCTGCCCCCCGCAGTTGCATTGCGTTGCGTTGCTCCACCACCGCGGCGCCACTCTTTGTCGCATTGCCCCCCACTCCTTGGGGCAGCCCATCAGCGTTGCATTGCAATGAGGTGGCGGTCCAAAGTTTGCATTGCTTGCCTTTGCACAGGTATGATGGGGGTGCCAATCGTAGCGCCTATGCGCTGGCTTTCCTTGCGTCGCACGGTAGCCACTTTGGCTCGGAGGTGGGGCCGCCGCCCCGGCTCGCCGTCTTCTTCGCGGCCAGCAGGCCGCCACGCAGTGAATTGTTGCCGAGAGACCGCCGCCAGATGGGCGGCAAGCGTGCTAGTGGCGCTGCTGCTTCAGCGTCGCGCGGCCCGCCGAAGTCGGCCGCCCGCCGCGGTGGCAGAGGCGGCGCTTGTGCATCGGACTCGGGCTTTTGCCATCGTTGCGAGCAACCAGTCGACGTCGCGTCGTCGAAGCGCGGCGGGCGCCCCGCGGCGCCGTGGATCGGCCGCGACAACTGCTGGGTGACCTTCGAGAGGCACTACTGCGAGGACAACGCCTGGCCCGACATCTGCGAGCGCAGCCGCGAGGATCCAGACTTCAGTGCCGAGTTCGGCGCGAGGGTCACTGCAGACTTGGAGCTGGAGAGCCAAGTGGCAGCGGCAGCGGAGCGCGGCAGCGTCGAGGTGGTCGCGCACTACGGGCAGGAGGTCAGCACTTCAATGGTGCAGCTCGCCCCGAAGCAGTGGGCTTCACAAGTGGCTCCTCGCGGGACCGTTGGCATCACGCCCGAGATGTGCGACCTGATCCAGTCTCGCGTTCTGTCCTCCTGCCAGCCAGGAGTCAACACCACAGGCGTGATCATCGCAGATCCAGATCAGCCATACGTCAGCATCAGGAACTACACGAGGACAGAAGTGAGGATGGCATCCACCAGGCTGACGCCCCAGCAGGCCGTCAAGGCGGGTGCAGAGATTGACGCCGCCAAGCGGGAGGTGACGAAGCTGCGGCAGCAGCAGGCGGTCGCCGTCAGAGGGTTCGCAAAGGTCCCGACGATCACAGAGCTGCAGAACGTGGCGCTCGCGAAGGCCTCTGCAGCAGGGATGCTTCCCAAGGCCCCGCCGCCCAAGGCCCAGGCCGCCGTGGACGATCCCCTCATGGCGATTGGGAACGGCACATTGCATGAGGACGTGGAGTCAGTTTTCCCAGGCGCCAGCAGTGGCCAGAGAGCTGGGGGCGCTGCGCATTCGCCTGCGGGGGCACCCAGTGCTGGGATGGATTCGGGCATCTCTGCCAGCTCCGCGGTCGCTCTACACATCTCCAGTCAGCCCTTAATCAAGGCGATGTCGGGCGCGGCGGCTTCGCACCCAGGCCAGGTCACGGTCGGCGATTTGCAGGGGCACCGCCCACCGCCACGGCGACTCGAGTCAGGGGAGCTTCGCGGTTGTAATCGAGATCGGTCCAGATCCCCAGCGCGGAGTTGTATCTCTGCGGCGGGTGACTCAGCACCTGGGGGCAGGGCCAGCAGCAAGGGCCCGCCTGGCTCTGCTGAGAAGGCGCGCTTCGACGGCTACAAGAACGACCTGGTGATCCACGAGATCTTGGATGGGGGCCTCAGGGGGGGCCGATCCTACGGCTTGAAGAGGTTTAAGCCGAAGTCCCCCAGCCTTTCCGTGATGGTGAACAAACTCACTTCGAAAGTTGAGGCGGCGAGCGCCCTGTCCGCCAACATCAGCACCATGCAATGGACCCAGGTCCTCACCCACCTGAAGGAGCTCAGCCCAGACGATGTGGAGGCCACGGCTGTCTTCCGCAAGACGCTCTTGAAGAAGTTCGTGCAGCACTCTATCTCCGATGACGAGGTGGCCATTGAGACTCTGATCCCGTGGTCTCCCCACCCTGATGACTTCGACATGACTGCCCCCAAGGTGTCGTCTATGAAGGGCATGTCTGGTAGCGAGAAGGTTGACCTAGTTCGAGAGGTGCTCTTGGATGACATCGTCCTCCCCCAGTTGGAGGATCCTGCGAGGGTCACCTTCCTCCAGGCCATTGACAAGCTCCTCAAGGATACGTTCCCGAAGCTCGGTGACCAGTGCACATCCGAGATCGCTGAGTTCTGCAAGCACGTCCAGGCGCTTGGCATGCTACTGTTTCACTTACCGAACAACGACCCCCTGAGCTTCGCGGAGTGTGATCCCCACATGGGCGTGATGATTGCACACTTGACTGGCGTCACCGACGCTGCCGAGTGGCATCCTGTGGCTGAGGTGCCGGGTAACAACGCTCCGTGGGCAGACTACAAATCGACCTTCAGGAGGGCAGCCTCAACAGACATTCAGCTTGCCCCCAGGATGAAGAAGACCATCGAACAGCTCGAGACTACAGAGGGCAACACGCTTGAAGGCATCGAGTTCATGAGCACCGTTCTCGTGGAGATCGGGCCGTGGAGAAAGGTGTGCCGCGGGTCATCGAGATCGACAGGCGGCGCAGAGATCGTCATGCAGGGCAGGCTCGAGAAGGCCATCGCAGACCTCCCGGGGACGACCGCAGATTCAGTGGACGTAAAGGTCGGGGAGGCGCTGATCGAGCTGTACTCCAAGTTCGCACGCGCGAAGGGGTTCGAGCCCGACACCGCGGGCGACCCGTGCGGAAGCAAGTGCGGTGATCTCATCAACCACGTGGACCACGCATCGAGGTGCCGTGTCGAAGGCAGCTTCAGGAAGATCATCGAGAAGTACAACACTGGGGCCAACTGCCACCAGGTGGCCACTGAGATCAAGGCGTTCGTGGAAGAGAACAAGGGTATGCAGATGCCGCTGCTGGTGGACGCCGAGCACCTCGTCAAGGCCACTCTCCACGTCGCCGATCACATCGGCCTCCTGCTGTACGACGCGCAGCTCGACACGCTGGGAGCCGTCGGAGACCTGATCCAGGACGCGATCGACAAGCACGCGCTGGCCGCCACGATGCTGTCCTGCGTCACGCCTGACCCCTCGTTCAGGCCCGGCCTGGACGCCGTTTCAGACCGCCTCGCCGACAGGTTCTCGGCCATCCAGGTCGCGAAGTACGCTGTGGCCTTCTACGAGACGGGCGACGAGGACGCCGCCGAACTGCGCAGTGCTTGGGAGCGGCTGGACAGTTCCCTGGACGACGGCACCCCATGCGCCTCGCAGCCGCACGATGACATCCTGCAGGAGCTTGGCTGTTCCAAGTATGAGGGTTTCGTTGCTCGGGCCGAGAAGTGGCACCAGGTGGCCAAGGACCTCTGGTCCGAGTATGCGCAGAGCCAGATGGACCAGCTGCTCGACGAAGGGCGCGTGCTCTTCGCGGTCTTGCAGAAGTTGTCGGGAGGGATGTTGAACGGCAGCCACTTCATGGACGGCTTCGCTGGGGAGGCGACGGACTTCGCTCAGACGATCGGCCACTTGAAGGTGGGGCTCTTCAAGCAGACGGGAGTCTCGAACAGGCTCAAGGACGCCTACCGCGCTGTGCAGCACATGCTCGGACACGCCGTCGGGGAGTCGAAGCGCTTGAAGGTGCCACTCGAGAAGTGGCAGGCCACTCATGACCAGTGGCGCGAAGGCCTGGCGAAGGCCGACGTGACGTTGACGACGGCAGCCATCGCCCAGTGCGTGAAAGATCGCAAGACTGACGAGGTCACCAAGGCCAACCTCCAGCGCGCGCTGGACCAGATGCAGGCCAGGAAGGTCAGCATCGAGTCGCTGCCAGCATCCGTTTGGGAGCAGGCGCAGCAGACGCTGGCTGCTTGAGGCGCCGTGGCGCCCGCAGGCGGCCGCTGTCAGATGATGATGATGACGAAGCGCCTTGAAAGGTCGGTCCTCCCAAAACACAAACCTGAGAAGCCACCAATACGCCAAGTGCGTACGGTAGAGAAAGAGGGAAACGGGAGTAGAGGCGGGAGAGGAAAGAAGCGGAGGAAAGGTGAAGCCCAGCCCAGGATTGAAACCCATGATACTGAAAGAAATCATGAATGACAGACTGTCCAATATCCCAAATGAATCCCACCACAAGGTCTCTCTTGCGTTGAATGAAGATGAGAAACATGAGAAACGTAATGCAAGATAATGAAGGAGTGGCCCAAATTGATTAACAAGATCTTGAGTAACTATTGGAGCCAATCTTGAGGGCACATGGTCCCAAGGTCAAAAGTAAGTAAGAAGTGAAGAAAACTTCCATTAAGTCCCATGAAACCCATTGAACATAAGTAGCAGTCAAGACGGATATATGTACTGAAAGAGAATCTGAAAGATAAACTGAATGTCCCAAGCACGCAATGAACCCAGAAGATACGGAGGCATACAAGATAAACTGTCAAAGCAAAATGAGATCCCAACCGTGAGAACCCACACCAGGCATGTCAAGAAATATGGAATATGGTTGAATTCAAACAGGTATGGAGAACGCAAGATGGCTGGAAATGTTTATAACCTTTTTGTATTTTGCCAACCAACAACGTAGAAGTACATGCAAGAGAGATTGAGGGAGACTGAGGGTCCTCCAAAAGCCGCAGGCCCATGCACCGCAGACACCAGGAGATTCAGTCTGAGGGAATCCCAGGAATGGCCTTCACGGGTACTTCCAACGCCACTTTTCCACGAAGAAATCTCCGTCCCACCAGTAGTCAGACAAGTACCATACAACTGGGTGAGGCCAGCCCGAATCGGGATCGAACCACGTGTCAAAGTACTCCGTATACCAGACTTTGGTGTAGACTTTGTCCTCTTCACAGTAGTTCCACATTCCGCCCGAGCCGTGTGTCCACTTGAGACGCTTCTTGGCGGCGAGCTTGACTGGGAGGCTGCGTTTAGCCATCCCCTGGAGTTGGATGTTTCCCAGCCGTTTCAGACAAGAGCTCCCGTCAGGATTTGAGGCGAAACGGCTACTGACCAGCAACCAATTCTTTCCAAGGAACTCTACGAACCCTTTCATCGGGACCCCGAACGTTGACATACAGACCATTATAGCCGTTGTCCCGACAAGCTTTGAAAAGCGGGATTTTGCACCAGTCATATGTGAAATGAGGACCACCAAGGCCCGACGGTATAAGAAACCGAGCCGGCAACTTGACCACCCTTTGGAATAGCAGCGTAGAGCAGTATGAAAGTGCCTCAAGATCTCGTTTAGACAGGAAGCAGACTTTGCGTTTAGACCTGCAAAGCTTCCCCTAAAAGATAACGTGAGGGTCCGAAGCCGTGGGATGTAGCATACCGAAAGCTTGAGCCCGAGACTGCAGGAGCCGACAGGAGGCAAGGGGAGGGAAGGGGCCCATCCCCCCAAACCCCAAGAGTGTAAAACAGACTCCGAGGCCCAAAACACAGAGGCATCCTGAGGAAGGAAGGATTGTTGCGAAGCCACGGTATCCCTAAGATCGAATGGATCAGGCGGGTCCCAGATAGAATCGCACAAGTGACATCTCCTGGTGTCAGCCAATCCACTAGGTGGTAGGCAAGGGAGAGAGAGGAGATCCCAAAGGGGTCTCGATTCAGACCCAAATGCAAATTCCGTGGGGCGTCAAATGCCCCGGCTCCATTAGTATTGGAGCCTGTTCTCTGAGGCCGCAATTAGGTAAGATACCCAGACCTCTGAAGATTCCGTAACGTTAAATTTGTGCACTTGCATTCCGTGAAATATTGCCACGGCAAACTTCCGAGTGTGGGGTGCACATGGGCCGCGAAAAAGGCGACGGTCTTTCCCGGTCCTAGCAAAAGACCCATGTTGATCGGCAAACGTCAAAATTGACCGAATGGAGCAGATGATGGGAGATATCCCCTGAATTATGTTCCAGAACCGATCTGGGTCAACATACCCCGCTCCCAACCCTAGCTCCATCAAATCTCCAATAAGCTCTAGCCATCGAGAAGTGTCGGGTTCCCTGTTCCACCGCTCTCGGACCATCCTCTGTACATCGGTGACACGACCAGCGACTGAGCGAAGCTCCTCCATGGACTTGGACGAGGCCCTGGTAGGTTGTCGTCTTTGAAGATACCTGGCCATTTGACCCCAAATATTCCACCAGACTGTGTAAATGAAATTCCCAGGGTCTGACCAGCGATTGTCGTAGAACACTGCGCCCTTGTATGACATTGTCTTGATCTGTACAAAAGACATAGAGCGCACTGCGATTCCCACGATCCCAATAAGGTTCTTGCATGCCTCACTTGAGAAAAATTCCTCAAAGAGATTCCATAGCTGCCTGAGAGGTATCTCGAATTCGCGCCCCTTCTCATACATGTGGAGTGTGACGCATTTCCGTGGGTTGTATGAACCTGAATTTACAGGAACGATCTCGGAACTTTCGATTGCCAGTGCACGTGGGCAGGCGGATGCCCACGCCTCGAAGACACAACACTGGAGGGACTTTGAATTCCATGGCCTGACGACCCTCTGAGGGGCAAGCATGAGAGTGTGTTCCCAGATAACTTGAGAAGGGGTTGAAGCAGAACGAGGTAAGCGGATTGAACCAAAATGACTACAGAAAAGCACCAGGACATCAAGACAACCGAAAGATGTGGATCCATAAGATGGTGGGACAGAGATAAGAGATGCACTTTATCAGGGATCGGACGGCAGTCATCGTCCTGGCCAACGAAGTGAGATTAACAAGCCCAGGCCATACCCATTTGTACTGAGGTGAAGAAGCAAACTAAGCACCAAACGACCCCAAGTAGAAACTTGCCACTTCGAGGCCTTGGGCAAAGAGTGAGAAACAACCCCACTTAGCCCCGACAACCGAATTGAGAAGAACATGATGCAATCCCAGCTCATGAGAAATGACCTGAAGGCCTATTGCAATGAGGCACTTGTAATCCCAAGCATTCCCAGATTGAACCGAAAGCCATCATCCTGGCAAAGTGATGAAATTAACAATCCCATCCAAGCCCGTTTTGAACTGAAGTGAAGGACCAAACTAAGCGCGAAGCAATCCCAGGAGCCGGAGGAGGAGGAGGAGGAGGAGGCGGAAGAAGAAGAAAAGGAGGGGGAGGAGGGAGGGAGGAGGACAGGGAGGAGGAGGACGAGGAGGAGGAAGACCAGGAGGAAGGACGCAGCAGACGAGCACGACGGCGGCGAGCACGGCGGGCAGCAACAGCGCGCTGTTCCTCCTGACCTTCCGCCGCTCGCTGCCGCCGCTCGCCGCCGCCGCTGGTTCCCTTTTCCCTTTCTCTCCTCTCTATTTTTCCTTCCCTCTCTCCTCCTTCCCCTCTACCTCGCCCCGCCGCCTTCCTTTTGACCTCCTGCTCCCTCGGCCCTCCTGCTCTCTCGGCCCTCCTGCCCCCTCCTGCTCTCTCGGCCTCGGTCGGGGTAGACGTCGATGCGAGCGTCGATCGAGCAGTCATGGGCCGTTTCGCGTTCAGTCGAGGCGGCCATGGTTCATTTCATGCGCCTCGGCTGGGCGCGGAACAGTCCATGGCTGTTCTGTAGGCCACCCAAGGGAGGCCATGACTACATCGTAGGCCGCAGGGTAGGGCCATCAAACCCCATGGCTAATTTCCTCCATCAAAACCCATGCCAGCCCCCACAACCACATAGACAGCAAAGGGAAGTCTCAATGGCAGAGACCTTGCTCCCCCTCTGACCGATGATAGCTCCACGGTCGCAGTGTAGCAACTGGGCCGCCCAGTCGCGCGGGGGCCCCTTGCCATGTAAGCTGCGCGCGCACTCGTGGCGCTGGACGAGGGCGACCGCGCCCTGATGCACGGCAAGAAGCAAAGGGGGGCCTCAAAATTGCAACTGCAGGATCTCGCCAGAAGCGCGCTTGCAATAAGAACCTGCCGCCAGCTGCAACGAATAGCACCGGCTGCACCGAACCCGGGCCCGCCAAAATCTCTGAGCGATTGTCGCGCAGGCGCCCGTGGCGCAGCACCCGCGGGAAGTCGAGTCGCACGGTCACAACCCATAACGAATCGACTGCACGATATAGGAGATGACCTTGCACGAAGCTCTCCGCGGGCCGCTAGCAAGAGTGGTGACCTTTCAATGGCATGCTGCTCTTGGACACGCGCGGGCTGCCCATCCAGCATGCGCTGGCTGGCAGCATGTGCGGTGTGAATCTGCCGGGTGATACTCCGATGCGCGTTGACCAGACTTGTGCACCTCCGGCCCGCCTGCATCAATATTCCCTGGATGGCGACCTCTGCAGGCAGGTCCTGCGATCCAGACGTCTCAGCGCCACCATCGTCGTTATCCAGTGCGTGCTCAAAGACATGAACATACATTGCGTATGACTGGCGCTGGGCCGGCGGGCGTGCAAAGTTGCCCGCATCATCTTTGTAATGCAAGAGACCGCGATCACAAAGAACATCCAAACTGTGGGTGCCAGTCATGAAACGTAGCAACCTGACGTGAAGCGGACGTGCGACATGCGAGAAAGCAATCCCACGGCTAGTAAGGGCCCCCCGGTTTTTATGGAGCATGGGCTTGGCAACCTGGGATATACAGAAAGATTTCCGGCCGTCAAGCCAAGGCGCGTGCAGACGATCATGAGTGTGCAGAATGACCTCTGGTATCCAAGTCCCCACTGACAGCATGTCCTCAAGAAACTCCAATAAGAAAGATCCGTTCGACCTCATGTTCGTTACTGCATCCAGTATATTGTCTGGAGTCGCATGCTGTCCATGCTCCCCGGCTGAAGCATCCCGAAGCATGCGCAAACAGTGGCCACATGGGTCGAGGATGTACGGGTCAATTCTCATCAGCACGGTCGCTTGCGAACGACTGCAGAAAACGCCATAGAGAACGTCGTAGGTAAGACCGTGCATACCGCTATCGTACTGCTTTTTGCACACCAGCTGGAGGTGGTTATCAGACTCCCTCGATTGCCCCAGGCCGTTCTGCAGATTGCAGATGGCGCTGCTCGACGTTCCTTCCCTGAACGGCCACTCGGGAAGCTGGCCGACTGACGCGCCGTCCAGTGTAGCCATTCCGTGACCGAGGCTGCCTGGACTAGCGCTCGGGGACTCTAAAGGCTCCCGAAGATGAACTCCTCGTATCGGCGTGGATGCCCCGACCCCGATGCAACGAGCCTCGTCGTGACCAGCCGCGCGGGACGCAGAGCGGTCGCTGCCCCCGGCCGGGCATGCCACGCCCCCGCCTCCGCCTCTGCGTGCAGCTCCACCGTCGCCGCCGTCGCCGCCGTTTCCGCCGATGTTTCCAAGCCCGCCTCCGTCCCCAACGCTGCCACCTATGCCCCCTCCGCCTCCGCCAATATCCAAGCCGCTGCTTCTGCCTCCACCTCCGTCCCCCGCACCGCCACCTCCGCCTTCCTCGCCCATGCCGCCTCCACCTGCCCCACCGCCTCCGCCAATCCCGACGCTTCCGCCAAACCGTACGCCACAACCACCACCATCGCCTTCTCCCCCACAACCACTTGCACCCACCCAGGGCCGCCGCCAGGGCCGCCAATCCCCACGCCAGGGCCGCCGCCAATGCCTCCATCCCACATGCCCGTGCGCTGCGGCTCCGCCCTCGTGCCTCGGCCCACTGGGCCACACGAAGACTCTTGGGCAGGCCAATTGCGGGCCTGGGCGGCCTGCGGCGGGCTCCAGGTCCAGCACCAGCTGCACATGCCATCAATGCTCGGCATGGGCCGGGAGCGCGCCGGGCAGCAACGGAGTGCAAGGCCAGCAGCTGGAAGCAACGCCAGCAGATGGTGAAATGCGAGATTCAAGCTTTCAAGCTGCTGCAAGATCAGATCGGGCCCGGTCATGGGTTCAGGGCACGCGGCGCCTGGTTCCCGCGACGAGCGCGGCGCCCCTGTGCGGACATCACGCCGAAGTCCCTCGACCTCCATCCGGAGACTGTCCACGAGCCCGGTCGTCTCCTTGTGGCTGTTGGGGCGAGGCTCGCCGCCATCGCGCCGCCACGCGGCCGCGCGGCGCTGGCGGCGGCGGCGGGCCCCAGGCGTCTCAACTGGAGAGATACGCTGCTGCGCCGGAGCAGCACTCCAGGGGTCGGCGCCCAGGCGCGACCAGGGGTCATCCGCGGCAGCAGCTTGCCACCGCCTGCGGCGACCTCTATCAACACTTGCGGCCTGCTGGCGGCGATCCAGCCACGACATAGCGGCCGCCGCGGCGGGCGCCTGCGGCCACGCCAGGATTGAGGGAAGGAGCGTAGCGGGGAGATGTAAAGGTGAAAAAAGTAAGGAGGCCTCCTGGCGGCACGCGGCTTGACCCAGTGCGGCTTGAGCCAGGCTTGAACCAAGCTACGGACCTGGTGGGGATACGCGAAGCGTCTAGAAGTTGAATGTCTCTGCGGGCCCACGATGAGCTGCGAACGCCCGATATCAAACGCGGTCGGGCCAGCGCAGGGCAAGTCAGTGGACACCCTTCGACATGACCCTTTTTCAATCCGCGGCTCCCACCGCTGCAGTTCCAAACAGAGAGATGTGAAACCGCTAATGAGCAGATCGGTGGCAAGGCGGCCAGTTGGAAGGCTGGTCCGCCGCGCAGGCTAACGACTGCATCGAGCCTCGAGCCACACGCGAGGCCGCGCCAAGAACGATATCGCAAGAGCGACGAAAATGGAGCAGAGGGCGCGAACATTACGTCCATTTGCTTCGCGCATCGCGCCCTGCGATAGTCTTCGCGCCCTCGCGCCGCCCCCTTGGATAAGGGCAATCGCGCTGGCCCAGGCCGCGAGGCGCGAGGCGCGGACATCTCGCTAACCTGGTGCGCGCAGTGGGGTTTCGTGCAGGTATTTGGAAGTTTCTCGGTGGTCTCTTGGGGGTTTCTTGGTGGTGGTCTTCGGCCGTCTGGTGCCTTCGGAGACTGACAGCCTTGGCGCCCTCATGGGGCCCTCCAGGGCCGTCTTCGTTGCTTCTTGGGGCAACCTTGGAGCCCTCTTGCGTCGTTTGGGAGCCTCTTGGGTCGTCTGGGACCGTCTTGGGGCGTCGGGAATCAAAAACCTCTGGGAGCGTGGGACCGTCCCTCTAGGCGGAGGTGGTATAACGAATTGTTTTTTGCATTATTTTCTTTAATTTTTTTCTGTGGCGGACAGAGCTCCGGGAAACTACCCCGAATACTGTCGAGAGGAAACGGATGACACATTGATAAGCAAAGAGACCCAAGACAGCGCGACGACAGCGAGAGAGCGCGGCGGCAACGAGGACAAAGGGGCAAAAGGACAAGGCAGAGGCATTGAAGCGACAGCGGAAAAAGAGCGGCGACGGCGAACGAGGCAGCGGCAGTGGCAAAGACCAGAGGCCGTATACAGTCTGTCATGGGCGCAGAGCCAGGATCTGGCCTCCTTGAGCGCAGACTCGAGGCCCAGAGCTTCGGTAAAAAAAGAATGCGCTGGAGGCTCGATGTAGCATCCAGCGTACACTAGGGAATAGAAGGTGCCCTCTGGGCTCTCCAGCGCATATGCACCGACGGCCCACGCACAAGCGGAGCAATCCGCCCGGGCACCACGATCAGAACATATGATGATATTATAGATTCGAGCTGGGGTTCGGCGCTCCTCCCTTCAGGACATCTGTCTGTCCATCGGATAAATGAAAAATACTCGACCAAAACATTGCTGTCTCGGCTGACCCACATCACCGGATCATCCCGGTCGCGTGGAGGCAGCCATCCGCAACTAAAATGTCGCATTGCACTGGCAGCATTCGCTGGAAACAGCGGCCGCATATATTCACTTTGCAGCGGTGTGTGCCCGCATGCAACCGTTTGCAGAGGCTGGCTTCTTTCGAGCCCCCCTTCAGATTCGGAGACGAGTTTATCACTGCTCCTCATTCATATACACCCCCTCCCCCACCCGACAGGTGACAAACCTGGGCCAATGACGCACCCCACCGCCACCCCAATCAAAAAACAACGCAAACAAAAACATTGCGGCCGAATCAGGGCCGTGCGCAGGCGCCCCGTGAACTCTCGACATTCATGCCCCTCATACTGTCCGCTCTGTGCAAGCCCCCCCCGCACTGTCAAAACAGAATGCACTATATACTGTGGGCCAAAATTTCGACCGTGCGCGGGCGTCGTGTGATCTTTCTGCATTTGGCTTTTGACAGGGACAGCGAGGGTGCCCCATACTGTCCGCCCTGTGCAGGCCCACGACCCCTCTCAAAACACAATGCAAGTTACACTGGTTTCGGATCCTGCCTGGGCACGCGGCTTCAAGGAAGAGCATGTGTGAAGTTGTGATGGTGTTTTGGGCTCCACCCTTCCTTACTGAATGCTTGGCACTGCGCTTCCTAGGGGGCCCTAACTCATGAAGTCATGAAGATCGGAGCCCCAGGATCGGATGCTGCCTATGCGTTGAGAAGGCGGGTGGGAGTGAGCGACACGGCTTGCGGCTTGGGGTAGCTTGACCCCTCCTCCTACCTCCTCCTCCTTGGTCTGGACGGGGGGGGGGCGCGACCGATAGGAGCGTCCAAATTAGCCCAAGGTGGCTCCAAAATTACCTCAGAGAGCGCAAAATGGCCTTCAAGATGGCTCAAGATACCCTTTGATCGCTCAAGATGGTTTCAACATGCTCCACGATGTTTCAAGACAGCCCCACGACGGTTACAAGTGCCCTCTGGGTCGTCCGAGGCATTCCCAGAGAGGCCCAAATATTTCAAACACATCTAAACGACACTGATGTTGTTTGCTCTCCCGCCTTGTAGGTGCCGACGGGCTTCTGACCACGATGGCCTAAGAAAGCCCCAACATGGCCCAAGAAGGCTCCCAAACGGCCCCAAGAGCCTCCCTGAAGAGCTCCAAGAACCCATGTGTCGGCCTCTCAAGGGGGATCCGAATTTACACTTTGGCTTTTTTTGGGCCATGGGGTCCAAGATCTCCCCAAGACAGCCTCCCCCCAACAAAAAACAACTCCAAGAGAGCCGCAATACCTCTCAAAAAAGAGCCCCCAAACGGCCCAAACGACCCCAAGAAGGATCCAAGATAGCTCCAAGAATCCTCCACGAATCTCTCACAACAAAAAAACATATCCGCAAAGGGGCCTTCTCCTCATCTTCGTCATCATCCTCCCTTTCCTTCCTGCCGCCTCCTCCTCGTCCTCTTTTTTTTTCGCCCGCTCCTTTTTTTTGTTTTTGAAAAACAACTCCTCGCAAAATGACTTCAGGAAGCTTCTGCGAGGCTTCTGAGACAGCTCGCGGAGGCATCGGTTTTGGCTGACATGAATGCGCTGCTGGATGGGCTCCTCCATCGTGGGTAGGTTTAGGTTTCCCACAGACCCCTTCTGGGCGCGTGCTCCACTGCGTGCGCCCACCCTTCCCTGATCAAAACAGCTCGCCTGGCGAACGTCTCTGGATAAGCTGGTGGGGATAAGTTTGGTACGCGGGCTCGCGAAGCAGGTCGAAAGCCGGGCAAAGTTAGGGCGGGCCGCGCTGAAGCAACAGGGAAGCGAAGCGAAGCGTCAAAAAGGATCACCTCGGTAAAACCTGTAATGCTTGGTCTCTGCACGCGGGCTCTCTTGCGGTTTCTTCGGGGTCTCCTGGACCGTCTTGGTGCCGTCTCGGGTGCCTCTCGGGCCACCTTGAAGCAATTTGCAGCAGTCTCGACGCATCCAATGGCTTTCTGAAAGTGTTGGTGCATCTGCGAAGCCCAGATCGGAGCCCGATGTGCAAGTTCAAATGTCGGTGGATAGGGTCGCCAGCTGGGGTGGGGGCTTCTTTGACGTCCCGAAGCTGCTTTGACGTATCGTGGCTTGGCCTTTGCGCAACACACCCGTTTTTCGGATTGCAGGGACGCTTTGCTGCAGTCCAGATGGCGGTCCCCGAAAACCGAAATGAAGGAACGAACACCGGGAATTGAAAAAACATATCTTCGGATATCTGGGCTTGGGAGGCCTGGACACGAGGACCATTTGGGCCCGCGTCTCGCCAGGCAAAAGGCGCAGCCACGCCAAGGCGAAGGGCGAAAGCGAGCACTCGCCCAGAGGCCGCGAGAGCAGAGACCCGCGCTCGACCAGCCGGGCAGCCTGGAGGTGCGTGCGCGGCAGCCTCGGAGGCCAGTCGAAACGACGGAGGCCCTCCCTGGCGTTTTTCGTCGTCTCGGGGCCTCCTGGAGGCCTCTCATCGCCACGGCTGGGCCCCCGCGTCGAAGAATGGGTCAGGATTGACCCCGGGAGGGGTCTGGGGACCGATTTTGAGCGGATTTGGGCCGGGCGGGAAAACCGTCGCTGTCTCGACTGACTCTGAAAGATGTGATTCGCTACCCCGCGGGAAACAGATACAGTCACCGTGCTGCCATGAGGACCGCCAAGTCCGCCGACCCTCACTTGGCGAGAGGTTAGGGGGGTGGAGGGTTGTGAGGGGAGGTGGGGGGCAAGGGGCTGGGAAGGGGGGGCGGAGGGGGGGTGGGACGAGCCCCCCCAAGTCCCCCCCAAGGCGCCGAGCCCTAAGAGGGCTTTAAGAGGACAGCCACGAGAGCTTGACGAGGCAACAATAATTGATTTGCCATTGGTCATTGAACTGTTTTCGCCTTCTGTCCCATCGGGGTTCTGAAAAATCCTAGGAGGCCCCAAGAGGGCCCAGAGACAGCCCAAGAGGCCCCCTGCACGGCAAAACAAATTTCAAGACGGCCCCGAGGAGAGGCCCAAGAGACACCCAAGAGGGGGAATCCCACCAGCCCTTTGGGCGTGAGTGGTTTAGCGAGCTCTCTCTGTTCTCAACCCCCCTTCTTCCCCTTCGGGTAGGGGTTTACCCCTCCCCCTACCCCCTCCCCCTGGACCTGGAGAGGGGGTTTCGCGGGTGGTCAGAGGGTCCTTTTTCTATCCCTGGGAGGGCTAAAATTCGACACCCCTCACGAGGATCGTGGCCCCGACGGGGGTACTGACAAAAAATGCTCGCCCCATCTGTGATCGATCGCCCCAAAGATGGCCCCAACAGGCCCCCAAGACGCTCCAAGAGGCGCCCAAGAGGGCCCCCGGACGCTCCCAAGAGGCTCAAAAGAGAGCCCAAGAGGCCCCTCCACGACTCACACCAGGACGAGGGGCCCGAACAACTCACACCACGAGAAGCCCGAACGACTCACACCAGGACGAAGAGCCCGAACGACTCAAATTACGAAGAGCCCGAACGACTCACACCAGGAAGAAGGGCCCGAACGACTCACACCAGGACGAGAGGCCCGAACGACTCAAACCACGAGGAGCCCGAACGGCTCACACCAGGACGAGGGGCCCGAACGACTCACACCACGAGGAGCCCGAACGACTCACACCAGGAAGAGGGGCCCGAAGGACTCACACAAGGACGATGGGGCCGAACGACTCACCCCACGAGGGGCCCCAACGACTCCCACCAGTCGTCGTCGTCGTCGTCGTCGTCGTCGTCGTCGTCGTCGTCGCCGCCGCCTTCGTCGTCGTCGTCGTCGACGTCGTCGTCGTCGTCGTCGTCGCGGTTGTGGTCGTCGTCGTCGTCGCGGTCGATATCGTCGTCGTCGTTTTCTCTCCCTCCTCCTCCGCCTCGTCCTTCTCCCGCTCCCACCACAAGGAGGATGTACAGGAGGCGGGAGGAAGGAGGAACAGGGGAGATATGCGGGGGCAGGCGGAAACACGCCTGAAAAACACGACTGTCGGCATGCTTCGCAAGAGTTGCTGTTTTGAGATGGGCTGGTGGGGATACGCGAAGCGTGAAGAATTCGCAGGGGCCCCTGGGGGCCCGCCCTTACAAGATGGCCTCCAAGACTCCAAAATTGCCTCACTGACCTCCAACATGGCTCCATAAAGCAATCATGAGCGTTGAAACAGGTTCCAACGGCGGCACCCTGGGCCTCCAATTGGCCCCCTGCAAACGCAAAGGACGAGGAACGCGGATCAGCAACGACTACACGCAGGCAGCACGGCCGGGAATGTCAAAACAACAAAGACGAATTGGGAAGCAGCACAACTACTCTGATGGGGATCGGCGGAATGGCGTAAGCCTCAAGTAAGGAGCGAGTGGGGTTCTGGCCACGGCGAGCCTCCTTCGGTCACGAAGAAATGCCCCCGACTGGCAAGGCACGGACTTACGGTCAAAGCGCTGGCAAGCAACCATCCGCTACAGAAGCGCTCAACACATCATGTAACTTCTACAGAAAAAACAACACACTGCCAAGCCGCATAGTTCGGCGGTGTGTTCGTTGTTTTTTATGTTTTATTTCATTCACGTTTTCATCGAATAGCGCACGCGCCGACGCAATGCTAATCGCAAGTGGTGACGCGCACGCATCGCGCGCCCACGCCCGAACGACCGAACGAATCGTCACTTTGCGATTGCGCGGCGAGGCGAACGAACCCGCAACGCCAAGATCAGCGCATCGAACATCCGAACGCCTTTTGACGCAGGCCCGCGCTCGCGAGATCGCGCTCTAATGGGACGCGCAGCGCGGCCGCGTTGTCAACGTAAGCACCCTCAAGCGCGCCACGCAGGACAGCATTCACTTTCAGCACTCGCGATCGAGTCTGGCGCCGCCACCTCGGCACGTGCGTCGTTTGCTGGACGTACCCCGCGCTCGCACCCAAAGTCCGCCAATGCGCCCGCGGCGCGTGAACGACGGCCATACGTTGTGACGCGGCCGCAGCATCTGGCCGCTCGTTCCGCGCGACGGGCGCGTCGCTGGACCATGAGTGCACGCGGGCGGTTCGTCCAGTAAACGGCTCGGATGCCGCAGCGGCAAAGCCGAACTCGATCACGACAGCCGTCAGTGACGGCTGCGCGCCCCCCTCCCGCGCGACCGCCCTCCCCCGCCATCCCCGCGCCTCCGGCGCGCGTCCTACGGGCAATCGTTCCGCCCTCCCGCCCAAGTATCATGCCTCCATCCTCGTTCGTTATTCCGACCTTTTTACCCCGTGCCCCTCTGTGCCCCTCGCCCCCTGCCCCCCCAGATCCCAACGTAGTTGTCTTATATCGCGCCCGCCCTCCCGCCCCATCCCTTGCTCGCGAGGGCGCGGGCCCCGAAGGCACCCTTGAAAGGCCACGCGGACCCAGCAACCCGCCACATGGATGTCGAATGGCATGGCGCACCAGAATGCCATTCGACATGCAATCAAGCTTTACAAAGCGAAGCCCCAGATATACTTAACACCAGGCGCGCTGAGAGCGAAGCTCTGGGAATAGTAAACATCAGGGCGCAGAGAGCGAAGCTCCAGGTATTATAAACATCAGGGTGCATAGAGCGAAGCTCCACATATGCAACAACACATTGGCATGATGAGGTGGGGGAGGCAATGAATGAAATGCCACGGCGATCGCCCTGATGAAGGGATCTCGGGCGCCCATGTCTGATGAAACACTCCATCCTGAGCTTGCAAGGGCCTCGCATCAATGTCCGCGCCACCAGCTGGGACTGCCATGCGTTGACCCAGAGCGCGCAGCCATGGGCCTTGTTAGGTTCGAAGCTCCATCTCACCGACTAGGTGGCGAACACTTTTCCGAATGCCGTGGCACGCTCATCTCACATCGCACGACCCTTCTTCGTGTCGAAGTGGGCCTTGTTCAAAGCGACGATCGCTCCCTGCTCATTGCTCTGGGCGGTGCCCCAAAGCGACAGGGAGTAGACCAGCACCACCGTGGCCATGCCGACCGTGTCCTGACCTGGAGCTGGAGCCGTGGCGGAAGCCTTCGCCTTCGCCTTCGGTGGCCCCTTCGCCCTCGACTCGTCTGATGCAACCGTGTCGCGGAGCCCCGCGATCACCGTCAAGGACCACCACCACGCCGTGGGAACGTACAAGCTGTCCCCTGGGTTGACGATCACCAACGTTGACTGCTTGATGATGTCTGCTCCCGTCGCTGTCGCGAGGAACTGCTCGTAGTTGTTCACGGCGATGCCCTGGCTCAAGAAGTCCTTCATGCGCACGGCGTGGACCAAGAGCGGCTTGTCCATGGCGACAAGGATCGATGGCGTGCCTGGCATGGGCACGCTCTGTGGACCAATGCGATAGACGCCAGCTCTCGCACACAGGAGCCAGCACTCCGAGCCCTTCTCCTTGGTGTTATGCGCGCCCAAGGTGGCGACCGCGTCGACGTTTGCGAAGCAATCTGACACCCTCCCCATCGCACCTGGCCGCAGCGGGTGGTTGGCCATCTCAGCCTTCATGCTGGTGATCTTGCTGTCGATGAAGACCTTCGCGGCATCGTCCAGCAGCAACTTCATGCCCCACCGCGCACTATGCGACTGGCAGTCTTCGTTGGGGCTCTCGCCCGTGAAGAGAGCCAGCTTGGCCACGTCGAAGGAACCGTCCTCGGGGTTGAGCTGCGCCTTCTCACGCAAACAGATCATGCCATCCGCGCTGGCGCCACTAAAGCTATCCGTGCTGTGGATCTGCTCCGACGCCCACTTGGACAAGTTCAGGCCAAAGCCTCCTTTGCTGAGCATATGTTGGATCTTCGTCTTCTCCCAGCGGTTCTTCTGGTATTCGGACCTCTGCTCAGAGCAAGCCTTCTGGAACTCGAAATTCAGCTGATCCGTGAGAGTTTGCACCTGCTCGAAGCACGTGGACCTCTGCTTCTGGATGTTCGTTAGCGCCTCCTCGAGAGATGGAACTTCATCCACCTTGGCGGGGCCGATCTTCTCGAGCTCGCCTTGGGCCAACGAGCTCACGCGAGGGAGGTCGCCGATCACCGTGCTGACGTCATGAGGTAGATCCCCCACCCCAATGTTCTTCTCCACGACCATGGTGTGCAGCGCCTGGAGCTTCTTGATCGCGCCGGCCTCCTTCTTGCTGCCGTCGATGCTTGAGACGATCTCCCGAAGCGTGGTGCTGATGTCATCCGTCTGTTTCAGGAAGCCCTGCGACGGCTGCAGCTGCGACGCCAAGCGGGCGCCGCGTGAACCGCGAGTGCGCGTGCTCACCACTGAGATAACGTCACCCTCTCCAATCTCATTGAATGCATCCGTGAGGCGCTGGATGTTCATCTCCGTCAGGTTGGCGCCGCTCTTCCCGCCAGTTCGCCCCGAAGCTGGACTAGCCCCGTCGCCACCAGAAGACGCCGCCCCTGAGCTCCAAGAGGAGGTTCCAGGCGCCGACTCGATCAGACCTCGCTTCACGCCCTGGCGCTCCGTCCCCTCCAACTTCCTGGTCACCTCGGGGCCCTCAATGGCAATGCACTTCTCGCCCTTCTTGTTGACCGTCGGGTGCTCTGCGTACTCACTGTCCCAGTCGGCGCTCGCCTCGTCCGAATCCATGCCCCTCAACTTCGCCTTCTTGTACTGTGCCTTGGTGTACTTCGCGGTGTCATTCAAGGTCAGCTCAGCCTTGCGCTGCAGCTCGAGCTCGTAGTCTGCAAGCTGCTTCGTCAGAGCTTCGCGCGCATGCAATCGGTTGCTATCCAAGTGAGGCCGATCGAACTGCATCGCCTCGCAGCGCCACTTCTCAGGATCGCCGTTCATCAACTCGAGCTCGCGCCTGAGGCCGTTCTGGATGGTATTGCAGACGCCTGGCGAGCCCGAATGTTGTTCCAGCACGGGCTAGCGTGGAAGACGTAGCCGTGCCATTTCTTGGTGTTGTCCTTAGGGCGCAACGGCTCCTGGCATGAGTAGCATGCGCCTGCGAACTCGGCCTTGGTGTGGGCAGCATGATCGCTGGCAGAACTCCTCCTGCGAGCCACTGGCGGGGCTGTAGGAGGCCGCATCTCCGCTGCGTCAACGTCGTCTCCAGAGACGGACATGGTTGCTGAGGGGCGCTCCGTTAAGTGAAGAGACGCGCACCTCACCCTGGGCCGCAAGGTGCGTCGAGAAATCAACCCTGAATCAGAATGGCTACGATACGGAAGCGAATGGAGAATTCGAAATCCAAATGGTGCTCTCACGGATCTTGTGGTCATAATGACGGCCATGCCGCTGGACATTTCATTGGTTTCCGCCCGCTTGAGCCCAGGGGGAAACTTGCTGCCTTTCCAAACAACAAGCCCCCAGCACGACAGAGATTCCCGCCGAGCAGTTTTTGGGATAGGCCCCGAGGGACCCCAATAGGCCACGAGAAAACAAAAAACAACAACGTCCTGGTACCGACTGACCATTTTGTTCGCGGTTTCACGTCGTCCGTCCCGGACAGCGCGGCGGTCGGGGCCTCAGCGCCACATCGGGTCTTCAGATGTGGCGCCGCGGCCTCGAACGCCGTGGTCGCGAGAAGTCGGCGTGAAACCGCTTGTGTTCTTTACATTCGAGCAACCAAGTCAGAGTGCGGACGCGCCGCCTTAGGGCTTTCTTGAAAGAGACCAACTGCGAGAGCCCTCAGAAACAACACGCTTAGACAATCTACCCCCATCATTGCGAAACGTTGGCGCATACATCCTCGAGAAAACATTGCACGTAGCGTAGCGCCGACAAGCGACAGCAACATGTGATTTGCAACCACGTGAACTTTGAGAGCCCCAGAACCCTCGCAGAGGCCCTTTGGGGGGGTCTCGCCAGCCAGTGACATTCGTTGGTGTGTGCTCATGCCCAGCGCGCGTGCTGTATGCACTGCAATGTATGCTGGCGCTGCGCCGTGCCTCGAATGCGCCATACGCGTGGCGCCTGTAAGTGCGACGCGCGTCCGTGCAGCAAGTGGCCTTTATTGTGAGAGCGCATATTTGGTTAAGCGCATACCGCTAACTTGTTAGTGCAGCTTTCTGTTTTACGGCACGATATGTTAGCCTTGGCTTAAGCAAAGCTAGGTACTTTTGCTCGCGCGCTGCATTGCGCGTCACGTCGTGGATTCGCGCGGGCTGCGCTGAAGCGAATGAATGCGGCCATCGCTGGACGCTGTAAACTGCGCCGCGACCCTTTTCGGTCGCGCATGCTGATGGTCACGCGACGTGGCGAATCGGGCACCCCGAACGTCCGCAAAACCATGTCGACAAACACTGGAAGCACAGGCCTTGTCGCTGGCTTCGCCCAAGAAGACAACGCTGACGACCCACTGTAGTAGGAACAACACGCAAGGCTACGTCGCCGGGGTATCGCCGACATGCGTCTGGCGAAACCCAATGATAATTTGCTGTTCCTCCGCACGACTGAGCATGTGATGGGAGCAGCAAACTTGGGCCAGGCACCCCATGCGCCCGCAGCTCAACGCTGTCGGTGTCTGGCCCAAGTTAGGTCCAGAACGGCTTTGCGATTCGCGTGGCCATGCGCGTAGGACTCGACGCGTGTCGTTTGCATTTCTGCAGGGCCTAGGCCTAAAGGCTTCGCAGCCCCACCCTCAGCGCAGCAGCGCGGCAATGTGGGGAATGCTGTTGTCGGGCAAGCATGGCCCGCTCCCGGTGCCAGAACAGCAGTACTTCATCAATGCTTCGAGGTGGCTTGGGCAATCGATCGCGCAAACCAATCGCCGCCCAGGGAAAGCCGTGCGCGGCTATGCACTTGGCCCGCCATAGCCCAGCGATGGCAGAGACGAGCCTGCGCGCACCTCGTGCCCGCGCCACGGAGCGCTAGTTTGCTGGAGCGCATGGCTACGCGACGCTAAGTCGCCGCGGCATGTTGCCTTGCTCTCAGTCGGAACCGAACAAGTGCTTGCCGCCCCGAACCCCAAAGTGGCACAATGATTGGCCATGATGATTTGGGCTTGTAGCGCGGGCGTATCATACCAGATGGTAATGCCACGGCGCGTCGGCATCTAAGCGCCGTGTACACGTTCTGTCTCACGTGTAGCCCAGGGTGATTTGTGAGCGCGCATCACAGCTCAAGAATTGACCAAGCGCAGATGAATAAAAGCAGCTGCTCTCTCGGCGGCCGACAGCCCGTCTTTGCCTGCGGCGCAGCGCACGAGTCGCCCATGCTAGCGCAAGATGGGTCAGGCCGTCGTCTTCTGAGTTCCAGAATACCACAGCATCCGCTCAGGGCGGACGTATCACTATCCCCCCATGGCCTACTGCTGCCACCGCCGCAGTCCAGGCGCCGATCAAGAACATGCCGAAACGGCGCAGCCCTTTGCGCGTGCAGTTCTAGGATAGCCCAAGCCCCGTTCAACGTAGTCGGCGCTTGGTAGCCCAGGCGTCATTGCAGTGGGCGTGGCTGTTCAATCTTAGCCCAAGGCGACGTGACGTTCTTGCAGGGCTTCGCGCGCGCTGCTCAGATGCAAGTAGAGATTTGTGCAAAACAGCTCAGTCTGTGGAGGTTACCGCGGCTTCGCTTGTGGTATCGCAGGTAGAGAGCAGCGCAGGGGTAGCTCAAGGTGGTTCCGCTCGTCGCGCGCGTAGTTCAAGTGTAGTTCAGGACTAGTTCAAAGTGGCTCAGCTTGTGCGAGTCCATGGTGAACTCCTGTGGACGCTGTAGTTCAGGAGTAGTTCAAGAGTAGTTCAATGTGGTTCAGGCCGTCGCGCGCGTAGTTCAAGTGTAGCTCAGGACTAGTTCAGGGTGGTCCAGCTTGTGCTAGTCCGTGGTGCACTCCTGTCCGCGCTATACTACTTTCAAGGGTAGTTCAGGGTGGTTCAGGCCGTCGCGCGCGTAGTTCAAGTGTAGTTCAAGACTAGTGCAAAGTGGTTCAGCTTGTGCTTGACCATGGATCACAGCCGTGCGCGCTTTAGTTCAAGAGTAGTTCAGGAGTAGTTCAGGGTGGTTCAGGTCGTCGCGCGCGTAGTTCAAGTATAGTTCAAGATTAGTTCAAAGTGGTTTAGCCTGTGCTCGCCAATGCCACACGCCTGTGAATGCTGTAGTTCAGGGGCAGTTCAAGAGTAGTTCAGGGTGGTTCAGGCCGTCGCGCGCGCAGTTCAAATGTAGTTCAGGGCTAGTTCAGGGTGGTTCAGCTTGTGCTAGTCCGTGGAACGCTCCTGACACGCTGTAGTTCAAAAGTAGTTCAAGGGTAGTTCAGGGTGGTTCAGGCCGCCGCGCGCGTAGTTCAAGTATAGTTCAGGACTAGTTCAACGTGGCTCAGCTTATGCTTGTCCATGACCAACCGTCGTGGGCGCTGTAGTTCAAGAATAGTTCAGGAGTAGTTCAGTGTGGTTCGGGCCGCCGCGCGCGAAGTTCAAGTGTAGTTCAAGACTAGATCAAAGTGGCCCAGCTTGTGCTAGTCCATGGCTGGCAGTCGCGAGCGCTGTAGTTCAAGCGCAGTTCAGGAGTAGTTCAGGGTGGTTCAGGTCGTCGCGCGCGTAGTTCAAGTGTAGTTCAAGACTAGTTCACATGTTGCTGGCCTCGGTGTCGCCCGACCCACTCCTGTGAGCATTGTAGTTCAAAAGTAGTTCAGGGGTAGTTCAGGGTGGTTCAGGCCGTCGCGCGCGCAGTTCAAGTGTAGTTCAAGACTAGTTCAAACTGGTTCAGTCATCGTTGGGCGCCTCCCCACGTCTGCCAGCGCTGTAGTTCAAGCGTAGTGCAGGGGTAGTTCAGTGTGGTTCAGGCCGTCGCGCGCGTAGTCCAAGTGCAGTTCAAGACTAGTTCAAAGTGGTTCAGTTTGTGCTAGTCGATGGCGCACGCCTGTCAGCTCCTTAGTTCAAGAGTAGTTCAGGGGTAGTTCAGGGTGGTTCAGGCTATCGCGCGCGTAGTTCAAGTGTAGATCAAGACTAGTTCAAAGTGGTTCAGCTTGTCGCAGTCCATGGGGCACGCCTGCGCACGCTGTAGTTCAAGAGTAGTGCAGGAGTAGTTCAGGGTGGCTCAGGCCGTCGCGCGCGTAGTTCAAGTGCAGTTCAGGACTAGTTCAAAGTGGTTCAGCTTGTGCTGATCCATGGTGCACTCCTGCCCGCGCTTTAGTTCAAGAGTAGTTCAATAGTAGTTCGGCGTGGTTCAGGCCGTCGCGCTCGTAGTTCAAGTGTAGCTCAGGACTAGTTCAAGGTGGTTCAGCCATTGGTGGCTCTTGCTCCACTCCTGTGGGCGCTGTAGTTCAAAAGTAGTGCAGGGGTAGTTCAGGGTGGTTCAGGCCGTCGCGCGCGTAGTTCAAGTGTAGTTCAGGACTAGGTCAAAGTGGTCCAGCTTGTGCGAGTCCATGGCGCACGCCTGTGCACGCTGTAGTTCAGGAGCAGTTCAGGATTAGTTCAGGATGGCTCAGGCCGTCGCGCGCGTAGTTCAGGTGTAGTGCAAAACTAGTTCAAAGTGGTTCAGCTTGTGCTGATCCATGGTGCACTCCTGCCCGCGCTGTAGTTCAAGAGTAGTTCAGGAATAGTTCAGGGTGGTTCAGGCCGTCGCGCCCGTAGTTCAAGTGTAGTTCAGCAGTAGTTCAATGTGGTTCAGCAATTGGCGGTTGTCGCTGCACTCCTGTGGGCGCTGTAATTCAAAAGTAGTTCAGTAGTAGTTCAGGGTGGTTCAGGCCGTCGCGCGCGTAGTTCAAGTGTAGTCCAGGACTAGTTCAATTTGGTTTAGCCCGCGGTCGCCGTTGGCCCCCCGCCGTGAGCGCTGTAGTTCAAAAGTAGTTCAGTGGTAGTTCAGGGTGGTTCAGGCCGTCGCGCGCGTAGTTCAAGTGTAGTTCAGGGCTAGTTCAAAATGGTTCAGCTTGTGCTTATCCATGGCCCACCGTCGTGGGCGCTGTAGTTCAAAAGTAGTTCAGGAGTAGTTCAGGGTGGTTCAGGCCGTCGCGCGCGTAGTTCAAGTGTAGCTCAGGACTAGTTCAAAGTGGTTCAGCTTGTGCGAGTCCATGGTGCACTCCTGTGGGCGCTGTAGTTCAGGAGTAGTTCAAGAATAGTTCAATCAGGCCGTCGCGCGCGTAGTTCAAGTGTAGTTCAGGACTAGATCAATCGTGGTTCAGCTTGTGCTAGCCCGTGGCTCGCGCCTGTGCGCGCTGTAGTTCAAGAGTAGTTCAGGAATAGTTCAGGGTGGTTCAGGCCGTCGCGCGCGTAGTTCAAGTGTAGTTCAATACTAGTTCAACATGGTTCGGTTTGCGCCAGCCCGTGGCTCGCGCTCGTGAGCTCTGTAGGTCAAGAGTTGCCCAGGAATAGTTCAAGGTTGTCCAGGTCGTCGCGCGCGTAGTTCAAGACTGGCTCAAGACCAGGTCAAGGCGTTACCGCCTCTAGGCGGCCTTGCTCCGCTACCCTGGCCGTCGTAGCCAATGCTAGATCAGGGGTAGTTCAAAGTCTGCCAGGTGATCGCGACCGCCCGCCCCGCATAGCCCCGACGGGGTTCAGGGGCTGTGGCCCCTGATCACCCTCGATGCACTACTGGCGTCGTCTGACAGCGCATGTATACACCGCGCCCCTCAGGCTGCGCGCGGAAATCGCCCGCGCGGTTCAGGCCTAGACAATTTGCGTCGCAACGTCATTCGACGCGGTTGGCGCGCGTCCCACAACTCGCGGATTCCACCCAAGGCGCGCCCACGCGATGCCCGCGATAGCGAAAACCCTTGCGAACACGATGGGGTCGCAGTGCAAGATGGCCAACGAAAGGCTGGCTATGGACGTCAGGCTGCCGCGCGTACCCCCCAATACAGCCGCCCCCGCCGCGCATGCGGAGCGCTGCGCGCGCGAGTTCCAAGCGCGCCGCGTAGACCGCCGAGCAGCGCCCCCCTCGCCACCCGCCCCGCGCACATGAAGACACCACTGGCGCGGCGCACTGCGTCGCCGCCCGCGACGGCGGGCGGCGTGCGCACTGCGGCCGCGCAGCCGCCGCGCCGCATACAAACCGATACGCGCGGAAACCTATGAAATCATATGGTTTCATGCACCTCGAGCCTCCGCACCACTCAGCCGCATACAGAATTGTCGCGCACACTGCCGCCCCGCGAGCCGACGCCATCGACGACCGCCGACGTCCCGCAGCGCGTCCGAACAGGAGCCCCAAACGGTGACACCCTCGAGTTGGACACCACGCCGCTGGCATAGGGAGGCGGTTGGCGAGCGCGGCGGCGCTTGGCGCCCCAGGGCGCGCCGACGGCGCCCCGCCGTCTCAACTTGAACGCGCGGGGCAAGCGCCCAAGCAACGCGCTTCCACCGTCACTGCCAGCAGCGGCGCGACAAACGCCACCATTGGTGCGAGGAGAGCGTCGCGAAGCACCCTCGTATTTCGCGACGCGGCCGCAGCCCACTCGTCCAGCCCCGCTCGTGGGAACATGGAGGTGGTGCTCACGTGCACCTCAAGTGTGATTCGACGTGGTTGACTTGATCGCAAGCCGCCCCCCGCTGTCGGAATAACAATTCAAATGCATTTCAGGGCTGGTTCAAGGTGGTTCAGGCCGTCGCGCGCGCAGTTCAAACGTAGTTCAGGGCAAGTTCGGTGTGGATCAGACTGCGGACGCCCGTGCGCCACCGCCGTTCTTAGCGTAGACCCGGGGCAGTTCAATTGAAATTCGGGGTGGTCCAGGTCGCCTCGCGCGTAAGTCGCCAGTAGTTCGGCACTAGTTCATGTTGGTTCAGCCTATGGCAGCCCGCGCGCACACAATGTAAATATTGTAGGTCGCGGGCTGTCCAGGGCTAGTTCGGGGTGGTTCAGATCGCCGCGCTTGTAGTTCAAGGGTAGTTCAGGAGTAGTTCAGCGTGGTTCAGTCTGTGGTCGCCAATCGCTCATCAGGCATCGCTGTAGTTCGAGCGTAGTTCAGGACTAGTTCAGGGTGGTTCAGGTCGCCGTGCTCGTAGTTCAAGGGTAGTTCAGGAGTAGTTCAGCGTGGTTCAGCTGCTGCTTGTCCATCGTCAACCACTGGCATCAATGTAGTTCAAGAATAGTTCAAGGCTAGTTCAGGGTGGTTCAGGTCGTCGTGCTCGTAGTTCAAGAATAGTTCAGGGGTAGTTCAGCGCGGTTCGGCTTGTGGTCGCCCGTAGCCCGCCGCCCGCATCCGCGCAATTCAAAAGAAGTACAGGCCTAGTTCGGGGTAGCTAACGTCGTCGCAATCGTAGTTGGCGAAAAGTGCTGCAGTGGTTCAGGGTGGTTCGACCACTGGCAGCCACGCGCCCACCGTCGTGAGCGCTGTAGTTCAAGAGTAGTTCAGGGGTAGTTCAGGGTGGTTCAAGTTGTCGCGCGCGTAGTTCAAGTGCAGTTCAGGACTAGTTCAGGGTGGTTCAGCTTGTGCTAGTCCATGGCACACGCCTGCGCACGCTGTAGTTCAAGCGTAGTGCAAGAGTAGTTCAGTGTGGTTCAGGCTGTCGCGCGCGTAGTTCAAGTGTAATTCAGGACTAGTTCAAAGTGGTTCAGCTTGTGCTGATCCATGGTGCACTCCTGTCCGCGCTGTGTTTCAAGAGTAGTTCAGTAGTAGTTCAGCGTGGTTCAGGCCGTCGCGCTCGTAGTTCAAGTGTAGTTCAGGGGTAATTCAGCGTGGTTCAACCCCTGAATGCCTTCGGTCCGTCGCAGTCGGTCGTGTAGTTCAAGACTAGTTCAAGAGTAGTTCAGGTTGGTTCAGGTCGCCGCGCGCGTAGTTCAAGAGGAGTTCAGGGGTAGTTCAGGGTGGTTCATTTTGCGGTCGCCCGTCACCCACCGCTCGCACCAATGTAGTTCAATAGTAGTTCAAGAGTGGTTCAGCGTGGTTCAGGTCGTCGCGCGCGTAGTTCAGGAGTAGTTCAGGAGTAGTTCAGCGTGGTTCAGCCCCTGGGCGCCTTCGGCCCGCCGCTGTCGGCCGTGTAGTTCAAAGGTAGTTCAGGACTAGTTCAGGGTAGTTCAGGCCTTCGCGCTTGTAGTTCCAGTGTAGTGCAAGACTAGTTCAGCGTGGTTCAGCTTGTGGTCGCTCATCGCCCATCGCAAGCATCGCTGTAGTTCAAGGGCAGTTCGGGTCTAGTTCAGGGTGGTTCAGATCGTCGCGCTTGTAGTTCAAGGGTGGTTCAGGAGTAGTTCAGCGTGGTTCCGCTGCTGTTTGTCCATAGACCACCGCTGTGGGCGTTGCAGTTCAAGACTAATTCAAGAGTAGTTCAGGTGATTCAGGTCGTCGCGCATGTAGATCAAGTGTAGTTCAGGGCTGGTTCAGGGCGGTTCAGCTTGTGGTCGCCCGCCGCCCGCCGCTCGCATCCATGTAGTTCAAGAATAGTTCACAAGTAGTTCAGCGTGGTTCAGGTCGTCGCGGGCGTAGTTTAAGAGTAGTTCAGGAGCAGTTCAGCGTGGCTCAGCCCCGTAACGCCTTCGGTCCGTCGCTGTCGGCCGTGTAGTTCACGGGTAGTTCAGGACTAGTTCAGGGTAGTTCAGGTCCTTGTTCTGGTGGCTCAAGAATAGTGCAGTAGTAGTTCAGCGTGGTGCAGCTTGTGACAGTCCATCGCCCATCAAAGGCGTCGCTGTAGTTCAAGGGCAGTTCAGGACTAGTTCAGCGCGGTTCAGGTCGTCGCACTTGTAGTTCAGTTGTAGTTCAGGAGTAGTTCAGCGTGCCTCTGCTGCTTGTCCGTAGACCACCGCTGTGGGTGGTGTAGTTCAAGGGCAGTTCAGGATTAGCCCAAGGTCGCGAAGGTCGTCGCGCCCGTAGCCCAAGAACAGCTTAGGATTAGGCCAGCGTGGTTCAGCTTGTGGTCGCCCGTAGCCTACCGCTGGCACCTGCGTAGCCCAAGAGCAGTTCAGTGTTAATGCAGGTTGACCCACGTCGTCGCGCTCGCAGTTCAATCGCTGTTCAGAACTAGTTCAGGGTGGTTCAAATGTTGGTCGCTCGTTGCCCACCGTTGGCATGCGCGCAGCGTAAGGGCATATCAGGACTGCCCCAGGGTGGTTCACGTTGTCGCGATCGTAGTTCAAGTGCAAGCCAGGACAAACTCTTGATGGCGCCGCCGCTTGTCGTCCGTAATCCACCCCTGTTGCTGTCGTAGCCTACGGGCATTTCGGGTTTTGTGGTTTGTGGCCAAAGTTAACCAGCGTAAATGACGAGTACCTTTCGGCTGGGCAACCCTGGGGCATCGCTTCGGTTCCGCCAGCCGCGTTGTGCGCATGCTGGGTACCCCATCAGTTCGGCGTGGGTGGTTCGGAGTCTTGCTTGCGTTGCCTGAGAGGTGTTGTTCGTACTTCAACGTGGCCGTCGGTTGGAGTTGTGGTTGCCTCCGTGCGCTTCAAGCGTAAACTTGTTTGTTGGCGTGCCGCATCCAACCCGCGGGTCCAGATTATGTGTGGAGCGGGCCACGGCCAATGGATCCTTGAGCGCGCGCAAACCCAAACGCGGGCAACGTCGCGTGGCACGTTAGATGCCACGAACCGCGCGGTGGTGCAACGTTTGCGCGCACGTTACCCCAACGAGCCTTAGTGGCGGTTTCCCGTTGGGCTGTTTTCAGCATCGGCGACCTGCTGTGTGTAATTCGGGAACGGTTCGCGGCGGCTGCGCCTTGCAGCCGCCGGGCCAATGCGGAGCAGAGCCGCGAAACCATTGCCCGCCAGCCCGCTCGCTCCCTTTCGCCCCCCTGCCCGGTCACTGGATCCCGCAATCATCGGCAAACCGAGGCACGCTGAGACCACAAGGTAATGTGCCCGAAGCTTTTCGCACTGAAGAGCCCGCCCCAACAAGTTGCACCACCAGCTTTGCGCTGGTGGCGCCCCTCCCCCGAGGATCGCGGAGCGAGGCCCCGTCCCACAGTGCCTCGCTCGAAACGGTCTGACGCCAAAGGGCCCCGCCCAATCGAGGCCATAGCCAAGGGGGGGGCCCAAATTGGGGTTTTGTCGAAACGGGCCCCATTACGTTGATACCAGCTAGCAGGGTCTACCAGCCAAGTCGGACTCCGAGCCCCCCCCCCAAAAAAAAAACTTATGTTATTAAGCTTCGCCCTCCCTCAGGGCCCCGCCCCATACGGGGCAGGTTTACGCAACTAGGGCCAGTGAGATATACCGCGCGCGTGCGAGTGTGGTGTTATCACGCGTGTGATTGCGCAGTGCTTGTACATGGATTGCACGCTTGAGGTTACTAGTGTATGTGCTGCGTGTGGCGTGGTTATCGCAGTGCGGTCGTGCAGGCGCGATGGGGGCGTCTCTTCGGGGTCGGAGGTGGCTGTGACGATAGCGCTAGCATTTGTGCGCATCTGTTTTGCACGGCGGAACGCCGACGACAAGTCCATGGAGCCAAACGCTCCATGGCACATCCGTCATGCAACGAACGCTTGCACATCCACCTCACGAGTCCGCAAGGACATGCAATCTGACATCCTGGCGGCCTGGCCTCCACCTCCTGTGAGCCAAACCATCCATGACCAAATTCTTGACCATCCACGTGTTCAGAAACAACGCTGGTGCATCAACCCCAAACTCCTCCGTCCACAGCTTAACTGATCGGTAGCAACTGCAATTCGCGTGAGATGGGTTCGAGCACTTCACTCTCAGTCCGAAGTCCCCTCGGCCAAGGTAGGACCCCCGAGTGACGGCCATGCCGCCGATGAAGAGCGGGCACGAGTCTGGCCCGACAGCGGTGTCTCCGTCCACGGAGCCTTCATCGACAGAAGCGTGCGACGAAGATGTGTGCGAGTGTGCGCTGGAGCCGCCGTCATCTGCAAACTGTAGCGGGGCTGGCGCGCGATGGAGGGGGCCATCGTCGCCGTCGATGTCTGCATCAACTCTCGCCACCGCCTCACTCGTGGCCGACCTGGTCGGGAGCCCCAGTAGTTGTGCTGGGGCTGGGCCGTCGTGAGATTCACCGTCATTTTCAGTGTATTTGATTGCTGGCAGCCCTGGCACCGTCGTTGGATCCTTCAGTAATGCCTCGAAGTACGCCTGAGGTCCATTCGACTTGAATTGAACGCACCCGTTGCTACAGAGGTGCGGCTGTGCCAAGACGCAGAACATATAAAAACGCTTAGATGGGGGCCTGCGATGATCGAACTCTGCGGGGCCGCCTGGGACGTGAGTCACGATGCGGCCGCAGCCGACGAAACCCTTGGCTTCCAACTCCTGGCGAACACATGGATCATAGCAACCAAAACTCCCTCCTCCTCCTCCTCGTTCACCCGTCCTCTCCTCCTCCCCCCCACCCTTCCTCCGCTAGCCTGTCTTCTCCTTCCTCCACCGTTGCCGCGCTGACACGCATCCCTCACCCCTCCATCCCCTGTGGCGTCGGTCCTCCAACAAAGTCAGGACAAGCGAGTCCTTGAGCTCCACCGTCGGGCAGCACGGCCGTGGAGAAGTGAGCGCCAGGCAGCCGTCCAAGTCAGACTCGGCCCAAGTCCAGTACTTCATCTGGTGCCTGTTCCTCTCGTCTGTGCCAACAAGGCCGAGCATGTCGACATGCTCTGGAGGGGAGCCCGTGAACACGTCAATCAGATTCGTGTCGTAGCGTATGGTGTCCACTTTCCACACCTCCAGCTCTTGGACGCAGACCTTCAAGCCGAACTCATTGGGCTTGGTGCTCTCGAACGTCGTGACGCTCACGACGATGACGTTACAACTCAGGATCTGGAATACTCTGATCTGCATGTTGCCATCGGCGCTGATAGTCCAAAGGCTCATATACTCGAACTGCTTGGTTGAGCTGATCAGCCACTCACGCACAAGCATCGCCATGTCGACCTGATCGCGAAGCCGACGTCGATCTCCGCAGTCGCCAGTGGCAACAACATCTGGCTTAGGACGCTTCGGAGGTCGGCGCACGACGAGAGCTCCGCAACCACCGTCGATATCGTCGAAGGTCGGGCAATCGTCATCCCCACCGTCATCCTGCTCGGCATCGCCCTCGCCAAAGCCGTCGCGGAAGCCGCTGAGCACCATGTACAGCTTGTCCGTGAACACTTTTTTCGTACACCGTGGGTTGCGCCCAAGCTTCCTACTCTCCACCTGGATGGTCGACGAGTAAACGTTCCATAACTTCTGCAACTCCGAGTCCCCTCCAGAACCTAAGTACTTCAGGTCCTCTAGGTTTTGGTTCAACCTGCAAGAAGACGCATTCCAAGGAAAGAGTGCTGGACGGCATCTGCCCATCTCGCGCTTGACGTGTGCGCGGGGGCTCTCATTCGCATTGTCGTCAAGACTGATGTTGGCGACGGGCTCGACCTCCCTCTTGAGATGCTCATCGTTGATCTCACCTGCCTCCGATACCTCATCAACTAGTCGCCGCATGGGGCCAGCGGGGTCCATGAAATACTGCGAAACTCTATGATGCTGGTCGTGGCTTTTCGACGTGTACTGACGAACGCACTCCTCCTTCACATGAGGCTGATCAAGTCGGCTGAAAAGGTACGGGATCACATCTGCAAACCGTGTGACCTCGAGAATCAGGCCGTGCGCCCACCGCACGCTGCCTTGCAAAAGCCTCAATGTATTTGCATCTCTCCACTGCGTGACCGTCCACTGTTCCATCGTAGCAATGGAATCAGCAAGGAAATGTGATCTGATATCCGGAACGATTGGCAGTATACGGCCTCGCATGTTGCAGCCAGGGTACTCCTTCCTCTTGCAAGCTCCCAAATGACAAGGGCACCACGTCGCTGCATTCTGCAACTCAGTCAACCAACTGGTAAACCACACCATGAACTTCAATTCAATGTGAAACTGCACCGATCCGAATGCCTCCTGGACGTCTTTGACCATCTTGGTTGCCGTCTGCCTCTTGATAAACGCGCCGAGGTCAATCGACGCCATGACGGCCACGATGCAGGATTCGAGCGACTTCAAGACGCCATGTAAAGTTCCCCACCCCCACTCCGCAAAATATGGCAAAGACGCAGTCTGCACAAGATCGGCCGCGCCGGACGCCTCCACATCCATGAGCAGCCGTGTCAAATCCAACCTATAGTGCCTCACGAAATTGTCGATGGCTTTGACTCTGCGGAGAAAGAGGGGGAAGAAAGGCAAGCCGCCACACGTTCGCCTGATGATGCGATCCACCGTGTGCCGCCACCCTGGAGCCAACAAGCAACACGGCAGCAAATGACTTAATTGTGAAAACCTCGACGGCACCACGCCGCCTAAGGACCTGAAGAACCACGGCAGGACGTCCTCGCAATCCGCCAGCAACCGCTCAGTGCCGAAGTCAACTGTCAGCGAGCGTACTCTGTTAAGAAATTTGCGCACATCTTCGAAGCGCGGCCCAGCTATGAGGAAGACCTGCCAGAGGAGCGCGAAACACTTCCCAAGCGCACTGAACATTGACATGCCGATATTGATCAACGGAAGCAGGCGCCTGTCCACATGATACTTGCTCGGGCTCTGCGCGCAAGGTGTCAATATATCGAACGTGGGCGCGAACAATTCCACCCCGGCCCATTGTGGTGACCCATCGCTGTGCAAATGTATATCGAATCCGTCGCCGTCGAGCCTGGCGAACCGCTCCCTCCGCAACAACATGGCCATGCAGTCGACCCGTATCCGAGCGTGCCGCAACGCATTGTAGCCCACCGTCTCCTCAATCGGCGCGTTTTCAACCTCGCGTGCTCTACTGATGATCTTATTCCATTTTTCACAAGCTGCATCCTTCATCCGTATCTGCTTCAAGTCTCGCGTCGCGTCCAACCAATCAAGAATTATTCGAACAGGCTTGCTCCTGGAGTCGTGGGTCACCGCCCCTGGCAGGTCCAAGAATGCAGACTCGAAACGATCAAAATCGAATGGCCCAAACTCCTGCATGACGTGATTTACTTGCCTGAGGGTGGGCGCGTTGCCGATGACGGGTCGCCGAGAGAAGCCCCATCCCAACACAGTGGCATGCCGAAAGTACCAGTCTGAACCCACTGCCGACGTAGCAACATGATATCCTAGCCTCGCCACCTCCACGGGCAGCGCTTTGCCACCATTCTGAGCGTCACACATAAAACGAACCCACTCGCCACAAGTAGTCACTCCACCTTCTGGGCACTCTCCCTGCAACGGCAATAGTCTCTGAAACAATTCTCCTGGAGATTGATCGCGGAAATCTGCCGCATCATGAAATGTAAACCTGGCCCTCGCAACATATGTTAGAAAAACAGACCTCCTGCCCTTTCCACGGCGCACGGCAGCCTGGAGCAACCTCAGCTCATCTAGGAAATACGAATTTTCAGGGATCTCCTGGAAGAATTGCCAATGTCCGACGATGAGTCTAACGACGTGGTTGTCGCGCAGCGGCCTCCCCAAATGTGCCCTCTCCTCGCGCTGGAACAATCTAGCCCAGTGGCATCCAGGGCTGGCCACGATCAGGAAACATGTCAGTGGGCCAAGCACGAGCGGTCCCATGCGACGACGCCGAGGGGGGCGCGGGCCGTCAACGTCGGCGGCCCTGGCGTCATCAACTTCATTGACCGGAGAAGCACCATCGATGTCAGACGTGGATTGGATCTGCACGGCGCCAGAGAGCACGAGGCTTAGCTGTACAACCAAAACGGCAGCATAATACATAATGTGGGCTTGGAATCACACCGAATATCTGACACCACGCGTCTTCGAATCCAACTGGTCATGGCTTGCACTTCGTGTCATGCCGCAAGTGTCTGTGTTAATTATGGTGTTTGTGTGTTCAAGTATTTCGCCTACCAGAGCACGTTGTTTCTGCGCGTTTGATTCGCTGTCTGGGGCCCACGCTCTCCTAGAAACGCCTTCGCCCAACGTCGAGCTCCCGAATACTCCCCAAAGAGACCCCCAAGTAACCAAAGAACCCCCCCAAGACGCAGAGACAAACGTATCCGCCATCCCCGCGTGGGCTTCTCAGCGCGTGAGCTGTGATAAATCCGCCGCGCCCCGCGGGCACCCGAGGCTCGCCGGGGGCCGTGTAGTTGGATGCGCCGACCGCGCGAAACGTAACGCTCGCTACGCGGTGCAACCGAGCGCGGTTGCCAGCTTCGCTACTTGGGGCGAACGAGCGAAAACGACGCAACGCCGCGCGGTTCGCAACGGCGCGCGTTGGGCGCATACGTGTTCGACGCGTTCTACCGTTTGGAGCGTCGTCGGGCACCCTTGCTGTTACTGTTGGAACTTCAGCAAGAAATGCCCGACGATGACACGCCAAACGAGAAAGCACGTCGAACGCATATGCGCAAGGCGCGGTTTGAAGTCGAATGCGCGCCTCGACGCGTCGCATTCGTGCGCGCGCGCGACGAAGCGCCGCGAGCAACGGCAGGGCGCGCGGCGACGCGCGCCTGCAATATTTCGCTGAACTTTGGTCGCGCGAACGCGAGAGTACGACGCGCTGAACGCGCTGCATGCGCAAGGAACGCGCGCTGCGTAAACGCGTACGACGCGCTTGCCGCAGCTTTTTACATCGTCATCATGCTGCGTTTGCTATAGTCATGGATAGTCGTGTCTGTATGCGGGAGGGAGGTGTGCGATTGGGTTTTGTAGGAAGAGGGTGCGTGAGACCGCAGGTCCGTGCCTTGCCACCCCCGACCTATATGTAGGAGCGGCCCGGAAACCAAAACACGCCCTGTACCAACAGTTGCCCCCGTGTCGGCGCCTCGACTGTTTTACGAACAATGGACGGGCAAGGGGGATCGGGTTCGACGAAACGGGAGGTCAGCACAAGCCCCGCCCTTGACCTGACGCTGGGGCCCCTAACCTGAAGCCGCCCCCAACGGCAACGGCCCCGCCGCTTTTTGAACGCAGCCAGACGCCACCCCACGGCAGCGGCCATGGATGTCAACTGTTTCGCAGACGCAAATCGCGTCGGCGCGGGGAATCACAGCACGGGCCCCCGAGGCCGCGACCCATCGCAAAATGCGCCGTGCTCGCGCCCCCGAAGACACGAACCCTTTTAAAATGCTCAGAATTCGCGCCCCCGGCCCCGCGATCCCTTGCTATTCACGCTGCAGTCGCGCCTCTGAGGCCACGATCCCTTTTGTAAATTACGCTACAGTTGCGCCCCCGAGGCAACGACCCCCTGTAAATTACTTGATATTCGCGTCCCCGAGGCCAGCAACCCTTTTTGCAAATTATATGATTTGTGCGTCCCCGGGGCAACGCACCTTTTGTACATTATGTCGCATTCGCGTTCCCGAGGCCATGAACCCTTGCAGATCATGCAACTATTGTGCCCCCGAAGCAACAAACCCTGGTGAATTATTAAAATTTTGAATCCCCGAGGCAACAAATCCGCGCGCACGATGCAATGCTCGCGCCCCGAGGCTAGCATCCCGCGTAAATTACACGATATTCGCGTCCCCGAGGACGCACCCCCTTGCGCATTGCTTAATTATCGCGTCAGAATCCCAAGTAAAATAACGATATTCGCATCCCCGAAACCACAAACCCTTGCAAGTTGTTTAATGGTTGCGTCCCCGAAGCAACGAACCCTGGTACATTATTCGATATTCGCGTCCACGTGGCCATAAACCCTTGCAATAATGCAATGTTCTTGCCTGACCAATAGTTCTCCAAATCGCCCGGAAATGGTTCCAAGACATCACAAGAGAACCGGCTCCAAGAGGCCCCCGACACCCCAACGCACATGCAAGAGGCCTAAGACCCACAACTAAGACACGGTGGCGAAATGGGCTGAAGGCCAATCGGATAAAGCCGACGTCTCAACATGCGCTGATGATTCCTATCCGCCCCCGCGTGATGTTCCCAAATGCGCCGAGGCAGCGCCGAGACGCACCGACGCGACTCTGATCTATCAAATTCTGATAGACAGGAGGACGGCGGCAGGGGGCAAGGCCCTTACGGATAGAAGTAGTAGTAGTAGTAGTAGTAGTAGTAGTAGTAGTAATATTAGTAATAGTAGTGGTAGTAGTAGTAGTAGTAGTAGTAGTCGTCGTAGTAGTAGTAGTAGTAGTAGTAGTAGTAGTAGTGGTAGTAGTAGTAGTAGTGGTAGTAATAGCCGTAGTAGTACTAGTACTAGTACCAGTAGTAGTAGTAGTAGTAGTCGTCGTCGTCGTCGTCGTCGTCGTAGTAGTAGTAGTAGTCGTAATAATAGTCGTAGTCGTAGCGGTAGTAGTATTAGCAGTCGTAGCACTAGTAAAATTGATGGAAAGAAGTAGTAGTCGTAGTCGTAGCAGTAGATGTTGTAGACAACGTAGTCGTAGTCGTAGTCGTAGCAGTACTAGTTGTAGTCGTAGTAGTAGGCGTAGTCGTAGTCGTAGTAGTAGTAGTAGTCGTAGTAGTCGTAGTAGTAGTAGTCGTACTAGTAAGTGTAATTATCGTAACAGTAGTGGTAGTAGTAGTAGTACTAGTAGCAGTAGTAGTAACAAAAGTAGTAGTATAAGTGGTAGTAGTACTGATAGTGACGGTATAATAGTGGAGGTAGTAGTCGTAGTAGTAGCAGTAGTAGTAGTAGTAGTCGTAGTAGTAGTAGTAGCAGTAGTAGTAGTAGTAGCAGTCGTCGTAGTAGTAGTAGCAGTAGTCGTAGAAGTAGTAGCAATAATTGAAGTAGAACCAGTAGAAGATGTAGTAGTCGTAGTAGTAGTAGTAGTAGTAAAGTAGTAGTCGTCGTCGGAATCGTAGTAATACTGAAAGTAGTCGTGGTAGTCGTAATAACAATAGCAGTAGTAGCGGTATTAGTAGTAGTCGTAGTAGTAATAGTGGTAGTAGTAGTAGTAGTAATAGTAGTAGTAGTAGTAGTAGTAGTAGTGCTAGTCGTAGTAGTAATATAATTAGTAGTAGTAGTTGTGGCAGCAGTGCAGTAGTAGTAGTAGTAGTGGTAGTAATCGTAATAGTAGCAGTAGCTGTGCAATAGTAGTGGTAGTGGTGGTAGTGGTAATGGTGGTAGTAGTAGTAATCGTCGTACTAGTACTAGTAATAATAGTAGTAGGAGAAGCGATAGCAGTAGCAGTAACAGTCGTGCAGTAATCGCAATAGTAGTAGTAGCAGTCGTAGTCGTATACGTAGTAGTGGTAGTGGTAGTAGTAGTAGTAGTAGTAGTAGTAGTAGTAGTAGTAGTAGTAGTAGTAGTATTAGTAGTAGTAGTAGTAGTAGTAGTCGCAGTAGTAGTAGTAGTAGTAGTAGTCGTAGTAGTAGTCGTAGTAGTAGTCGTAGTAGTAGTGGTAGTAGTCGTATGAGCAGTCGTAGTGGCGTTACTTGTAGTGATGGTACTCGTAACAGGAGTGGTAGTAGAAGTAGCAGAGGCAGTGATAGTATTCGTACTTCTAGTACTAGTACTAGCAGTAGTAGTAGTAGTAGTAGTAGTAGTAGTAGTAGTAGTAGTTGTAGCAGTAGTAGTACTAGTAGTAATAACAGTGGTACTAATACTAATATCACTAATGATAGTGGTGGCAGCAGCAGGAGCGATCGTAATGGAATTAACTGTAGTAGTAGTACTCGTAGCCAGGGTGGTAAGACAAGTAGTAGTAGTAGTAGCAGTAGTCAAAGTAGTCGTATACATAGTAGTAGTAGTGGTAGTAGCAGCAGTAGTAGTACTAGTAGTAGTCGTAGTAGTTGTCGTAGTAGTAGTAGTAGTAGTAGTAGTAGTAGTAATGATACTAGTAGTAGTAGTAGTAGTAGTCGTCGTAGTAGTAATAATAGTATGAGTAGAAACAGTAGTAGCCGGGCAACGTACTGTGGATGACGTCAGCCTCGCCAGACGGTAGCCATGCGCCACGCACTGCAAGAATGACGCGCGGAGTCTCTCGCGCATCTGGAAACCGGCATGCGGCAGGACCTCTCAGCAAGCTATTCGACCCGTTCCGAGACGGATGCGCGCAGCTAAATTCCAAATCTTGGCTTTGCGACGGACCGCCACCATCGATCGATGCTCCAAACGTGTCCGGCATGAACTCGTCGAAAGACGCGCCCTCGCGCTGCTCGCTCCAAGGAGCCCCCGTGGTTAGCAAGGTTACCAGAGCGTACGGGCGCTTCTCCATGACTACGGAAACGATTGCTGGTAGACGGAAGCGATTGCTGGTAGGCGGAGCTAAGCTCACAGCCACACTGCAACGCTGTGAGCCACAATGGCAACAGCGACGGCAACGCTGGAGGAAATATAGACTTGGGCCTCTCCTGAGAGCCTTGGTGACCTCGTGGCGAGCCCTGGGGGCCTCTAGGGCTGAAGTGTCGTCGTCTGATGTTTGTGGTGTCGTGTGTAGAGGTTCGTAGTGGTGAGCAGTGGTGTCTAGTGCGGTGCGGTGCGGTGTGGTGCGGTGTGGTGTGGTGTTGCTGCGGGATGGTCTACTGCGGTGCAGTGCGGTGTGGTTCCTGAAATCTCTCCTTTGCTGATTCCTCCGATCTCGCCTTTGCTGCTTCTTGGTTCCTTTTCTGATTCCTGTCGCGTTTACTCATCGTGCTGGTATGGGTTGAGTGGCGTGGCGTGGCGTGGCGTGGCGTGGCGTGCCGTGGTGTGGTGTGCTGTGGTGTCGTGTGGTGTGCTGTGGTGTAGCCCGCTGGCGGTCTCTAGATCTCACTGCACAACTGGTCGGGCAGGTTGCTGGATGGGCGAAGCAAGGTCACTGCCACTCTCCGAACTATGCGTTCAGAGGGAGACCTGCCCATCCGTGCCGAGTTACGCTCACTGCACAACTGGTCGGGGGAGAACGCTGGATCGTCGTCGTCGTCGTCGCCTGCATCGTCGTCGCCGACGTCGTCGTTGTCATCGTAATCGTCGTCGTCGTCGTCGTGGTCGTTGCCGTCATCGTCTGAAGCGTCGCCGTCATTCGAGTCGTCTGACTCGTTCACGTGTGTGAAACGACGACGACCGCCCTCTGTCTTCCCTCCCAAAACCTTCTCTCCCTCCTCCTCCTCGGACTCGTCCTCCTCCCGCTCCCCCCACTAGGTGGATGTACAAGGCGGCAGGAGGACATAGGAACAGAGTATATATGCGAGAGCAGGCATGCATACGCCTGAAAAGCACGATTGTCGGCATGCTTCGCTGGAGTTGCTGTTTGGGGATGGGCTAGTGGGGATACGCGAAGCGTGAATAATTAACTGTAGTAGTAGTACTCGCAGCCAGGGTGGTAAGACAAGAAATAGTAGTAGTAGTAGCAGTAGTCGTAGTAGTCGTAGGCATAGTAGTAGTAGTGATAGTAGCAGCAGTAGTAGTACTAGTAGTAGTCGTAGTAGTAGTCGTAGTCGTAGTCGTAGTAGTAGTAGTAGTAGTAGTAGTAGTAGTAGTAGTAGTAGTGGTAATGATACTAGTAGTAGTAGTAGTAGTAGTAGTAGTAGTAGTAGTAATAGTAGTAATAATAGTAGTCGTCGTCGTCGTCGTAGTAGTAATAATAGTATGAGTAGTAGCAGTAGTAGTAGTCGTAGAAGTAGTAGTAGTAGTAGTAGTAGTAGTAGTAACCGTAGTAGTAGTAGTAGTAGGAGTAGGAGTAGTAGTAGTAGTAGTAGTAGTAGTAGTAGTAGTAGTGGTGGTAGTCCTGGTGGTAGTAATAGTAATCGTGATAGTAGTAGTACTCATAGGTAGTAGTAGGTAGGTAGGTTGGGAGGTCGGTAGGTAGGTCAGAAGGCAGGCAGGCAAGCAGGTCTGTAGTGGTCGTAATAGTTAGTAAAATTAGTTGTAATCACAATCGTAGTAGTAAGAATACTGGTAATCGTAAAAGTAAGAAGAGACAGAGTAATCGTAGTAGTGGTAGTCATAGTAGCAGTAGCAGTAGCAGTAGTAGTAGTAGTAGTAGTAGTAGTAGTAGTAGTAGTAGTAGTAGTAGTAGTAGTAGTAGTAGTAGTAGTAGTAGTAGTAGTAGTAGTAGTAGTAGTAGTAGTAGTAGTAGTGGTAATATTAATATTAATTTCAGTCCTTGTACAAATAATGATAGTAGTAGTCGTAGTAGTAGTAGTAGTAGTAGCAGTAGTAGCAGTAGTAGTAGTAGTAGTAGTAGTAGTAGTAGTAGTGGTAGTAGTAGTAGTAGTCGAAGTAGTAGTAATAGAAGAAGTAATGGTCGTGCTTGTAGTAGTAGTAGTAGTACTACTGATAGTAGTGATAGTGATAGTGATAGTCGTAGTAGTAATGGTAGTAGTAGTAGTAGTAGTAGCAGTAGTAGTAGTAGTAGTAGTAGTAGTAATACTAGTAGTAATAGTAATAACAATGGAATTATTAAGAGTAATCTTCGTAGAATGAATTTTAGTATTAGTCGTAGTAGTAATAATAATAAGTAGTAATAATAATAAACGTAAACATATTTTTGAAAATTACAAAACAATGATCATTGTTGGACCCCTTACAGGCGCCCTGGCGCTCTCGCGTCGGCGCTGGCTGCTTGTTCATTGAAAATGAAGCTCACGCTCGAGCGGTTTGGGGGACCACCAAAACCGGCCCCCAAACAACAACAACGCTCCCGCTCAAGATTTCTTCGTTTTTTACTCAAGGCCGTTGCTCTTGCTCGCCTCCGAAAGCCTCCGTTCCAACAAAACCAGCGCTCCCGCTCGAGACTTCCTCCCGTTTTACATTGGACTAGCGCGCTGCTCTTTCTCTCATCGGCGCCGCCCCCAGCAACAACAACGCTCGCGCTCGAGAATTCCATCTTTTTACGTAACAGCGAAGACTGATAGGTTTCTAGCGGGGTCAAAAGAGAGCATCCTGATTCCCCAGGGAGGTCTGGGCAGGATCCGGGGGATGCCGGGGAAAACCGGTGATCCGCGCCTGATATGGGGGAACTCAGTCGGGGGTGCCGTGGGTGCCCGCCTGATATGGGGGAACTCAGTCGGGGGTGCCGCGGGTCCACGCCTGATATGGGGGAACTCAGCTGACGGGTGCCGCGGGTGCTTGCCTGATATGGGGGAACTCAGTCGGGGGGGCCGCGGGTGCACGCCTGATATGGGGGAAGTCAGTCGAGGGTGCCGCGGGTCCACGCCTGATATGGGGAAACTCAAGTGAGGCTGAGGCTGAGGCTGCGGCTGAGGCTGAGGCAGGCTGAGGCAGACGCTGGGGCAGGCTGATGCATCCGAAAGCCCATGAGCAGTGAGGAGGAGAGATGCCTCCTGTCGAGCGCCACGGTGTGCTCAGAGGGAGGAGGAGGAGGAGGAGGAGGAGGAGGAGGAGGAGGAGGATGGAGGAGTTCGAGGAAGGATACGCAAGGTTTTTCTCAGCGGTTCCGGCCTCTGGAGGCCCAGTTGCGGGGATCCAGGACGTTTCAAGATTTGCCTTCATGGCGTCTGGCCTCTGGAGCCTCAGTTGCGGGGATCCATGACGTTTTGATATGTATACATCTGTATGTACTTATATGTAGTATTCTTATACATCTGTATGTACTTATATGTAGTATGGAGCGCCCCCCCCCGCCGCGAAAGGAATGCCCCCAGAGATGCTTCTACATGAATCTCAAAAGGAATGCTCCCAGATATGCTTCTACACATCGCTGTTGGGTTGCTTTGCCAGGATAATTTGTACTCAAGGCAGAATTCCTCCTCGCTGCCGAAAACTGCCGCACCGACAAAACCAGCGCTCCCGCCCAAGACTTCCTCCCGTTTTGCGCTGGACTGGCGCCCTATTCTCTTTTGAGTTGGCGCCGTTCCCAACAAGAACAACGCCCCCGCTCGAGGCTTCCTCGATGTTTCGTCAGGACGGTGCTGTTCCTCGCCGTCGACAGCCCCCGCCCCGACAAAACCACGGCTCCTGCTCGAGACTTCTTCCCTTCTTACTCAAGGCGCTGTGTTGCCTCGCCGCCGACAACCGCCGTCCCAACAAAACCAGCGTTCCCGCTCGAGACTTCGTTTTGTTTTACGCTGGACTAACACCCTACTCTCTTCAGCATAGGCGCCGCCCCCAACAACAACAACAGCGCCCCTGCTCGAGATTTCCTCCCTTTCTATTCATGGCCAGGTCTTCGCCTCGCCGCCGACAGCCCCCATCCCCACCAAGGCAATCCTGTCGCTCGATACTTCGTTGTGTTTTACCCTTGGTTGGGGCTCCACTGGCGGTCTCGCATCGGCGCAACAGGGCGCGGGCATGCGATTTCGAGGCGGGGTATGTTGAAATTCTTCGGAGAAAATTCTTGTAACATCTCATTGGGCGGGATATCTGGGAATGGGAATAACGGACCCCGCCATAAAACAACCATCCTCCCTGATGGGGATGATTCGCATACTTCGTGTGGAAAGATTGCGCATGAGGGTAAACTGATTGTTGTTGGCGTTTGTAAATATAGTTGTTACAGGAGTAGAAGTAGTTGTAGTAGTAGTAATGGTAGTAATACTAATACTAGTACTAGTACTAGTACTAGTACTAGTACTAGTACTAGTAGTAGTAGTAGTAGTAGTAGTAGAAATAATAGTAGTCGTAGTAGTAGTCGTCAGAACCGTAGTAGTAGTAGTAGTGGTAGTAGTAGTAGTAGTAGTAGTAGTAGTAGTAATCGTCGTCGTAGCAGCAGGAGTCGTAGTCGTAGTAGTAGTAGTACTAGCAGTAGTAGTAGCAGCAGGAATACAAATATAAGTACAGTACACATCGTAGTAGAAGTAATGGTAGTCGTAGTAATCGTAGTCGTCGCAATGGTAAAAAGAGTGAAAGAAATCGCGCGAGTAACAATAGTAACAACAGTCATAGTCGTACTAGTAGTAGTAGTAGTAATAGTAGTAGTAGTAGTCGTAGTAGTCGTAGTCGTAGTAGTAGTAGTAGTAGTAAAAATAGTAGCAGTCGTAATAGTAGTAATAGAAGGAGTAGTAGTGGTGGTAGTAGTAAAAGTTCTAGCAGTAGCACTAGTAGTCATTGTAGTAGTGATAGTAGTAGTAGTAGTAGTAGTAGTAGTAGTAGTAGTAGTAGTAGGAGTAGGAGTAGTGATAGTAGTAGTAGTAGTAATAGTAATGAAAAAAAAGTAAAAGTAGTAGTAGTAGTAGTAGTGGTAGTAGTAGTAGTAGTCGTAGTAGTCGTAGTCGTAATCGTAATAGTCGTAGTAGCAGTAGTCGTCGTAATTAATAGTAATCATAGTAGTAGTGGTGGTAGTATTAGTAGTAGTAGTAGTAGTAGTAGTAGTAGTAGTAGTAGTAGTAAAGGTAGTAGTAGCAGCAACATCAGCAATAGTAGTCGCAGTAGTAGTAGTAGTAGCCGCCGTAGTAGTAGTAGTAGTAGCAGTAGTAGTCGTAGTAGTAGTAGTAGTAGTAGTAGTAGTAGTAGTAGTAGTAGTACCATCAGCATCACCAGCATCATCAGCAGCACCAGCAGCAGCAGCAGCAGCATCAGCAGCAGTAGCAGTAGTAGTAGTAATAGACAAATAATAGTAGTAGCGGTAGTACTGGTAGTGGTAGTAGTAGCCGTAGCAGTAGTAGCCGTAGTAGTAGTAGTAGTAGTAGTAGTAGTAGTAGTAGTAGTAGCAGTCGTAGTAATAATACAAATAACAAATAAAAGTACAATTAGTAGTAGTAGTAATAGTAGTAGTAGTAGTAGTAGTAGTCGTGGTAGTCGTAGCCGCCGCAATGGTAAAACGAGTGAGAAAAAACGCACGAGTAGTAATAGCAACACTAGTAGTAGTAGTAGTAGTAGTAGTAGTAGCAGCAGTAAAGGTAATAGCAGTAGTAGTCGTAGTGATCGTAGTAGTCGTAGTCGTCGTCGTAGTAGTAGTAGTATCAATAGTAGTAGTCGTAGTAGTAGTAGTAGTAGTAGTAGTCGTCGTAGTAGCAGTAGTAGTAGTAGTAGTAGTAGTAGAAGTAATAATAGTAGTGGTCAGAACCGTAGTAGTAGTAGTAGTAGTAGTAGTAGTAGTTGCAGTAGTAGTAGTAGTAGTAGTAGTAGTAGTAGTAGTAGCAATAGTAGTCGCAGTAATAGTAGTAGTAGTCGTAGTAGTAAGGATACAAGTCGAAATAGAAGTACAAGTAGTAGTAGTCGTAGTAGTCGTAGTAGACGTAGTCGTCGCACCGCCCAGAAGAATAAGAACATCGAACGGGCAGAAATAGTAACACTAGTACTAGCAGTAGTAGTAGTAGTAGTCGTAGTCGTCGTCGTGGTAGTAGTAGTCGTAGTAGTAGTAGTAGTAGTAGTAGTAGTAGTAGTAATAGTAAAAGTAGAAGTAGCAGTAGTAGTCGTAGTAGTCCTAGGAGTAGTAGTAATAGTAGTAATCGTAGTAGTAGTAGTAGTAGTAGTAGCAGTAGTAGTCGTAGTAGTAAAAGTAGTAGTAGGAGTAGTAGTAGTAGTCGCAGTAGCTGTAGTCGTAGTAGTGGTAGTCGTAGAAGCAGTAGTATTAGCAGTAGCAGTAGTAATAGTAGTAATAAGAGTAGTCGTAGTAGTAGTAGTCGTCGTCGTAGTAGTAGCAGTAGTAGTAGTAGTAGTAGAACTAGTAGTAGTAGTAGTAGTAGTAGTCGTAGTCGTAGTAGTAGCAGTAGTAGTAGTAATACTAGTGGTAGTAGTAGTAGTCGTAGTAATAGCAGCAGTAGTAGTAGTCGTAGTAGTAGTAGTAGTAGTAGTGGCACTAGTAGCAGCAGCATTATCAGCAGCAGTAGTAGTAGTAGTAGTAGAAATAGTAGTAGTATCAGTAGTAGTAGTAGTAGTAGTAGTAGTTGTTGTTGTTGTTGTTGTAGTGGTAGTACTAATAGTAATAGTAATAGTAATAGTAATAGTACTAGTAGTAGTAGTAGTAGTAGTAGTAGTAGTAGTAGTAGTAGTAGTAGTATGGTTACGGCGAAAGTGAAGCTGTATCTGTTTTCCTGCACTCCACTGCTGTCCAGCCCGTGGACTCTGACGGCCACGGACTTCCGCCTCGCGAGACGCCTATGAGCGCGGCCTGGGGCGACCGCGAGGGACAGGAAGATGCTTGAGCCCCAACGGGCTACGAAAGGAATGCCCCGCCAGATTTTGCTCCCCGCGGCGCGGTCCCCGGATTGTCTGCCCGTCCCCCTCAGGAACTAGTAGTGCCCACACTGACAGCGCTGGGAAATGAGCGCAACAAGGGATCGAAACAGCTGAGACTATTCAGGCTGGCAGGCCTTCACATGGGACCCCGATGAATCAAAAACGAGATGCTGCGCACAGGATTCGGCAACTAAGCACGGATGCGGGCGCGAATCATACTCCCAGCTTTCAACATCAGTGCCACGGTTCCCCACTGAACGATCTGAGGACTGCTCCCACCAAACATAAGAATCGAACTCGAGCCAAAAGGAGTTCCCGCGTGCGGTGCTTCGATGCCTAGGCCTGTCGCAAGGCCTTGGGCTGCCCAAGCTGCGATATTATGCTTCCAATCGATTGTATTAAAACCATATAATGACCAATCTGGAAGCCCACGACAAAGCCCAAAATAACACAAATGCCCATGATGATGACCATATTCAGGTCGACGTGGTAGATAAGGTTCGAGAACAACCAGGGGGAAGAGGATTCGCAAGAAGGTGGATCAGGAACATCTGGCTCTTCTCTTTCTTCGGGGTCGGCGTTTCAGTCGGAGTCCCGAAGAATCTCGAATACCCTCTGGAGCCTCGCATCCCTGGCCCTGGGCGGGAGGTCATCGGGGGCATAAGTCTCTGAAAATCCTGTCGATGGTCTTTTTGAGATTGCGTGACTGCCCATCCTCTTTCTGCCAAATAGCTTTGGTGACTTTGACGAACTCCTGGCACGCACCATCCTTAAGCTTGAACGTGTGGCCAAACTCTGCCAGGAGAAGGCGCCTCTTGGCAACGGAGAGGGTGTCGGTCTTCCCGTCGGTGTTGCCCTTGACTAGAGCGCCTTCAGGTTCGGGAGGTTCCTGAGGCGCCGGCTGTCCAGGAGGAGCGGGCGGGCGTGCTGCCATCAGACCCGCGGACATCCTGTGAACCTGGAGGTAGGCGTCGAACTCGGACTTCACGGCATTGATGATCGCGGCGCCTTGTTCTTTCGCAGCCGCTTCTTGCGCCTGCTTCCGGTGCTGGTCCATGATCTTCTTGTGCTCGGGGTCGTACTTGTAGAGAATGCGCTGCGCCTCGGAGACCTGGTTGCGAACGCGGGACTCCGAGCTGCTTGAACGGCCACGGCGAGAAGAGTGCCTGCGGGGTGAGCGGTCGCGATGATCACGACGGTCACCGCGGTTGTCGCCCCACCAGTTCTGGCCCCACTGCTTGCTGGACTGGTAGCCCGACCCTCGGTTGTGTGAGCTCGACGATCTGGGTTGCCAACTCTGGGGCTTGCCCATCGCTGCTCCCCCGCTGCGATGGACGTTGCGCAGTGACACTCGGTGCCGCACACGCAGGGACTTTCGAGCCATACGAGCAGCGGGAATGGACGGCAATGAGTGAACGAGAGCACGCAATACTGAGAATGGAAACCCAATCAAAAACAGCTCCAGCAATAATTCTTGAATAATAATGCACTCCATCGCAGGACACGTTTTAAGGCTATATGCTCTGGCTAGCTTCCCCAAGATAAGCGCCCGTCTTCCAAACGGTACTGCCAGGGTCTCCGGCCAGACAAAAGTAATAGGTTTCGGTCTATCATTCGGGGACGTCGGGCTCCATAGCCATGGACGGTTCGCATTCCTCGGAAACCAGAAAAACTTGCTGCCACAAAAGCCCATGGTTAGATCCAGCCATTCCCAAACTTCCCAGTTTCCTTCATGCAGGATTTGGGGGGACTGGTAACACATGGACAGGCTCTCCGAGTACACTGTTTTGATGGTGACGCCCTGGCATTTGGAACATACTCGACGGGATGCAGACAAAACATCATCGACATATCGACGCCACGACAGTTGGGAATACAGCGGGTGCCCCTGGAGTCCAAGTGAGCGCCCTAGATCACCTTCTAGTGCTAGACGTCCTCGATCCTCCTCATCACCAAGATGCGCACCTACAGACGCACTGGACATTGTTCCACCGATCGAGATTCCTGTAATACTGAAGATGAGCTCCCCGAAACTCACAAGCGCTAGAGCAGCTGTCGCCACGACTGCGCGGTGAAGCCATTCAAGGGACAGAGACCACCATCCACGACTATACGCCTGAGGATTATGAGATACCTGATAACTCTTCCCCCTCTTGACAAGAATATGCGAATGCTGGTGGTGATGACGACGATGGCGTTCTTCAGTGCGGGCCCATGCGCCGGCTAATCCTGCACTGTTGCACGCTTCAAAGGCTTGATCAATCTCAGCCGTCATGCAGTGGAGGCCCGCGGACATGGGCTCACGACAACACAGACAAGTCAGAAAACCATCATCACGAAATTGATGAGGAAGAGGGGGGCCGAGTTCTGCTTGAAGAGCTTCAAGGCATCCTGCAACCTGATCCATATCTGGAATTTCTCGAGATAGCGGTAAGGCATTGACGACTCCCCGTATACCTCGAGCAGCAACCTTCCACCCACGGGCATGGCAGATCGCACTCATGTCGATGACGCGTCTCCAGCATGAGGTTGCCCACCTTAGTGCAGGTGCGCCGATGAGATTGCCAGCATTTAGACTTGACGAAGGCGAACAGATTGGGCACGGTTGCGGGTCGTTTGAATTGTCGCGGCCAACGGCGAAGAAAACCCGGAAGACCGAGACGAGCTTTCGCATGCATCCAGAGAAATACGTCTTGAGTAATGAGATCAGGTCTGTAAACCCCTTGAGGATCAAGTAGCAGTTCCTGTAGGAGGTGTGACACAAGCTGCAAACCTGGCAAAGACCAGCCCCGGCCATGGCGACGGTCATCTTGCATAAGCCCACGCTTAAAAGAGTGACGAGTATGGCGTAATCGGCGAGCAACTTATTGAAGAGGACGCTGTAGGTCTTGCCACTGCTCCGGAGCTTCTGAATGCGAATAAGTGGAAAACCATTTGCGAAGAAATTCATGACCACGTCGTCGGAGTCGAGGATGTAGTTGGAGTTGGCCAACCCAGGCATCCCAATTCTGCAGACGCTGCGAACGAAGCTCCCGTGACGTTGGCCATTGTCCCAGCTTCCATGGGCCATCAATCAAAACAATATCTGGGCACTGACAAGCTTGGCCAAGTATGTCGGGCTGAAGGTTCAAGATGACTTCTTTCTTGACACTTTGAATGGTCTGCTTGCAGTTAAACTTCTCACACCATGGTGGAACCTTTTGCACGACAAGTGAAAAATGATCGTGGAGCCATTTGCGCGCGGCTGGTGCACGAACGTCTGCGATGACGACTTTGGCAAGATGGCGCATCATGCCCACGTGGCGGTACAAACACCTCCAGGAACGCGAAGTGGAGGCACTGCTAGAGGAGGAAGGAAGGTGTAGAGACTGAAGTAGCCATGAGAGTGAGCGTCTCGCCGCAAACTGTGCTAATGAGCCTTTGACATGCTTCTTAAGTGAATATGCGCACGAATAAAGCCAAGATGCACATTCTTCTCGCGTCCAAGTACTCGGCAAACGAATCCAAGGCTTCTTGGAGGCAGCGTAGCCTAAGAAAACCGTCTGGTCGGTGAAGAGATAAATAGGGCCCATAGAACCATCTACTGCTTGCCATTCCCTCTGGTAGATGCGATATAAACGGCCATATGGAGCCCGCGCACGAGGTACCTGTTGTGCATCCGGATGTGGATCTTGAAGAAATACACGCTTGTGAGCCGCTGCTGCAAAAATTGGCAGAGACCAAACTGACGTAGGGCCCTTGACTTCACGAAAGAGGCGAGGGGGCCGTCGACGCCGTCTGTTACCAAGAGGTTGCAAAGGACCTTTCTGCACGCCAACTGACTTGAGCGTGGAGCCACCAGCGATGCTAGACTCAGGACGCACGGCTTGAATGAGAAGGCCCTCTATCGCGTAGCACTGCCCCTCTGTGTCGCCGCTGACAATAGGAAGCATAAAGGTAGTGCCAAGACTGCGACGAAGAGTTTTGTATTTGAGTAACATTCCAGCAGGCGCATCTGGACGTAGAAGAGCTTGAACGTGTTCAAAATGCCGTTGAGGATAACCTGGTAGCGCTGCTGCTCGCTGCAACTTAGCTTTGCCAATATACTGAGCTGAATGACACTGGAGCGAATAAACCACGGCGTTGGAGTTGTCCATCGGGCTGTTATCAATGATCCCTCTGGCGAATACTTCGTTTCGAGAGCCAGGAACGTGGAGATCAGTTTTTGCCCAGGGCGGTGCAACTCTGAGAAACTGGCCAACCCAACGCTGGATGTGCTC
>CAUYUJ010014869.1:72500-205000 GCA_963575745.1 Prorocentrum cordatum
AGAGCGCTGGCCTTTCCTCCCTCTGGAACTCGCACTTCGTGAACGCCTCTAACAGCAACCTCCGGCGGCAGCGCTCGCGCTGATCTCGTGGCATTAGCTCCGCTTCCCATTCATCTCAATCCACGCCCCCCCCTCGAAGCACCTGCAGGATTTTTATCGCGCCCGACATCTCACCTGCGTTGTGCGGCGCCCTATCAAAAGGCCGGGAGATCAGCAGGTCCTCTCGTCTGCGCGCACAAGTGATGGCAACGTAACTTGACATCCAACTCACGCCGCGCCCTCGCCCCAGGTCCGCCATCGCTGCCCCTCTGGCCCGCCCCTGCGCTGAGTGCGCCGTCGCTGCCAAAGCTGGGGTTCCCATGAACTGGGTGCGTTTCACACTCAACACCGGGTGCTTCCGATACCCGCCCAAGAACCAATTCCGGCCTTTGGATGGGGGGATCGGATGCAGACCTGGCCCCCGGCCTGGCAGGTGCCACTCCTTCGCGTGGAAGTCCAACACAATCACCCTCGGCAGATGCAATGATACTTCCTCGTCTTCATCTCCCACGACCTCGTCCTCGCGCAACGCCCGCCCATGGGTCGTCGCTCGGCGCCCCCGCAGAAGCTGCTTCTTCGACCCATCCAATTCCCTTGGCCAGCGGTGGCCACCCGGGCAAGCTTGCGCACTCCTTGTCGTGATACCCCAGCCAGCGTATCTGATCCTCCAGCGTGCACGGCCGCCTCTGTTCCCCCCCGTGGCAAGGGCAGCCTCTGGCTGCGACCCGCAGGAGCTGTTCTCCCCGCTCCTTGGCCCACTGCACTGCCCTCTGTTTCCCGACGCGACAACGAATGTCCTGATTCGCATAAATGGCGACGGCTTCAAGGAATCTTTCCTCCCGGAATCGCGCATCTTCTGGCGACGTCGCGACGAGCTCCCTCTTCCCCCGCTCAACTCTGCATTGCTCGCACTCTAGCTCGTTCTGCTTCGCCATTGCCGCTGCGTCTTCTACGCAGCGCGCGTTCCGCACCGCTCGCCCGCGACCCTGGCGCACCCGCCGGCCTGCCATGCAAACAAATGCGCGCGCGTTCAGATAACGCCCCTCGACGAAACTCGCCCTGCGCTGCGAGAAACCACTCGCCTTGGTCTTCCACGCGCATGCACTCCGGCCGTCAGCTCTGTCATTCCCTGCGCTGCCCCCTCGCCTCCAGCGAACCAAAATATCTACTGCCCGTGGTCCTCCGTAGCACCTGGCGCGTACTTCCTGGCGTTTTTCGAATGCGACGTGGGAAGCGCATCAATGGCCTTTCCCGACGGCGGTTCCGGTTGATCGAACTCACCGCGGAACAACACATTCACGCCCCCGAAGGGTCCGCGCGCGCCGTCTCCACCTACCTCTGCACCACTTGCAGCTGACATGCACGACCGCAAGTGCGAATCGAGCTCTGCAATGAAGTTTGCGCTGACCATGCTCACCTCGTCCACTATCAGCCATTGCTACTGTGACCTGCGCTGCGCAACCAATTACTTCTTCGTCTTCTTCTTCGACTCGGCGCTTGCATCGCCTCCCCCATGCGGCCCCTTCGTGTTCTTCACACCGATTCCACACGCACTGTGAATTGCATTCCCGTCGAGCGCTGACGCGTTCGTCGCGCGCAAAACGGCCGCCTGGAAGCCTGTGCCACGCGTCCATCCCATCTCTATCTCGAACAGTTCCTTCGTGATTTGGTCTACGACGAAGGTCCCCCCAGCCCCCGGGCCACCGTGCAGCGCCCGCGCGAGGGGCTGCGTATCTGAGCGACTCTGGCCTGCCCCCCTGCCCCTCGCGAGCCCCGCGAGCTCCTGCGCCGACGCCCGATCTGCCTTCTCAACGACGCTGCGCTGACCCGTGTTCAAGCCGCCATCCGCAAGACCGCTTCTCCACTTCCGCACGCTGGACGCCGTTGCCTTTCTTTCCGCCACCGCCCCTGGGGCACTCTCCGCTTCCCCCGCGCCGCTCACGTCTGCGGCTCTCGCCGCCGCCGCCGCCGCCGCCTGCGTTCTCTGCGCCGCCGCGTCGCCCCACTTCAAACTGCCGTCATTTCCGCGCTTCTTGCGCTTTCCGCTCTTTCGACTGGGGCCCTCGCCCCCCGCGGCGTCGCCCGTTGCCATTGCCTCCCAGCTTTTGGCTTTCTCGCACTCCGCAACTGCGTCTGTCCGCCTGTCCTCTAATTCCATGGGCGCACCCCCCGCGTGCATCTTCCGCCTCGTCGCCGCATCCACGATTCTCGGGTCCAACTCCTCGTCGCTATACAGCTCGCCCTCCTGCTTCACGAGGTCATCGTCCGTGATGGGCCGCAAGTCCACCACGCCCATGTAGTTCTGCACGTGCCTCTTCGTCTCCTCACATGGCATGCCTTTCTGCAACCACCCCAGCGAGGCCTCTGCCCACGATCCACGCGTTCCTCGGAAATCCCGCAGGTGCGGCACCCCACAGCCCACGTCGTCACGCAGAGTGAACGCCCTAAAATATACCATCAACAGGAGCCCGTTCCTATCCTCCTCCCCCGCTCCGTGCTTCGGCTGCGGCGCCCCATGAAAGCTCGGGTTCATCGGGCGCTCGTTCCGCACCAACGCCCACGCGCGCCAGGGAGTTTCCAACTCTGGAACATCCGGGAAAGGAACCCACGAATCACTCCCGCATCCTTCTTGAATCACATAATCCACTCCGGCTTTCAACTGGGCCCCCGCCTGCGCCCCGCCTTCGCCAGCGTCCGCTCTCTCTTGGTCTGCATCGCGGACCTTCTGAATCCCGGACAGCGCCAGCTCCGCCTGGCACTCATTGCTGACCGCAGCTGCCATCTCTGCTCCGCTGCTGGGAAATGCCGCCAACTCTATGCGCCAATGTAACAATAACTCATGCAAATATAGATGTGCCAAGTCGGGCGCGCCGGGCGCGCCCGCCGGGCGCGTGCCATACAAGTACACGGGACTCTTCGACACCTTCTTCGACCCCTCTCTTCCGTCCGCTTCCAAAGTTCCAGACGCTGCCACGGCCGCGCAATCGCCACCAGAACAGAGCCGCCCCGCCACGCGCGCGGCTTCTGCACCCGGGATCATGGCTCTCTTCGCACTCTTGATACTCTCGGCACAGGTCACGTCTCTCGGGTCCCTGTGCGCTCGCAGATTCGCGCTTTCCTGCGCTGACCGCACCACGCCTCTCCCGTGCATGTCACTGAGGAACCTCTTCGCGTGCCTGTTCGCACGGGACGCCGCGGTCGTGTCCTTCGTCTGCTCCGCCACCGCGTGGCTTTTTTGATATCCCTCACCTCGTTGAGCGACGGGGCACACCGTTTGCACTGATAGTCCGCCGTATACCCCGCCGCTGCATTCTGCGCTCGTTGCGTTGCCAGAACCATGTCTATCGGCCGATCCGTCTCCCAGTACCGCTCTTCGCACACACAACTATCGTGAGTGGGCAGTAAAGCAACAATTGCCTTTTTTCTTCGCCATGCTGCGGAATATGTATTTTGGGGGCCGTTTGTCCGAAATTCCTGAAATGCCACGCCGGGAATCCTTGCCGCCGGCTCGCCTTGGCAGATGGGCGGTTCTCGGGCCAAGGATGGTCGCCACTTGAGCAAACTATACCTACGGATGATTAGCCCCCACCAGCCCTCCAGGGCGTAGGTGGTCTGGCGAGTTTCCTCTTCCATCTTTCCCCAACTTCCCCTTCGGGGAGGGTTACCCCACCCCCCCTCCCCCTCTCCCCTGGACCTGGGCGGGGGGGGGGCGCGAGCGGTGAAAGCGTCCAAGATGGCCCACAATGGCGCCAACAGGGTCTCGGAGAGCCCAGTGTGACCTTCAAGATGGCTCAAGATAGCCCAAGATGCCTCAAGATGGTTCTCAAGATGCTCCAACAGGCCCGAGGACCGCCCCAAGACAGCTCCAAGTAGCCACGGAACCTCTCAAGGAGACCCTCCAAGAATCCAAGATCCTTCTAGTACTAATGAGAAAACAATGTTTGTGTTGCCTTTTCGTCTTTTCGCTTCCGATGGCTTTCCGAGGCCCCAAGATGGCTCCAAAAAGGCCTGAAAAAGTCTCCAATCGAGACCCGAGATGGCTCCCACAACGACCCTAATAGCGCCCAAGAGCGCTCCAACAGCGCCCTCACAGGGGTCCAAGATCTGATCCCTGGGCATCCCGAGGGGGGCCCGTAATTAGGGAACCCCCTTGTTTGATCGATGTACTCCGAGATGGCCACAAATTCGCCCCCAAGGTTCCGACACGCGTCAAGAAGCCATGGGTTTGGGATTTTTCTGGGGGGGTAGTGGCAATGTACATTCGAAACGGGGCTCTCGACCGAAAAACAAGACCATAGGGCGCCGGTCTTTTAAGGAGGCGCCTCCCGCAGGAAAAATGCATATTTCTAGAGACTTATGAAATGGGGACTTGGGACATGTGGGTGCGTTGCCTACTGCTGATGCATCCTGGGGTTACTCTTGTTTTTTTCGTCTCCCTCCTCCTCCTCCTCCTCCTCCTCCTCCTCCTCCTCCTCCTCCTCCTCCTTCTGGTTCCAGGAAGCCACAGGAGGTCGGCGGGGCCCCAGAATAGCCCCAGAGGCCCTACGAGGCGGCCCCAGCCCAGGAAGCCGAAAGAGGCCCCCAGAGGCCGAAAATACCCAAGAGGCCCAAGATGCAAACACGTCCCAGGAAGCTCAAGAGAATCCCAGGAGGCCCCATCAGGCTCCAGATGGGCCCTGGATGCCCCAGACGGCCGAAAGAAGATCATAGTCGGACACACTTGTATTCAGACTCATTCCTGCACGGTCAGTCATACTCGAACTCACTCACATCCGACCAACTCATACTCGGTCGCTGATACCCAGACGCAGTCACATTCAGACGAGCCTGGCACTCATGTTTAGTTCCGCTCGTATCCAAAATCGCTGACGCTCCGACTCGCTCATGTTCAACCCCACTCATGCTCAGACCTACTCATACTCGGATCCACTCGTACTCACAAACTCATGCTCAGAAACATACAGACTCAGTCGCATCCATACCTACTGACATTCAGACTGGCTCCTAGTCGGCCACGCACTCATCCCGAATCACGAATATCCGCACTCACTGCTACTCAAATCCACACATACTCGAACTCAGTCATACCCAACCCCAATCATACTCTGACGCGCTCGTGTCTGGATCCAACTGTAATCGGAACCGCCAGTATTCGAACCGACGCATTCTGAGACCCAAACGTACTAGTTCGCTCAAACTCGGTCTCACGCACATTCAGACGCACTCGTACTCAGCCGCTCAGTCTCAATGTCACTCACACTCATGCTTGCTCGTACTCAGACTCCCATACACATCCACTCTCTTTTTGACCCCCCACACACACACGCACAGAAGCCCGTACGTTCACAACCTGCCTCCGTCCATCTTCATCAGCATCATCATCATCATCTTCGCAATAAAACCCCGGCACAGCATCACCAGCAACGCCGACACTCCCAACCCATGGCCCCGCGTTCCCACACTGATACCTGGTAGCCCCCCCCCACGCCACCAACACACACACACAAACACACCCACACGCACGCAAACACACACACACACACCACCACCTTCAGTCATGCGATCCGAGAAACGCATCGTGCCGCCGAAGCCCCTGAGGCTTCTGCACGCATCACACCTTTGCGCCGTTGCCGCCCCTCCCACTGTCAGAAATCCCATGGGACCCACCTGGGCGTACGCACCAGATGCGGAATCTGAAAATACAAGGGGTCGGCGGATGTGGCGTAAGCCTATAAATCCACGTCCGGAAGTGACGTGTTGCCGGAGGCAGGTCCGCGGATGCTGTAATGCAATGGATCCAATGTGTCCAATGCTTGCATAATTCCTACATATTGTATCATGTTACATTATTATGTGTCCCCCCCTACCCCCCCCTGGAGTCGCGCCACTTCCATCGACCCTCAGGAGGAGGGCCCCTTCTGGGCCTCAAAATCTAGAAAAACCTATGGAAAACCGATGATTTGGGCACCTTGAGCCTTTTGGGGATCCAAGAGGGCGTGAAGACGGTTCAAGATGGTGTCAAGACGGGACAAAACGGCCCCAAGACGGCCCAAGATGGCCCCAATAGAGCCCACAAAGCCCCCAAGATTGCCCAAGAGGGCCCTCAGAGCGCCCACCAGAACGCCGCCAGAGGCCAAAAACATCGATTTTCCTTCAGCTTTTTCAAAGAATTTCGCGTTCTCGCCTTTCCCGGCTCTCAGAGGCCCATGACGGCCCTAGCAGCCTCCAAAATGGCCCCAAGACAGCCCAAGCAGCACCCAAGGGGGCCCCAAGACGGCCCAAAGAGGCCCCCAAGACGATCCAAGAGGCCTCCAAGACGGCCCAAGAGCACCCCAAGATGGCCCAAGACGACCCCAAGAGGGCCCCAAGGCGGCCGCGAGCGGCCCCCAAGAAGTCCCCCGAAGGGGCCAAACGGCTCCAAGCGTCCGCGGACGGCCCAAGACGCCCCCAAGAGGCCCCCCGAAAGACCCGGGAAGCCCCGCCCCCCGAAAGACCCGGGAAGCCCCGAAGAAGCCTCCATGACCCCCCCCAAAAGATTCCGAAATAGCGCCCCAAAACGGCCCAAGACGCCCCCCCAAAAAACCCAAGAGGCTTTCAGGGGTTCTCAAATGCGCCCGAGAAGCCTTCCAAAAGCCGGCAGAAGTCCCTGAAAGGGACCCAGGGAGCTCCCAACTCACCACTCCAGGACGTTTCCATATGGATGCCTCGACGATTGCAGGACGGCGCGGCAGACCACCGCAGAAGACGACAGGATACGCCACCGCAGAGGACTACAGGAGACGGCATGCCATTCAAGCCAACATCTGTTTTTTCAGGAGATCCACGCGGCATCAGCGACCTCGCAGTCTCTGCGCCTGAATGGGACAAACATGTTTGCCCTGTGTGCCGTCGGGCAGGCTCAGCGCTCCGCTACTGGTGGCGACTTTGCGCAACGCGACAGGGCTCGGGCAGCGGGAATGATTCGCACGCAGCGGGGCTCTAGCGATAAGGCTCCGCGCGGCTACGCAGGCGGCTGGCTGGGCGCACCGCGGTGGTGCGCCTGGTCGCGGCGCCTGGCCCCAAGACAACCCCGGGGGGCCCCAAGTCAGCCCAAAGAGGCCCCCAAGACGGCCCAAGAGGCCCCCAAGACGGCCCATGAGGATTCCAAGAGGGCCCGAAGGCGGCCGCGAGAGGCCCCCAAGAAGGCCCCCGAAGGGGCCAAACGGCGCCAAAGCGCCCCAAGACGGCCCAAGACGGCCCACGACGCCCCCAAGAGGCCGCCAAGAGGCCCCCAGGAGACCCCCAAAACGCCACAGGAAGCCTCCAAGAAGCTTCCAAGAACCCCCCAGGAAGCTTCCAAAAAGCCCCACAACGGCTGGACTGTACGTGCTCCGGACGTGCACCCCGCGAAGCGAGAGGAATCCACGTCCGGAAGTGACGCGTTGCCGGAGGCAGGTCGCGCAGCGGAGCGGAAACCCTAATGCAATGGATCCCATGTGTCCAATGCTTGCATAATTGCCGCGCGTTGTACTGAGTTGCACTATTATGTCTCCCCCCTAACCCCCCCCGGAGTCGCGCCACTTCCGTCGACCCCAAGGTGGAGGGCCCCTTCTGGGGCCCAAAAGCTTACAAAAACCTATAAGAAATCAGCAAATTCGGCCTCTTAGGCCTCTTGGGGCCCCAAAAAGGTTTCAAGACGGCACAAGATGGCCCCAAGACAGCCCAAGCCGGCCTCAAAACGGCCCAAGACGGCCCCAAAAGGGCCCATGAGGCCCCCAAAAAGTTCCAACAGGCCCCCAAGAAGACTCCCGAGAGCGCCTCCAGAAGCCAAAATCTGTTTGATTTTCCTTTGGTTTTGGGACAAGTTCAACGTTCTCGCCTTTTTCGGCTCTCAGAAGGCCATGACGGCCCAAGCAGCCCCCCAAAAGGCTCCCAAACGGCCCAAGAAGCCTCCAATGGGGGGCCCAAGACGGCCTCAGATGGCACCGAGACGGCCAAAAAAAACCTCCAAGACGGCCCAAGAAACCCCCAAGACGGCCCCAGAGGACCCCAAGAGAGCCCCAAGGCGGCCGCGAGAAGCTTCCAAAGTGGCCTCCGAAGTGGCCAGACGGCGTAAGAGCGCCCAAAGACGGTTCCAAGACGTCCCCAAGAGGCCCTCAGAGGCTCCAAAGAAGGCGCCAAACGGCCCAGGAGGGCCCCAAGACGGCTCAAAGAGGCCCCCGAAGCGGCCCCAAAAACGCTGAAGCGGCCCAAAAGGACCCCAAGAGAACCCCAAAGCGGCCGCGAGAGGCCCCCATGACGGCCTCCAAAGGGGCGGAACGGCGCAAAAACGCCCCAAGACGGCCCAAGATGCCCCCAAGAGGCCCCGAGAGGCTCCCAAAAGGCCCCCAAGGAACTCCCCAAAAAAACCTAGAGGCCTCCAAGAAATCCCCAAGAAACCTCCAAGAGGCCTCCAAGAAACCCCCACAAGGCCACGCAACGACTGGAGCGTAACGGTATTCCCCCCCTGGGCGAACGAGTCGAAAACGCACTGGTAAGCTTAGATATATGTTCCGCCTTAGGCGCTCCCATATCCCAAGCTTTGGCTCATATCGCATGAGCAAGAGAGCAAGACGAAGCATGGGATCTGGAGTAAAGGATAGAAGGGGCATCGTCAATGGAAAAGGTATTTTCCGATCTCAGATACAAGTCGTGCGCCTCGGTGAGGCACAATCACATATTAGGCCGGGCCCGGCTTGGGCCAGGCACGGCAGCGGTGCATGCTCGATATACATCTCGCCTTTAACCTTCTCCGTTTAAAGTCGGAGGGGGAGGAGACGAACAAGCACCGCACTTCTACATTACACGGAAAAACAGTGCTAGGCAGCAGCGGCTGCCTACAAGGCAAGGGCGCGCGAGTAGCCTGGCTACCGGCGAGTTTCCTCGCTACTAGAGCGCACCTGCATGCGGGTTTCCCCGCTAGCTCGGGAGGCAGGGCCGTCCTGAGACGACCTGCCCGCCCTATACGGAGTATGTTTCTTCAGCTCGTGCTTGAAGGATTGCTGGCCGGCCATTACTTGTAGGAGCAACGCGCGGTCAATACTACCTTTGGTATGACCATCGGCAGTCATATCCCGCGTGTCACACCATTGAACGCTTTCAACGATTCCGCGCTCCATCATCTGGCGGATCCAGCTAATGCGCCCAAGCAGAGTACATTCTGTGGGCTTCTTTAGATCTTTGCTAGACAAAGACTTGAAGACAGACTCGGCATCAATAGTCAGAGTGACTTTGATACATAGACCACCCATTTCCAATATGTTCTTTAACTGTGTGGGGGTCAATGGTCCCGAGTGTAGCTCGTGGAGCGTTACAATGGTCGGGTAGCAGTCTTCCAAGTTGTGGGCTGCTGCCAGTGTTTCCGCAGAGTAGCTCGAACGCACCTGCAGTCGATGAGACTTGCAGTATGCGTCCACCAGGTGCGCGACGGGTTTCCCCGCTTGCGTGTGGCCACGCCTCAGCAGGTTAGCCCCGCGGATACCATAGCCTTTGACTTCGTCGTCTTCATCTCCGTTGAGACGACGACAGCCAGAATTGCTATGCAGGTCGACTTCTCCTGTTGGAGTCATAGCTTGATACACGATATTCTTCGGTCCTGCCTGCAATTTCCTGGTAACCGCGTTTAGTCGTCGTACCTGGATGTTTGTCGGTTCCTGGATACGTTGTAGTGAGACAACATAGACCATCAACCATACCTGCGTGATCAACGCATAGGCTAGAGCGCCACGAAGACTGACGAACATATCAGAAATCGTCTTTGTCGCTTTGCTCTCAGGATCAGCGCCTGTGAGTTCTGGATGTGTGATAGGACGAAGCTGTTTGATGTATTCGTCCTGATCAAGAGTGACGCTCCCATCATCGGTCTTGTTGTACCGAACGGCACAGTTTGTGTATGTGTGCTTGTTCAGTTTGCACTTTCCAAACGTATCTTCAACACACTTGACATACTTGTCAATAGCATCTTCCTTCCCAGTCATATTGATGTCATCAACGTGTTTGGCTGTCAAGAGGTTTGAGCTCATCTCGAACTCTTCGTCGTATGAAGTAGGCTGTAGTCCAAAGCTCCTAGTGATGGACCTGAGCTTCAACGAGAATGCCCTGGGAGCATCCTTCGTGCCCGTCCCCGGCTTCAGACACCGAAGACAATGCTTTGATTCGTCATATGACTCAAAGCCTGGCAGTGTGCGAAGGACCGCTGCTGACCCAGGAGGTAGCGTGAAGCACACCACACGCTCTTTCTCGCCCGCTGCCGCGGCGAGCTCGCTATAGGTCAGTTCCTTCAAGAAAGCCATGTTGATATCCAGGGAAGCGATGATCCAAGCTTTGTTGCATGCAGCAGAACTTGCGAGCAGTCTCTGGCTTGACCTCCTTGCCGTGCCAGAGAAGGTTTCGACGTCGAAGGCTTCAATGTCCATGAAGCCACGGAGTACCAAGCGTAACCTGATCGTCCGTTCCATTTCGCCCTTTTCGTTCTTGACAAATTTCCATTTGTATACGTAGCGTGAAGTCATGATGTTCGACGCTTTGCTCAAGTCAGTCATCTGGAAGCATTTGTTGTCAAGCCAAGTCTTCAATTCTGTGTAAAGGGCTTTGGAAACTTTGACCGGATTCGCTTGAATGTCGGCCTTCGTGAGTAGATCGTCTTCCTTGACGACCGCGGCACGTTTGGAGGCAGCACTAACGTATACTCGCATAGTTGTGACGCTGCTGTCATCCAACAATCGGTGTTGCTGCTCGGACAGGACGACTTTGGACATGTCTGCTGTGAAGCAAAGCTCGATGTACTTCCCGTGCTCATCGGAATCCAGATCATATTTGCTGTCCGGATCCGTGGAGCACAAAGGAACGTAGTAAGAAGTGTCCATGTCGCATCCTGGCGGGTGACCCCGCTCCGGCAAATGGCCTTGCACATCTTCACAGGTCGTAGAGACTAACACACACTGTGTGTCTGTCATGTATGTCGGAACTGTATGCATGACTTCTTCTGTGTCAGCTTCAAGGAGTGTTCTGTCATCCATCAGTTCAGCATACCACGACTTCAAGACAAAGGCATCCAGATCTTCTGTTTCCTCTATGATGGTCGGGGGCCGACCATCATTCTCCGCAGGAGGCTGCTCAGGAGCAGCTGCTGGAGGTGACTCGCTTGGTGGTGGACCATCGGCGAGTTCCTCAAACTTAGTGAGGTCTCGGTCGAATCCAGCAGGCGGCTTCTTGGATTTAAGACACTGGATGATGCGTGAGTGTGTAGATCCTGTGATGTCGTAGATATTCAAGGCAGTGCCATCAGCTTCATAATAGTGAAAGCCAGGGGTCACATCGTTATCATAGTGCACTAGTGTACAGCTGTCTGCATAGGGGGCAGCAGGCAACTTCGTCAGGCTCTTAGCAAGTCGTACAGCAACAACGTTTTCAATGCGAAAATAGTTGCGTATGAGGTACTGAAGAGCCAAGTGCACCTTAGGCGAAAGCCGGCTCGCAGCAGTCATCTGCAGCCGGCCCTGTTTCGCTGGTAGATATCCGAAAGTCATGGCGGGTTTCCCCGCTGGCAGACCGGCAATAAAGGCCAATACTGTCCGAAGGGCCGTATTGTCCGATCCTATCTCGCGGACCATCAGTGCTTCGATGTACAGCGTATGTCGTGTGTCAGGATACTGTACTCGCACTTCGCGACTACCGACCTTCACGATGACCTGGCCTCGGTCAGGTTCGTTGCGGATGACCGGGTATGGACCACTCCATCCACCCCAGTCGTCTTTCGTGGTGGTCGGGCGATGATAGTCCACGAGATCTCCCTCTTTGTAGTGAAATTCACCCGTAGCAGTAGTCTTCGTACGGAGAGCCCTGTTCGTCTTGGCAACCGCAGTGGCCTGCGTGATTGCCTCCAGACTAACCCTCCTGATTGTCTCCTCCCTTGAGTGATCTGATGATTCAGCGGACTGATCATGATCCAAGACAGGGAAATCGGGAAGCATAGCTGGTTGTCTGCCGCACAGCGCCTTATACGGAGAAACTTCGTTGTAGAAGGTAAATGCGTTGCTGGCAAACAAGGCTTCATGTAAAAGACGAGTGAAATTCAGAGGAATATTCAACCTATTCAATTCTTCTCCCATCACATGTATGAGGTGTCGCAGGATGCCATTCCTAGCTTCGATAGTCGTGGCGTGTTGGCCACGCGCTCGGATACGAAGCTCTGTTCCCTTGGATTCAAGGATGGCCTTTGCTGTATCGTTATTCAGTGCTCCTTCCCCATCGGAGTATAAAATCTTGGCAGGGCCATGTTGCATCCAAGTTGTGTGATAGGCATCGAGAACAGTATGCATAGTCTTATCAGGAATCTCTGTGCCAGCTGCACAGCGAATACAGCGGTCGATGATGTGAAAGACAATATGTTCCTGTTTGTAAAAGAAAAGATCACATTCGACTTCCTCGTTGAAACGTCCTGGCAGTGACACAGAAGGCATCACCGTGTTGCCTGGTTTGTCCCAGGCACGACACTCTCTACACGAGTCGCAGATGCCTTTGATCAGACTCAAACGGGTTTCACCCAGACCAACCTTAGTTAGAATCATCCGCATTTTTGGTTCCTTGGCATGAAACCATCTCAAGTGGAGCTTGCGGAGTTCTCGCTGCACTACAGCTGGGTCAAAGCTGCGCAGGTTTTGAAGGCTGAGCTGAACGTCGAAACGACTCCAATCAGGAAGCCTTGGCCTTGGCCTCGGCTCTGCTTGTGGCTGCGGCGGCGGTGGAGGATCTCCTCCCTCCATGCGTCCGCGCCTTGCTGCAACTTGTGGCAGTCTGCGGTGATCGTCAGAGCTACCAGCGCCAGAGGTGTTACCATGAGCCCCCTCGGCCCTGGTAATGTCATGGCTGCTGGCGCCTGCGGTCGGATCGCCCTCACCGGGCCGTGGCGGCCTAGGCGCGCGTATGCGCGCTTTCGCGGCTGGCGCCGCTTTTGCGGCTGGCGCCGCTTCTGCGGCTGGAGCCGCTTCCGCGGCTGGCGCCGCAGGAGCGGCTTGCCCCGCTGGGCGCGGCTGACCAAAGTTATCTGGCAGCTTCCATTTTTCGGCGAATCTACATTGGCCAGATATCTTGGCATGGTGAGGATTGCTCTTCTGATATTCCTTCTTACAGCTTGGACAGTCCCAATAGTATGGTTCAACATCATACCATCGACACATCTTCGGATCCCTGCTGTGTCTTGGCGATTGTTTGTAGTTGTTGTCTACACAGCCAGGACACCCAAGACCGCCAGGTGGTGGTCGCCAGATTTCTCCGTTTGGGCGTCTCCGGATTGTTGGGTCGTCCAAGTCGTAGCCAGCACTGTTTGTTACGAACGCATAACTGCGTTCGCGATTCGCGAATGGATCGCGGCCGTAAGCAAACAGATCTTTGGCGATTTGCACCGCATCAACGATCAATGACTGCATTATGTAGGTATACTGTGCCGCCCTTGCTAGTTCTTTGTTGCAAGCATTGGCGTGCACATGATTACCTGGACAACGCTTGCCTCTGAAAGGTGCCAACAACTCTTCTTTGTTTGCCATCATCTGTGTTGGCTTGCGGATGTATTGTCCAAACGAATCTTTGAGACCAGTCGTGCACTGATCAATAATCGTTTGGCAAGTGACCTTGCGTTGTGCCAGTTCCTTCCATGGCTGGATCTCATCCACCCACGTGCCCATTGGTTGTTCCCTGAGAAAGAAACGTCTTAGGTCGTCTTGTAATAGAGCGACTGTTCCGCAGAACGTGATATGAGGCAGGTCCTCTTTGTGGTGTTTAAGCCACGTATCATGATTGACCTGTGCATTGAAGTAGGAAGGAAGTCCAGTAGTTCTGCAGCTTGGCTGCAGAATCGTGATCTTGACAAAGCAAGTCTTGAGGTAGTGAAGGACTGCCCTTTGTACTTCCGAGTTTCCAAGGTCAACCATAGATATCTTATCAAGGTTCCCGCCCGACGAGAGTCCTCTCTTGAAGGCTAATATGGATATACCACCCTTGCCCCCACATAATTCAAGCATGTCCACTTGATTGTTTCTGCCGTAGCATAGTGACTGGACCATCGAGAAGACATCAGCATGTGAGTCAGCGGGCTGCCCCGCCGGTAACATCATGAAGATGTCCTCTGATTCACTGTCCGAGTCCGAGTCATCAGGAGGAACGTCGTTGAAATATGTGGAGCAGTCAAGCCCTTTGAGGTCCTCTCCACAGTCGTCGTTACCGTCTTCCACTTTCTTCGGGATTTTCTTCGGTTTGATGCCAACCTCTTTGTCAGCTTTCTGCTTTTCTTTTTGTTTTATCCTGGCATCCGTGGGCAACGCAGTTTCCGCGGAGAGATCCGCTGCGGAAGGATCCGCTGTTAAGTCAGGAAATGGCGGAATTTCAGGAAAGTTGGTGGGTCGCGTTTGGCAACGCTCAATCGAAGGGGGAGGGGGCCGATCGTCATCGACGATCGTCACACGCTTTGGGCGCGGCCTTCGCGACTCACCGTCGCCGTGAAGAACTGGAGCCGGAGGCTCCCAGTATAACCGGGTACTGATGTTTGTAACCCCATCAGGTAATGGAGCCACATAATTGTACCCAGTCGGCTGATCCTGAATTCTGATATCCTGAACGATCTTATTCGTGTCCAGGTCGGTCGTCACTCTACGAACAACATGGTCCCATTGAGGGCCCTTTTGTGGACATTGAACGTAGTGTCTTACCCTTTTGTCAACGCGCGTACACACACTGAGGTGCACCGCACTCCGCTCATTCCTAATCATGTTGGCTTTGTTGAGTTGATCAAGGAAGCGTGCAGTGATGATAGCCAAGGTTTTATGCCGGAACTCGGCACGTTGCTGATCTTGGCCATACCAATCCAAATCATGCTCTTTGTGTGAGCCACAAGTACATCTCCATAAGTTTATCGGTATATGAGGACAAGATGTAGCAACTTGTATATAAGAACCACTGGGATATTTACTGGAGCGGTCAAACTTGATACCGAAATGACAGAGTCTCATTCGTATAATGCTTAGCTTCAAATCTTCGATAACATCTTTGATCGGACCCTGTTTCCAGAAATACCCGGGTGGCCCCAGGATAACAATCTGCATTCTCAGAGCACGCGCTTTGATCAGGAGATTTTGTATACGTTGATAGTGTGGTCCCGCCCTCTTTCCTGGAGTACGAACGTACCAATCAGAGGGCGTGGCCACCCACAACATATTATAGTCTCCTGCCAACAAATTTCCCAAATACTGTGTTCCAATTGAAGTCATTACCTCATTATGGGTAATCCGGTCGCATATATATCCACGGGTTCGGAGTTCAGCGCAAGCTGTGCGAATATCTTCGATGACAAGACATTTTGAATGATATTTTTCCTCTCGGGCCTCAGCGCGGCCAACGTATGTAGCGAGGAGGCCGGTATTCGGCTTCTCTTCGCAAGCGAGCGCCGCCGGCGCGCCCGCCTGCCCCCGTCAGCGGCTGTCGTGAGACCACGTTGCCGCTTGGCTCGGAGGCATGCTGTTAGCGGATGACTCCGCAGGCGTTCGCTCGGCGGGTGACCCCGCAGCTGGTGTGGCCACGCTCGCAGACAGAATCGGCGGATTGTTTTCAGAAGTGTCAAAGTATTCCGTCCGATCCGTAGCGTGACCCACGGTCTCCACGCGGGTTGGCCCCGCAGAGTCCGACGAACCTCCGCCCGTGTGGCTTGGTGGTGGTGGCGGCGACGCGGGTGGCCCCGCTGGATCCTCAGGCGCCCATTTGCTCACCGCCTCCTGGACTGCCCAGAAAGTCTTGGACTTCAGGGCAGCCTTCATGTGTGGCCCAGTCCCTTCGGGACCCTGTCGGCACTCCACCCAGTTGTTCAGCGTCCTGTTCACGATCAAACGGGTCGTGCCCTCCAGGAGCTGCTTGTCGATGGACGGCTCGACGATGTACGTGTCGGTCGTGAAGGTCGCAGACTGTCCCGTCGCGGGTGGCCCCGCTGTTGCTTCAGCGGGTGGCCCCGCACTGACGGGGTCCTCTTCATTCTCCGTCTCGGTGTAGCCATCTCGACTGCTGCGGATCGTGAAGGTGTTCGTGACCGCGTGGCTCTTGGCCCCTTCGTACAGTCCGCAGGGAATCGCGAGATGTCCCGAGGGAGTCTTCTTCGCCTTCAGGACCTTGGCGCCTCTTCCCAGCTTCAGGGTGTAGTCACCGCTGGGAAAGATGACCTTCTGGTAGCCAGGCTTCAACACGATGATCGTGTCACGTGCCTCCATGGCTCCTAGGCCCCAGATGGCCGGGAGATTGGCGCCCGAGCCTTCTGCGATGTTGGAGGCGTACTCCTCAATACGGGGGCTCGCCTCGTTGGCATACTGTACCCCGATCTTGAAGTTGCCCATCTTCCGACATATCGCAGCGCCCTCCCCAAAACCATTGATGTAGAGGGTCTTGCTCAGGGTGCAGATGGCAGGTCGGTAGTTGTACCTGGCCATTATCTCCTGGAAGGTCCGCGCCGTGTTGGATCCAATGATGTTCACATTAGAACCAATGTCCAGCATGAACGAGATACAGGGCATACCATCTTCATCAGGAAAGAATGTCCCATTGCGCGCTGCAAGAGCGACCTGTACGCCAGTGTGGTCGTTGGTGTGGTACGTGATCTGCGATCCGAGTGTACCCCTCAACAGGCGCTGTTCAAGAACCCATTGACTCATGGTCAGCTCGGTGCACCACATCTGATCGTACTGGCGGCGCTCCTCCACAGTAATCGGTTCCTGCTGGAGGACCCAATAGTTTGCAGATAGCGTGGACATCCATTCGCCTCCTGGTGGCAGCGTGTCTGTATCGTCACGCGCGTAGGTCAGCCCCTCTGTGTCAATCATGAACGTGGTATGAAACTGGGCTGCCTCTGCGCTCTCAGCGCTTGCCCGGCTTCTGGCGCTGACCGGGCTTGCCACTCGAGAGGTCCTGGTTGATCCAGTTGGCCTTCGAATCCCGCCTCCGCTCCTGCCACTCCGCCTGATGTTGGCCTCCATGGTCCTCAGGAAACCTGGGTTTGGAGGTCCGTTTGCGGGTGGCCCCGCTTGGGCGGCGGGAGCCGCTTCAGCGGGTGGCCCCGCAGCTGGGGGTTCCTGCGCTCGGAGCGTGGACAGGATCGGCATCTGAATGCCTTGTTCTGGCGCTGGCCAGGGGTATGCCTGTGCAGCTGGGGCACGTGCGGATGGCTCCGCCGATAGTGAGACTCGAGCCTCCAGTGCCTCCACTGCTTCGCGTAACCGACGCATTTCTCGGGCATCTGCAACGTACCTTTCCTGCTGGCGCGCTTGGTCCGACTCAGCGTCGCGCTGTCCAGCATACGGGAAGTGTGCTATCACTATGCCCGGTCCACGGCATACGGCACAGGGGGCCTCATTCGGCGCACCTGGCCGCTGATTGCGGACGTGCTGCTGTGCAACACGGTCCCAGCATATGTCGTGAAAGAAGTGCCCGCGCGCCAGTCTCCACACTGTAGTGCCCATCTCGTAGTTGTCCATGCAGATTGGGCACTTGGTGAAATTGTAATCTGAAATGACTGGAGCAGGCACGTCAGGGCAAGTCCGAGCTTGGCGCTCGAAAGTGGTTTCGCCCTCCCGATAAGGCGTCGGTGGCGGCCGTCTGTCTGGCCGTTCAGCGGGTGGCCCCGCTTCTGCGGGTGTCCCCGCTTGGGCCTCGCGCTCAATCCTTCTCTGGATCGCGCGTTGTTGGCGCAGCCTGGTGTTGTCCCGAGCCTGCTGCCTGGGTGCCAGTATCGCTTGCTGCGTGTTGTGCACGTCGCGGATGTAGTCTGGCATGCTGCCCATAGCGGCTGGCACCGCGAGACCAGCTGGCTGAACTATGGTCTCGGGGTCCGTCGGCGTGGGCATGTAGGCGTAGTGCGGCATAGACTGCGCATCGACCGCTCGTGTAAACTGCAAACGAAACATCTCATTAGCTAGGTTCCGAGTGTATTCGTTCGCAGGTGGCCCCGCAATCATAGGAGTGTTATTCATCTGCGCGTAGTACTCCGGGTACATCGGCGCGTCCATGGCCTGCGCCTCTGCTGGACCGTGATTGTCCCATCCATATATCGGGTGTGATGCTATTCCTGGAATAAACACCTGTCGATATGGATTCGTGGGATCAGCATTTGGAGCATCTTCAGAAGTCCAACTCCAAAGAGGTCGAAAGTCGCCATGATTCGTAACATCTATGTTGCGGTTCCGCAACAGGCTGGGCACTCTATCAGCTTGTTGCTGCAGAAAAGTAGCCTGTGCTCTTAAGTTGGCTGCCCGACGTTCGTAGTCTGAACCTTGCTGTCCGTCAGCGGGTGGCCCCGCTTGAGCGGGTGGCTCCGCAGGCGTTCGCTCGGCGGGTGACCCCGCAGCCACTCCTCCTTCACTACCCCTCGGAGTGCCAAAGGGAGTGGTTGCTTGGAGTGCTGCCGCGAGTGCTGGATTCCCGCGAATCGCCTGGAGTCTTTGCCACAAGCTGTTCTCGCTCGTTTCAGACGGCGGAGTCCGGAACGGCGAGCCACCATCTGAGCCGCCCATAGGGACAAACCTCGCACCTCCAGCCTGCTGCGGAGGGCGTTGTGGCTGTGGTCCTAGGACGCCTGGTGGCCCCGCAGGAGTGCGCAGGTTCCTCTGCTGTGCGTCTTGGATACCTGTATGCACTGCCCACGGGTCAGCACGATATAGCTGATCGGTCAGTCCAGAAACGTCGGCTGGTGACAGGTAGCTGTTGAGGGCCTGGACCCATGTCTGCTGGTCCGGCCTCCAAGGAGATGCTACCGTTGCTACTGGTGTGACCACTTGCTGCCATGAACCATCCGAGGTGTCTGCCGCGGGTGTCCCCGCACCTGCGGGTGGCCCCGCCTCAGGCATGACCTCGTCTTCCTGGGCATTTATCATGAGGACTGTCTGTGTGAGGTACGGTCGTGGAGCAATATCTTGTTCGGTCATGATCAGGTTGAATGGGCGACCGTCCGTCTTAGACCAGCCCTTTAGGTACATGGCGTGATCTTCCATCACACCCAGAGTTCTGTCACATAATTTAAGTGGCAGGTAGTCATCGGTGCGAATCCTGTCTGCGGGTTGGCCCCGCTTCCGCGATTTGTCATACGCCAGCGGATTGCTCCAGGCTTCACCGACCCGATATTTTGCAATGCTCACAATCTGGAGGATATGGTCGGGCGGTATGCGGCCGTCGTGGCCCCGTGTCATGACGATGTCATTCGCTGACCTCCATAAGGAAAAGCCGCTGGACAACATCTTGCTGATGCTGCAGAAGATAAACACCTCAGAGTCAGGACGGATGCCCGATTGAATCCTCGGGTCACCCGGGAGGTAGGGGCAGCCGTGTACGAACTGGCGCCCCCCCTTCCCCTTAGGGTTGTCCTGTGCGAGGCATGAAAGGCCATTATCAAGGATGCCCTTGACATGTTCCCACTGTGTCCCGTGGATGAAGTATACTGGGTCGTCTGGTTTCTTCATCCATGTTGTGATCGGCTTATAGAGCGACTCGGGGCAGTGGATGCCTGGGCTGCCATGGCCGTTCGTGGCTCTGATGAAGTATTGTGGCCTGCGTACCGTTGGTCGGAATCTGGGAGGTAGCTTCATGCTGTCCTCGACGCACTTCATCTGGAGCCTGCCCTTCTGCATACCATGATCGTCGATCATCTCGCAGCAGTTTAGCAACACCCAGTACACGTATGAACAGTGCGGGTTGCCCTTGATCAGCACATCATGCATGTCACGGTCGCCTTTCCACTGATCATTTTCAGTCCAGTTTGTCAGCAAATCGTCAACAACAACCCAGCCATCGTATGGATCGAAAGTGTTGATATTTTCGAAGTGCCGGCTGAATCCATCTTTCCAATACGGACTATGGCGTAGGGCTGTAGAGAACCATATTGACACCTTGGTCATTTGCCAGTCGCGCGGCAGAGTCGGATCTGTATTAAACTTCTCCATGACCTTCATGAGCTCTGCCCTGTGCTGCGCGACGCGCAATGGCGGCCTGTCCCGCAACATATTTCCCACGGCTTGTTGTTCACGTTCCCAATCGTTGCGGCACTCGAAGTTACGACGATCAGGGCAATTAATGACCTCGTATCGATCTGTATCGTCTCGAGTGACTCGTGGGTTTATGGTGCGTTTCGGGCCTTTGCCTTCAATGCCTTGCCAATATTCAATGGCTCCCAGAGGGATGTTCCTGAGAACAGACATCGCTGGTTGCCAGCGCGCGGGTGGCCCCGCTAGCGCGGCTGGCGCCGCTTTAACGGGTGGCCCCGCAGAGCCTGCGGCTGCCGAGGCAGCTCCAGCGGATGACTCCGCGCCAGGGTGCGGGTGACCTTGGTCAGCCACTGCATCGTCGGCTAGTTTCTGTCGGTCGCCAAATTCTTTGAGGGCTCTGAAGCGTTCTTCTCTTGAGAGAGCGCCTTCTGCGGGTGTCCCCGCTGCTGCAGCTGGCGCCGCTTTAGCGGGTGGCCCCGCAGAGCCCTTGTCCTCCTTAGCTTTGGCGGCTGCTTCTGCCCGCGCCGACCTCATCCCAGCTTCGGGCTTCGGCTGTGCTTTCATTCGTGCCGAACCTGGTCGGGGTGCAAGACGCGGCTGATGCAGTGTTGGAGTCCAGTCACCTCGGAAGGCTGCCTTAGGCTGGTCGCGAACTTCGCCCTTGACATCGCCTTGGGCAGCCGGTGGCATCGGGGTTGATGGTCCAGCAAAAGCCTTCCTCCTCTCCGTCACGGACGGGCCGGTAGGCTCTCCCTGCTCAGGGTCGTCCTTCTTGGCGATCCCTCTGGCCTTCGCGCGCCCCTGTGTGCCTTCGGGGCTCTTGGACGGGTGCCTCTTCGCAGGAGTCGGTGAAGACGAGGAGTCGGCTTCAGGTCTTGGAGGTGGTCTGCTGCCCTTGCCTGGTTGTGGACCAGGAGGGTCTTTAGGAGGGCCTTCTGGCTGGCCATGATCATGGATGATCTGCCTCATCTGGTCGATGTCGGCAGTACCTTTTATGGCCAGCTTGTATTTGCCATTTTCGTGGCGGTGAATTACCCTCGTGCAAAACCACTTCTGCGCCGAGGAGCTGTAGTACCAGCAGGCGCATCCATCAGGGAATGGATTTTCTGAGCCGTCTTCCGCCGCCCATTCTTCATTCAGTTCGGTTTGGTCAGTGCCGGCGGCGGATCCGGCCGCAGATGCAACAGCTATCCACTCTTCGTCCGCGGACCCAGCAGCTGGCGCCGCGTCTGCGGGTGACCCCGCTTCTCCGCTGGATTCTGCGGGTGACCCCGCCTCTTTATGGAATCGGCGGTTCCACTCCTTGAGGCGATGGTCATTGGGAAGCTGTTCCCAATTTTCCCTGACAGCGTTGGCAACCTCCTCGGTCATAGGGACGCGATCGGCTTCAGTGATGCGCTTTCCTCCTCCAGGGACCTCCTTGTTAGGATCATGGACGTTGCCAGCGTCATCTCCATGAGACCAATTCCACGGGGTCTCACCGTGATGAGGGCTCCTGGAGGGGCGGTCCATTGGACAGCTGCGCATGTGACCTTTGAAGGGCTCGCATTGACATACTTGTTTCCTGTATGTCTTGCGATCGTTGATGATCTCCTGTTTCTTAGCCCTTTTGTCCCAAGCCTCTGGCGTTTTAGTCTTGCCACCCTTGGTGCGTATTATCATGCCAGATTCGTCCCTTTTGGTGCAGTACTCCTTAGAATACCAGTGGCGGATCACGTCCATCGAGTAGCCGGGGAACCAATTGATGCACCACTCCGGCACGTACTGAGCGGATGCACCTACGGAGTGCTCCGTACTGTACGGGTAGCCAGATGCATCATGTGTAGGGCGTCGTGGAGCTGAACGGCTCCTCCTGCGGGCTGGCCCCGCTGACGCACTGCCACGTTCCATGGGCCTTTCATCTTCATGCTCTGAGTCTCGGGGAGGCGATGGTCGTCTGTCCTTTTTGGCATGGCGCCTGTCCTCCGAGTCCTCTGAGCTGTCCTGGACCATGAATATGTGCTGATGCGGGCTCCGAAAGTACCCGATGTCGTTTAGCTGCTCCATCGTGAGGTCGTTGAGGTCCATCTGGTCGCAGCCCTGCATGAATACGTCCATAGACCAAGCGGGTGGCCCCGCTGCTGCGGCTGGCGCCACTTCGGCGGGTGACCCCGCTAGAACCTGGAGTGCTGTCAGCATCTGAGGTGCCGACATGTCCGAATCCAGGTATGGACGCAGCCTTGCGGCCCCTGGGCGCGACAGCAGGTCTTTCATGGTCATCTGCTGATGTGCTGGCGCACTCAGGAGCTGGATCGCTTCTGCGACCTGCTCTTGGAGCATGTCCTTGTGGTCCTCTTCGGCCTCTTCAGAGTCAGAATAAGCGGGATGGCCCCGCATTTCGTCATCAGCGTCTCCCGCTTCCGAGCCAGCTCGCGGAAGATCTGGCAGCAACGGCATGCCAATCACCTGCGGTGCCAGCGCGGCGGCGAGCTCCTCCTCGGTCGCCGGGACGGTCTCAGCTTCGGAGATCTCGTCGTCGGCGGGTGGCCCCGCTGGAAGACCGAACCAGGCATTGAACGCGACCTCGTCGACTTCGTCCCAGCCGTGGAACTCGTCGAAGAGGGTCACCGCGTACTCTTCCAGGGCTACGGTCACATCAGCGTAGCGGGCCATCACGTAGTACGTGGAGGAGCCCGCGGCGGGAGCCGCTTCTGGATTGACGTAAAACTCGTAGTCAATGTAGTCTATGTCATCCATAAAAGAGTTTTGAGCCAAATGTACGGATCCCTTTCCTTTCCCTTTCGGGCATCGATCGCGCAAATGCTCTGTACTACCGCATGTATGACACTTCATAGTATTGCCAGAAGCGTCCCTAGGGTTGCCCCTCCGCCCTTTTCCCTTACCAGAGGTCCGCCTGTGACCCCGACCTTTGCCTCCGATAAGAACTTCTTCAAAAACTATATCAGTTAAGGACGTGAGGAAAGCAGTAATACCCCTACCATGCATACGACGTCTGCGACCCCCTTTGCCACGACCCTTTCCATATCGTTTGAAATGTCGGCGTACTGCACGTCTCACTTTTCTGACTGGTTTCTTCATAAAGCGCCTCCAACGGCGTTTTGATTTGCGATAAGCCATAAAAGCGGCTTCCGCTCTTTGTTGTTCAGAAAGGTGAGTGTCATCAGCTGGATAGTCATTACCAGCAGAGACTATGCCATTGTGCTCATCGTCAGATGAGGTATCTGCGTCAGTGCCAGATTCAAACGGTGAGGGTGGCTGAGACCCTTGAGCGGATGACTCCGCTTGGCCCCAGAGGGTTGTGCCCGAGGGCGGGCTTGCAGTGTAGGCGGCGCCCGGCGTGTAGTTCGACCAGGCGTTCGCCTCAGCTGCCTCTGCCGATGCCTGGCCAGTCTGCCCTAAGAAGGCAGTGGCCTCGTTGGGCATATCGGCTGGGTCAGCCCAGGGACTTGGCTCGCCAGGACCAGCGGGTGACCCCGCAGTCGTGGCGTAGACACCTGCATGTGAGTGGTGCCCTGTGAAGATACCCGCAATGTTGCCAGGGGAGCGCTCGGCAACGTGTCCGTAGTTCCTCATCCTGGTCAGCAGCCTATCATAGTCTGCTTGTGTTCTGGGCATCTGATGGTTAAAGGGCTCCAGCAGGTGTTGGGCTCGTGACGCGCCAACGCCTAACGCTCTGAAAAGGATCAGCGTTAGGATCTGAAAGTTGGGGATGACAAAGCCAACAGAGTTAGCCTCGTCACGGGCCATCTCGAATCGAGCTAACACTGAGTCGATTCGCTCGCCCCTTTCGACGCGAAAGTCGATAAGGGCAGTGCCAGAGTTGAGCTGGCGCTCATCTTCCAGATTTTCAAATTTGGTGCTCAATAAGTACAGTATATAAGTAACTGCATCCGTTGGCTGTCCGTTGACAGTTACACCATAGTTGATGATCTGGGAGGGGACCTGCATGGCGATACGACGAGCAAGGCCTTGAAGGCCACGTTGTAGTGCTGCAGCTTGCTGAGGTGGCGTCATATTGCCGCTCGTTACGTTTATCCATGCATGTACTTCGCGAACGTATTCGCGAAAAGGCGTAGTACCGGCTGGGTCCCACGAAGGGCCGGTAGTACGCGTGTCGTCCATCCCCTGCCGCATGCATCCCACAGCGCATCCCATTATCACCCATAGAATGCCGAAGATAGTTATCTTAATCCAGTGCATGTGCATCTCGGCTTCGGTGATTGGTTTAGGCTGTGGTTTGTCAGGCTCTGGCGTAGTAGCCGTGAGACGCCTGACCGGCACGGGGTGCAGGTGGCCCCGCTGCGGGTAGCCCCGCAGGGTGACCACATTCTCGATCGAGTTGCCGATTGGCAGCTGGTGGAAGTCGGGAGTGAAGTAGCACAGTGAAGTAGGAGAGAGCGTCTCGAGCTCGCGGGTCGCCCCGCTAGCTCGATCGCGGACTGGCTCCGCTCCTCGCAAAGCCGGCGCAACATGGTATTCCACCGTAGTAGTAGTCCACCAAGTTGCGCCGTGCATTGCAGGAATCAGAGCGAGAGCCAGCCACGCGAGAGTGTAGCCAGCTCCGCTACCAAGTCGAAAACGCACTGGTAAGCTTAGATATATGTTCCGCCTTAGGCGCTCCCATATCCCAAGCTTTGGCTCATATCGCATGAGCAAGAGAGCAAGACGAAGCATGGGATCTGGAGTAAAGGATAGAAGGGGCATCGTCAATGGAAAAGGTATTTTCCGATCTCAGATACAAGTCGCGCGCCTCGGTGAGGCGCAATCACATATTAGGCCGGGCCCGGCTTGAGCCAGGCACGGCAGCGGTGCATGCTCGATATACATCTCGCCTTTAACCTTCTCCGTTTAAAATGAACGACGGCGCAGCGCCAGCCAGGTGGAAGTTGGTCACGGCGGCGCGCATGATTAGAGCTGGCGCTGGAAGGGGATATGGGGAGGGAGCATGAAAAGGAGGGAGGGGGGAGAGGCCCCAAAGAAGCCCTCCAAAAGGCCCATAGAAGCTCCCAAGAGGCCCCCAAGAGGCTCCCAAGAGGCACCCAAGAGGCCCCGCGACGACGTGACTGTACGTGCTCCGGACGTGCACCCCGCGAAGCGAGAGGAATCCACGTCCGGAAGTGACGTGTTGCTGGAGGCAGGTCGCGCAGCGGAGCGGAAGCCCTAATGCAATGGATCCCATGTGTCCAATGCTTGCATAATTGCCGCGCGTTGTACTGAGTTGCATTATTATGTCTCCCCCTAACCCCCCCCGGAGTCGCGCCACTTCCGTCGACCCCAAGGTGGAGGGCCCCTTCTGGGGCCCAAAAACTTACAACAACTTTCTATCAACAAATTCGGCCTCTTGGGCCTCTGGGGGCCCCAAGAAGGTTTCAAGACGGCCCAAGATGGCCCCAAGACAGCCCAAGCCGGCCTCAAGACGGCCCAAGACGGCCCCAAGAGGGCCCATGAGGCCCCCAAGAAAGGTCCAACAGGCCCCCAAGAAGACTCCCGAGAGCGCCTCCAGAGGCCAAAATCTTTTGGATTTTCCTATAGTTTTGGGACAAGTTCAACGTTCTCGCCTTTTTCGGCTCTCAGAAGGCCATGACGGCCCAAGCAGCCCCCAAAAAGGCCCCCAAACGGCCCAAGAGGCCTCCAAGGGGCCCCAAGACGGCCCCAGAGGGCCCCGAGACGGCCAAAAAAACCTCCACGACGGCCCAAGAAACCTCCAAGACGGCCCCAGAGGACCCCAAGAGAGCCCCAAGGCGGCCGCGAGAAGCTTCCAAAGTGGCCTCCGAAGTGGCCAGACGGCGTAAGAGCGCCCAAAGACGGCTCCAAGACGTCCCCAAGAAGCCCCCAGAGGCTCCAAAGAGGGCCCCAAACGGCCCAGGAGGGCCCCAAGACGGCTCAAAGAGACCCCCGAGGCGGTCAAAAAAAACGCTGAGGCGGCCCAAAAGGACCCCAAGAGAACCCCAAGGCGGCCGCGAGAGGCCCCCAAGACGGCCTCCGAAGGGGCGGAACGGCGCAAAAACGCCCCAAGACGGCCCAAGATGCCCCCAAGAGGCCCCGAGAGGCCCCCAAGAGGCCCCCGAGGAACTCCCCCCAAAAACCTAGAGGCCTCCAAGAAATCCCCAAGAAGCCTCCAAGAGGCCTCCAAGAAGCCCCCACAAGGCCACACAACGACTGGAGCGTAATGTTATCTCACCCCCTGGGCGAACGACGGCGCAGCGCCAGCCAGGTGGAAGTTGGTCACGGCGGCGCGCATGATTAGAGCTGGCGCTGGAAGGGGATATGGGGAGGGAGCATGAAAAGGAGGGAGGGGGGAGAGGCCCCAAAGAAGCCCTCCAAAAGGCCCAAAGAAGCTCCCAAGAGGCCTCCAGGAGGCCCCCAAAAGGCTCGCAAGAGGCCCCGCGACGACGTGACTGTACGTGCTCCGGACGTGCACCCCGCGAAGCGAGAGGAATCATAATCTCCATGGCCCCAACTGCGGCCCTGGTCCCGCCTCCGGCCCTGGCCCGGGTCCCTGCCCCGGCCCGGGCCCAGGACCACAGCCCCGGGCCCGGGCCCTGGCCCCAGGGCTCTCCTCTTCCTCCTCCTCCGCCTCCTCCTCTTCCTCATCCTGCTCCTCCTCCTCTTCCTTTTCCTCCTCCTCATCTTTCTCCTCCTCCTCCTCCTCTTCCTCCTCCTCCCCCTCCCCCTCCTCGTTCTCCTCCTCCTCCTCGTACTCCTCGTCCTTTACTTCACGCTCCTCCTCCTGCTCCTCCTCCTTCTCCTCCTCCTGTTCCTCCTCGTCGTCGTCGTCCTCCTCCTCCTCCTCCTCCGTCTCCTCCTCCGCCTCCTCCTCCCTCGACCGCCCGCCCCATGTCCCGAGCCTGTGGCAGGCTTGGTCATCAGCTCGTCGTTGTCGTTGTCGTCGTGGTCATCGTCGTGGTCGTCGTCGTCGTCCTTCTGGGTCAGCGGCATCGGCCGTAAGGTCTTCACAATAAAGTCCGGAAACAATCGTGCCTACATCTATTAACTGCAATGAGCCGCGATCACAATGACACCTTCGGGGCGTCGAAACACAATCGCAGTGGACACGCGATCAGAAGAAGGGGGATGCAGAGAGTTGGGCAGAGAGGTAGAAAGGGGGATGAGCTGGAGGGCAAGGGTGCAGGACCGAGGGATGGACTGGATTGGACACGGCGGAGGATGCAGTGGTGATAGTGGCAACTATCTGGCCACCTCGCGAAGCGGCGCTCTGGGCGCCGAGAAACCCTCAGATGTCCCAAAAGGCCGCCGCGGTCAAAAAGCACGGCAAGCTCGGCTCTTAGCACCCGAAAAATTACGTGGGGGCCCAAACTCTACAGAGGGGGGGAAGGACCGAGAAATGGGAGGACGGGGAAGATGAGAGGACTGAGAGGAGGAAGGGGGTAGGCAGCAGGAGGAAAGAGGATGCGAGAAGGACGCGACAACGACGAGGACGACTACATGCTTCCGACATTGAAATGTTCTGACGATGTGGGTCCCTGGAACTCTCGACCCAACCCTACTTAGCATGAAAGAAACGTGTCCTGAAGGAACTGGGTCCCGGACCCCGAGGGCGCTCCCGCGAACAAACTTTCATCACAAGGCCTGGAGAGCCCGAACACGGCGAAAAACCTAAGGACCTGTCTCCCTCCAGACTGGTTCTCTACTTTTTCCCAGCGGACTGGCTCTTTTTCTGGCGGACTGGGCTCTTGCGCGGTGGAGCGCCAGGAAAGATCTCAGTCTGCTGCGATTCCGTAGGAAGCTGCGCACTTCGATATTGCAACCATCCAAGATCGCCCGAACAACTCGCTGCTGAGATTCGCAAGCAAGAGTCTGGAACCAACACTGCAGACCGTTTACATGTGTTTACATACTCAAATATGAAACCACACGCGTATCCGTAAAGGTGTATACACGTAAGTACACATGGTATGCCTAAACGAACATCTATAACATGCGTGCTATTACCATACTTGAGAATTCATGCACTGTTCCTATATCGTTCCTCCAGTACCCCAGCCGAAATCTGATAATACGTGCCCCAAACAGGACGCTCGTAGCATTATGATGTGTGGAATCATGAGGAACGTCCAGTCCGGAGGAATCGTACGGGAGTCCGAAGAATCGAACATTACACGTGGAACTTTCTCAGAATGGCACGACTATGTCGCTACATTACCGAAGCAACACAAACATGAAACGAAGGGCCACGCGAGGATGACCATGAAACCTGCTACGACTAGCACAACTACTACGACTAGTACGACCACTACTAATACTAAGCCGGCTACACATACCACTAAAGCGGCGTCGACGGCGACTACTACCACTACGACGACTTCCGATTACGATCGTGGCAATCCACGGCACCACTACTACTACTACTACTACTACTACTACTATCACTAGTACTACGACTACTACTACTTGTACTACTACTACCACTCCTACTTCTACTCCTACTTCTACCACTACTACTACGATGACTACTACTAATACTACTACTACTATTACTGCTACTGCTACTACTACGACTACTATTACTACCACGACGACGACGACTACTACTACTAAGACTACAACTACTCCTACTACGACGACGGCGACTACTACTACTACTACTACTACTACTACTACAACGACTACGGCTGCTACTTCTATTGCTACTACTCTAACTGCTACTGCGACTGCAACTACTACTATTACTACGACGACGACGACGACTACTACTGAGACGACAACAGCTACCATTACTCCTACCACTACCCCTACGAGGACTACTACTACTACTACTACTACTACTACTGCTACTACTACTACTACTACTACAAATAATAATAATAATAGTAATAACACTACTACGACTACGACCACTACCACTACCACTACGACCACCACTACTACTACTACTACCACTACTACGACTACTACTACTATTGTTACTATTACTGCTACTACTACTTCTACTACGACTACTACCACTACTACCACTACTGCTGCTAACACTACTACTACTACTATTATTATTACTACTACTACTACGGCTACTACGACTACTACTACGACGACTACTAAACGACGACTACTACTACTACTACTACTGCTACTACTGCTGCTACTACTGCTACTACTACTACTACTACTACTGCTACTACTACTACTACTACTACTACTACTACTACTGAAACTGCGGCTACGACTACTGCGACTACAACTACGGCTACGACAATGGCGACTGCTACTACCACTCCTACTTCTACTACTACCGCTACGACTACGACTTTAAGTCTTACGTTTACAATTACCACTACTACCAGCACTATTACGACTTTACTGCTACTACTGCTGCTACAGCAACTACTACTACTACTGCGACTACTGCGACTACTACTACAAGTGCGACTACGACTCCAACTACCGCCCCATATAGTGATACGGATGCTCCTGTCACTGATACGGGGACTACGAAGGTGCCTAATAGTACTACTCGCACGCAGGCGGCGGCTGCTGCCACTACGCTTATCACATCTGATACTTTGCGTAGTAACACAAGTTTTACTCTAGGTGCACCACTAATACTACTAATATGCCGAAGCGCTCTCCTCACGGATACCCGACATACGACAACAATGAATATCCGATGGGATATCCAACACATGCGCAATCCCGCTGAACTCCTCCAGGAATCAGTCCATAATACCTCGGGCATCGATCTGGACTCTAGATCCCCAAGGAACCCATCAGGGATACATGAGGAACTCTTCATATACCCCTGAGGAACCTATGAGGGGTCCTAGGGATTCCATCTGGCATCCTCAGCGATCCGTTAGCAATCCCGCAGCGATCCCTCAAGACTTCTCAAGAATCCAGCATGAACCCTCAGGAACTCCCACGGAATCCGCGCGAATCCGTCAGGAATCTTTGGGAGCCTCAAATGGGCTTCTCGGAACTGGTATATGTACATCGACATTAAACTAGGCATTGAAAGCATGACTGGAAACGAACCCTAAATGCCAGGAACGAGCCCGATCTGTTGGGAACAACATAAGAACATCCGAAACGTACCCAACAACTTTTCCACGCGGGGCGAATATGTGTATGAACGCGCCGTGCAACAAACACATCACCAAATATGCACAATCTGCGCTGCCCTCATCTCCGCCGTGCCCTCCAGGATCCCAAGAAAATGAAAACAATTGCGCCCTTCGTGGCCTCCCAGGGAACCGCGAGGTCTCGGCTGGATCCGCGCGGCCCCCGACTCTCCGCTGGAGCTCCCAGGAGCCCACCAAAGCGGCGACAATTACGCAGTTCGCAACCACCCAAGGAGCAACGATGTCTCGGCTGGATCCGCGTGGCCCCTGACTCCGCTGGACCTCCCAGGAGCCCACCGCAGTGGCGACGACCGCGCAGTTCGAACGGAGCAGCGAGGTCTCGCATGGGCGCGCGTGCCCCCTGACTTCGCTGGACCTCCCAGGAGCCCACCACAGTGGCGAGAATCGCGCAATTCGCAGCCACCCATGGAGCAGCGAGGTCTCGTCTGGGTGCGCGTGACCCCCAACTCCGGTGGACCTCCCATGAGCCCGCGAAAGTGGCGACACTTGCGCAGATCGCAGCCACGTATGGGGGAGGCACAGGGGTGGCAGGAAGAAAGAGAAGGAGTGAATACCCTCAATGATTTTTACAAAATGAGAACTCATCAAAGAATGGATGGGAATTCGCAGGCTCAACGGGCCAGAGGCGTGCTAAAATCCCAGGGGATCATTTAAAAGCTTTTCTAGTTCGCGCGCGCATGGCGGCCCCTCGGGGTCCGCGGACGAAGAATGCCCTGGCCAGAGTCTGAAATGACTTTGGTAGGTCATATTGCATCCAATTCCATGTCGAAGGAATACGAGATGGGGTGTGGATGGGTAAGATATGACAAAATCGATGTAATGATCTTTCCAACACATAGCGAATACCAAGTCAGGTATCCGGACAAATAGGGCGCGTGCCTTGAGCCATAAGGCAGCGACGCGCAGGCTATACTCCCGATTATCTATAATATCTCCCAAAGAGCTACCCTTAAAGTCGGGGGGGGAGGAGACGGAGAGTAAAGCCGCGCGGTCGCTAGGCTCTCGACAGGCGCGCGCAACTGTTTGCAAGGAAAACGGCGCGCGCAGCCTGGTCAACCACCAGACTGAAGGGCGAGAATATTCGCCGGCGAGTTTCCTCGCAACACTTTCCCACGCACGCGCAGGATAGCCCCTCGGATAGACAGGGGCTATCGGCCCGGCTAGAGGTAAGCCAAACAGGCTATTCCGCTCCGGGCAGAAGGGTATTAAGGCAAAGAGCCTGAACCAACCTGAACAGGCTCGCTGCCAAGCGTGAAAAGTATGGCTCGTTTCCTCCGAGCAGGAAAGAAGGCGCCTCCGTATTAGGCGCCGGTGCTGGCAAACTGGACAGCAGGGGCAACAAGGACAGACTAACATTGATTCGACTTAGGTTTGATTTTGTCCTCAGGGCCCCGAAAGGGAACAAACTGCTTCACGTCGTACTTAAATGACTGAGTGCCTGACATCGCTTCCAAAAGCAGCTCCCGATCGATGCTCCCCTTTGTATGCCCGTCTGCGGTCATGTCTCTAGTGTCGCACCATTGTACGTTCTGCACTATACCTATATCCATGAGCTCACGTATCCAGCTGATATGTCCCAGCAAAGTACGTTCCGTCGGTATCTTAAGGTCTTTGCTGCATAACGATTTGTATACATACTCATTGTCTATAGTAAGGGATACGTTGATAGCTAGGCCTCCAACTTCACGCATATCTCGTAGTTGTCGTGGGGTAAGTGCGCCAGCCTTGAGCTGATGGAGAGTGACGAGCGTGGGATAGCATTTATCAAGATAGTGCAGCTGCAAGTGCCTCAGCGGCATAGCTGGATCTCACCTGCAGTCGGTGTGACTTGCATAATCCGTCGCAAAGGTGAACGACGGATTTGCCTTGGGGCGAGTTTCCTCGCCGTAATACGTTAGCCCCACGAATGCCGTAGCCCTTGGCTTCATCGTCCTCCTCCCCGGTGAGTTTCCGATAACCCCAATCAATATGTACGTCTACTTCATTCGTCGGTTTCATCCGAGGGGGGTGATGCGTTTCGGGCTGCGGATCAGGTTTCGCGTCACAGCATTCAGTCGTCTGACTTGTAAGTTGGTGGGCTCTTGGATCTTCTGGAGAGGTACCACATACACCATGAGCCAGACTTGAGAATGAAGGGCATAGGCGAGAGCTCCTCGCAAGCTAACGAACATGTCGGTGATGAGTTTGGTAACCTTGGCGTCTGCCGCTGCTCCCGTAAGCTCCGGATGTGTAATGTGACGTAATTGTTTAATATACTCGTCCTGGTCCATGATCACATCCCCCTGTTCATTCTTCGTGTAGCGAACGGCGCAATTGGTGTAATAATGTTTGTTGAGCTTGCATTTTCACAACACCTTTTCGACACGTTGTACATAGTCGTCTACGTTTTTCTCTAAGCCTGTCATATTGATGTCGTCGACAGGTTTGGCTGTTAACAAATCCTGACTGGATTCAAATTCAGGATCGTAGCTTGTCGGTGTGAGGCCTAAAGCTCGAGTAGTCGTACGAAGCTGGAGGGAGAACTCTCTTGGGGCGTCCTTTGTACCAGTTCCTGGCTTGAGGCACCTGAGGCAGTGTCGGCTTTCATCATAAGAAGAGAAGCCTGGTAGGGTGCGAAGCACCTGGGCACTTCCTGGCGGAAGGGCGAAGCAAACCATGCGAATCTCCTCGCCGGTGGCGTGAGCAAGTTCCTCATATGTCAGTCCTTCGAGGAACGCTTTGTCGATGTCCATGGATGCTAATATCCATGCTGGATGACGCGCAGCCTCACTTGCCAGAAGCCTCTGGGACTGTCGGCGGGCAGTTCCCGAGAAGGTTTCTACATCGAAAGCCTCTGTGTCCATGAATCCGCGGAGGACAAGTCTAAGACGGATGGTTTTAACATTCTCGGTGCCTGCTTTTCACAAACTTCCACTTATATACATATCTGGATGTCATGATGTTGGAAGCTTTTGATAGGTCATACATCTCAAAGCATCGGTTGTCAAGCCAGATCTTGAGTTCGGTGTGCAAGGCTTCACTAAACTCTTTAGGATGTGCTGCTATGTCGGCTTTGGTGAGTAGGTCGTCTTCCTTGACTACCACAGCACGTTTAGCAGCCGATGATACGTATACTCTCATCGTTGCGACCATGTTGGGTTCGAGCTGTGCGAGCTGGGTCTGGTCCAGCACGGTCTTTGACATTTCTGGCGTAAAACATAGCTCGACATATGGACCATGTTCATCACTGTCAAGAGAATAGCCCTCGTCAGGTGTAGTCGAGCATAAAGAAACAAGACAGGCACTTGTTGTTCAGGCTCGTCTCCGAGCATCTCCGACACAACGGTATCTTCCTCGTCCACAGATGCTGAGACCAAGAAACATTGGTCGGGCAGCATGGTTGTTGGGACGCAGTAAAGATAGTCGTCGATAACCGTTGTGGGATGAAGGTCCATACGCAACTCATCGTACCACTCCTCCATCATCATCGCCTCGATGTCGTGTTCCTCGCTTTCTTAGTAGAGTGTAGACAGGTGACCTTCACTCGGTGATGAAGCACCTGGGGTGTCTGGAGGAGGCCTGTCTAGGCTGGTCAGATCCTCTAGACGGTGTGTCAAAGTGTTGATACTTTGCAAGGTCGCCATGGAATCCTAGGGAAGGAACCTGTGACGTCAGGCACTGGATGAGTCTGGAGTGAGTGCTACCAGTGATTTGAGAAATGTTCAGGCCGGTGCCTACACACTCATAATCGTGGAAGGCTGGGTTAACATCGTTGTCGTAGTGGATCAAGTGTAGACCCGGTGGCGTACTTCACTACAGGTAGATTGAGCACGCTCTTGGCCAATCTCACGGCTACTACGCGCTCAACTCGGAAATAGTTTCGCACGAGATACTGTAGTGCTAGGTGTACGCGCGGGTGAAACTTGCTGTCGTCGGAAAGATTGAGGTTTCCCTTGTAGTCTGGAATGTAGCCAAAGACTTTGGCAGGTTTCCCTGCACCAAGGTGTGCCACATATGTCATGGCCATGTTGTCCATACTAAGTTCCCCGGTGAGAAGGCATTCAATGTATAGCGCGTGGCGAGCATCAGGACACATTCCAATTACCTCACGCGATCCTGCCTTAACGACTACGTGTCCTCGTTCCGGCACGTTACGGATCACAGGGAACGGGCCATTCCAGCCTCCATGGTCGCCCTTAGTGGCCGTAGGTCGGCGATAACCGACCAGGTCCCCAGCTGAGTATAGGCGAGCACCATCTGGGGCCGTTTTAGCCCTGGGGGCACGGTTCGTCTTCGCTACCGCCGTGGCTTGAGTTATTGCTTCCAGGCTGACTTCCCTTACGCGACGTTCGCGTTCGTGGCCTGACGTCTCGGGCCCCTTGGGGAAGTCAAGGGTGTCGAGGTCAGGAAGGAAAGAAGGCTGTCGCCAAGTGTGTGCTTGGTACGGCGATACTCCGTTGTAAAACGTGAAAGCGTTAGTGACGAAGATGCCTTCGGCCAGTACTCTAGTAAATACAATGGGGATGTTGTGTCTGTTCAGCTCTTCCTCAATCATGTGGAGAGCGCCCTAAGAATGCCATTGCGTGACTCGATCGAGGTCGCGTGCTGGCCAGGCGCTCGGATCAGAAGTGCCGCACCCTTATTCGCCATCACGGCCTTGGCAGTTTCATTATTGAGGGCACCTTCTCCATCTGAATACAAGACTTTGAAGGGTCCATGATAGGCGATCCAGCAGTAGTGGTAGGCGTCGAGTATGGTGTCACGTTCTCTATAGGGAATGTCTTGGCCTGTTGCCAGGCGTATACATCGGTCCATAATGTGGAATATGGTCAGTTTCTTGTAAAACATGAGATCTACTTCGCCTTCGTCAAGCCAATTTCCCGGATGGCTCACGGAAGGTCGCGTAGAGTTACCTGGGCGCCCCCATGCTCTACATTCCCGACAGGTGTCGCAAATTTCTTTAATCGTATTTTGTCGAACGCTATCCAGTCCCACTTTCTCTAGGATCAGCCTCATCTGGGGTTCCTTTGCGCGATGCCACCGTAAGTGCAGTTTGCGGAGTTCCTTTTTGACTACATGAAGTTCATGACTACGGAAGTTTTGCAGACTGTGTTGGATGTCAAATCTCGTCCAGTCGGGCAGTCGTGGAGCCCCCGAGCCGGTTGAGGCAAGAGGGTTCCTCGTGGCTCTCCGCAGTCGGTCTCCTTCGTCAACTGCATCTGGTGGTGGAGGTACGCCTTGTAAGCGACCACGGCGGGCCGCTACCTGTGGTGGTTCGCCCGAAGACGCGAAAGGCGTGCTTCCACGCTCAGGCGCGTCTCGCAGTATGTCATAACTGCTAGCGCCAGATGTAGGATGAGTGTTCCCAAAGGCGCGCGGTCGCGGTGGCCTGGCATGAGCACCCTGACGGCCACCCGATGCCGAGGCTTGGCCCTCACCTGGCTTGGGTAAGGGTCCCCACCAAGCTGGCACAATGAGGCCCTCGAGATCATGATCATCTGGGAGTTTGAACGGCTCGGCAAAGCGACCTGTGCCGGGCTCAGTGTAGTGGTGATTATTAACACCCTTGCTTCTCGTAAGATCCCTCTGGCATGCAGGGCATGGCCAGTAGACAGAGATGGAGTCATTATGTCTACACTGTGTAAGATCTCTGTTGTGGCTGGGACTCTCCTTTCGGACGATGTCGATACATGCAGGGCATATGGCCACTTTTGGGATGATACGGTCACCGATGCGTCTCATACCCTCTCCTTGACCAGGGAGGTCGGCAGGATAAGCATGAGCAGTTCGTGCAGGCGCGTCTCCGCGCGCATTGTCGATGGCTTTCGCCAGATAGACGGCTTCCACACAGGCAGACTGCAGTCGCCGAGTGTATTTTTGTGCCAGTGAAAGCTCCTTGATGCACGGCTGGGCATGCACATGCTGACCGTTGCACTTGAGTCGCTCAAAGGGTTTAAGAATTGCCTCGTCGTTGCTGGTGATATTTGTCGGCTTCATGATATAGTCACCAGCCGTATCCATAAGTCCCGTCGCGCATTGGTCGATGCGTGCGGTCGTGATGTGAGGTCGGTCGGCAAGTTCTTTCCATGGGGGAATATCATCCACCCATGTCCCTGTGGGTTGTTAGCGTATAAACCACCTCCGTGCATTATCTTGTGTGACAGCTGTGTTACCACAGTAGGTTATATGTGGCAAATATTCTATGTGGTGCTGTTCCCAAGTGTTATACTTGGCTTTGTAGTTGTAGTAGGATGGTGGTCCTGTGGTGCGGCAGTTAGGCTGTAGGATGGCCACTCGTACATAGCATGCTGCAAAGTAGTGGTCTACAGCTCGCTGCACCGAGGGATCTCCCAGGTCGACACACGTGGTCTTGTCTAGATTGCCTCCTGAGGAGAGACCTTTTGAGAAGGCAAGCTCTGAAATCCTACCCTCGCCTCCACACAGCTCCACCATATCCACGCAATTGTTGTTGCCATAGAATAGAATAGCCGCTATGCTGTATATGTCGGCGCGTGCGTCGGGCATAGATGTGGGGGGGGTAAGGAACAGGTCATCTTCCTCGTCAGAGCTGATCAGCTCGACAGGGACGTCAGTGCTCCAGGTCGCCGTAAGATCCTGTCCGAGTCCTGACAAGTCGTCGCCGCAATCATCGTTTCCATCTTCAACGTGCTTTTTGATGCGGCGAGGCTTGATGCCTGCTTCCTTTTCGGCTTTACGCCTTCCCTTCTGTTTGATACGCGATTCCGTAGGTAAGACTTGCTCGTCCTGTTCGCCGGTCTGTGTGCCCATCGTCGTTGATGAATGGGTACTTTACTTGCAACAATCGCCAGAGTCGGGAGGGGGAAGGACAGTCATCTATGATGACGCGTCTAGGTTCCTGTGGTGATGAGCAGGCTCGTTGCCGAGCATGACCGGTTCCTCGGGCTGCCAGTACATCCGCGTACTGATGTTGGCAACCCCTGCAGGCAATGGTGCATGCCAATCATATCCCGTCGGTTGACCGGCTACTGCGATATCCTGAATAACCGTATTGGTATCCAGGTTAATCGTTGCACGTCGGATAACGTCGGACCACTTCGGTCCCCCTTATTGGTCGTCACATAATGATGTATGTTGTGATCCGTACGTGTGTAAATATTTATGTATACTGGCGCGTTTCCGTGCGTAGTGTTACCTTTTCCCCAGGATCCTATCGTTGAGGTGACGAATGAGTGTGATGCGTGTCTGTGATCTCCATTCGGCATGTCGTACCGTTTGGCCGTACCAATCCAAGACATGTTGTGGTATCGCCAGTTTGCACGTACATGCCCATAGCTTAGAGCTAATCGGTATTGATGTGGCTACCTGCATAGATGTACCACTTGGTGGATTGTCTTGCATATAAAATCTGGTACCGAAAGGACACAACCGCATCCGTACTACCGTCAACTTGAGATCCTCCAGAGTATCACGTATTGGAGACAACTTCCAAACGTATCCTGGGGGACCAAACGCTATAATTGTCATGCGGAACTGCCTGGCCTTCGTCAGAAGGTTCTGAATGCGTGACCAGTGTGGGGCTACTCTTTTACCTGGGGTCCGTGCGTACCAGTCACCCGGAATACTGGCCCATATTAGAGCATAGTCCCCACGAATCACCGCACCCAGATACTCAGTGCCCACAGTTGTCATGAGCTCGTTGTGGGAAATGCGGTCACAGGTATATCCTCGGGTGCGGAGGTCAGCGCAAGCTTCTCTCTATCTTCGATACCGAAAACTCTTTTCTTCTGGCAGGTTGCCCCGCTGTCCTTGTTACCCCCTGGCCTCTCGGCCATCAGGCAAGGCGACGAGGGGGCAGCGTCGCCCTGCCATCTTCAAGATTAAGAAGATGCGCCTGCCACATCTGCCAGCATCTGAGCTTCTCTCAAATGCTGGAGCTCTGCGCTGCAGCGCGCGGTGGCCTCAGAGGCGGATTGCTCCGCAAACGTGGCCAGCGTGGATGGATTATCGATCCGCTGCTTCAGGAGGCCCTTCGACCTTGCGTCGTTGGCCGTCTGCAGCTCGTGATTCGTGTACCCCATCACTATCTTCCAGCGTGTCCTCACAGCATCCATGGGTGCAACTCCGCCATGCTGGGCCAGTGTCCTGGCTACGAAGCAATCGAACGTTTCCAGATCGTCGATGCTGTCGCCTTTCGTCGTCGCCTTGGCGAGTATCGCGAGCAGCCCCTGGGGCAGGTTTCCCTGCAATTGTTGGCGCTCTTGCGCAGGGGATGGCTCGCCTGTCAGCACCGTCCGGAACGGTGTCGTACTCGTACTTGAGGCGGGTTGCCCCGCGGCTCCGAGTCGACGTCGGCATGATATTGGAGCCCTCGGGGAGTTCCATCTTGACCTGTCCCTTCCCAGGGAATATCAGCTTCTCCTGACCTCGTTCGAGCACAATAATGGTGCGCTTGTCCTGCATACTGTCGAGGCCCAGGATAGCAGGCAGGTCCTTGCCGCAGCCTGACACAATATTAGTCTTGTACGAGTCGAGCTGGGTCGAGCCCTAGTACTCGCAGGCAATGCTGAAAGTGCCCGCGGTATCAGCTGGGGCCGACCCCTCGCCTGCCCCGTTGATGTTCAATCGGGAACGGGGTTCAAACGTACACGGACGATTGTGTGCCTCAGCAGCCTGGACGAATTTGCGGCTCGTGTTCTCTCCCATTATATTGATCTTCGAGCCCACGTCTATGGGGATCGAATTTCCACCGTCCTCCAGAAACGTCCTGCTCGGCTGCTTTATGTGCACCGTCTCTGACATGCCGGCTGCGCTGTCTGGCGGGTTCCCCCGCATCTCGGTCGTACCTCCTGGCGGGTTTCCCCGCGTCGTGCTGGCACTTGGCCCCCCTGCGGCCATGCGTGCCAGGTCAATGTACTGGAAATACGACACGTCCTGGGCGTGAGCGCCCTGTTCCTCCCACCAGTTAGCATACTCATCGCGTATACTGGTGTGCTGTTCACAATGTGGTGCGTCGCGTCAGCGTCAGATACGAATGAAGGGTGATGTCTTGTAATCCCTCATGTGTAAGGTGATCCCTGTACTGCAACCACTCGTCGAACTCTGTATTCGTGGCTGAGAGTTCAACGGCCCTGACTGCCGTTGCCGCTGTCGCCACTGAAGAATCTGAGAGGTCAAGCGACTCGCTCTCAGGATTATCGGCGTCCAACATGAACGTGGTGTGTGCATTGTCCATCTGGGTCTGGAAGTGGCGAACACGCAGCTCACGCAGCTGTTCAGGGTCCAGTGGCAGTTCGGCCCCACCCCCGCTCTGGGGTGACATCGGAGGAACCACCTGCCCGACTCCAGGCTCGCAGTGAGTTGGGAGGATCGGCACAGGTGGGGTATTGGGCAGGTTTCCCTGCTGAGGCGCTGTCATCGGGATAAGCTGGTCGAAGTATCCCGTCTCCATCGGCGCCCTCACCTCCTCCCGCGGGTTTCCCCGCTGCTGGGGCAGCGCTGCCTGCCTGTCTAGCATGCTGGCCGCCATTTCCTCCACCATGCCCCTCAACTCTCGCAGCTCCCTCGCTGCCTGTTCAGGAGCCTGAGTGACGGAGCCGGTCCATGGGAACGACGACGCTATGATGCCTGGCGCTCGGCAGATCGCACATACTGGTTGCTGAGGATCTCCTTGTCGCTGATTCGCAACATGGCCCACCACGTTCGAGTTCCAGCACTCCTCGTGGAGCAGACGGTTGCACCTCAAACGGTAGATACTGCCCCTCGGCATAAACTCCTCGAGGCACACCGCGCAGGTGTCTTCCATCCCAGTATAGATTTCCACGTCTGCCGCCCTAGGGCACACTCGCCGCTGCCGCTCCAAAACTGTTTCAGAGTCCAGACAGGCAACTGGAGAATCTCCTGCGGGTGTCTGTACCTCCGGCGCTGTGGCGGCCACTGCTGGAGTAGCTGCCGCTATGGAAGCTGCGGGCGACACGGCTGGCGAGTTTCCGCGCATGGGTGAGCCTCTGCCCCTCATTGTGTATGGGGTTGAGGTACATGGCTACCGGCACGACAAGGCGTCGGTGGAGACACCAACTGCGATTCCAGATTCCGACGACTCTACCACAGAGTCCTCCGAGACACACCAGAAGGAAGGTGACTCAGCAAATCGACCCACCACGATCGACAGCTGCACTGACACGCTCCTGGGTTCTCGACAGTGGATCTGCGCACCATATTCAGGATAAGAACGAGCTGACGCAGACCGAATATGATCGCACATCTATTCGCGAGGAGCATATTATGGAAACTGCCAAGGGTGATCGTGCTGTCAACGAGCACTGCGACATCCAACTACCTGAAGTGAGCTTGAGGAGTTCAGCCCCCGCCTTGCCAGATTGCCCATCGTTATTATCAGTTGGACAATTGATTGAAGTTGATGGTTTTCGGCAGCTTTGGGATCCAGAGCTGGGCTGCATGCTGCAGGATCCGGGGGGCCAATGGCACAAGGTTCCCGTAAACAACAGAGTTCCAGAACCACGCCTCGACGATTTGGTGACGATACCACCACCACGATTGCGCACTTCATCAGCACCCAGACGTCGTCAGAGCAAGCGTTCTTCTGCACGCCGCAACGACATATGCTGGTGTTGCAAGACCCCAGAGCAGTCACCACCTACAGATGAGCAGCGGTCCCACCTAGGGACCTGTCCCAAGAGACAACATGTCGGTGAGGGAGGAGGAGCACGGACCGCTACGGTCGAATAACCTCCCGACACAAATAATGCCGAGTCCAACGTGGATGCACACAGTGACTCGCCTACGTCTCAGATACAGCGTTTTCCTCCCACATGCGGGGGGCCTGCCAAGACCTGCGGGGACACCCCAGGTACGGCTCAATCAGATACCGACGTCACGTCGACCTCCCTCGAGGATCTGCAGGAAGAGACGCTTCCCAAAGTGCACCGTGATAGTGATCGTGTTCTTCCAAGCCGACAGAAGAAGCCAATCGACCCTATGCATTACATGACCCACAATCCAAAACATCCAGACTGTGAGATTTGCTCTCGCACCATGGCGCAGAACGCCCCGTGCAGACGACAGCGCAAACCACACCCATCGGCAGCCCCCACGGATGAGGACACAGCCTACGAGGCTTTCGTCCCGAAGAAATTCGGGGATGCTCTAACTGCCGACCATATCGTTCTGGCCAAAGACGATGCCGCGGACAAGCACGGTGACAAGTATGAACATGTCGCACTGGATAGATACACCGGCATCTTGATGGCGTACCCAGCATTGCATAAAGACGCAGCTACTACGAAGGCATCCTTCCAACAGTTCGTCGCCGCAAACGATGGGGCGAAGCACATATATACGGATAATTCTGGAGAGCTCCAGAAGGCATGCCGCCAACTGGGATGAAGACATGACACTAGCACCCCTCATCGTCCACAAACAAATGGATTGATCGGGCGCATTGTCAAGATCGTCATCCTCGGTGCGAGAGCTGTGCTGCATATGTCTGGTTTGGGACACGAATGGTGGAAAGAGGCCATGCAAGCCTTTTGCTGTGGACGCAACTTTGTGCATCCATCCACGGGCGTTGCCGCCCTTAGCGATGAGCATACTGACAAGACAACTCATGATATACGTTGTTGTGAAAGTGCCCCCGGGCACTGCATGCTATTTCGTGTCCGAATCCTTTGGAAATGCCTCAATCCCGAGATTAACAATGAGACAGCAAAGTTCAAATATAATACTCGGGAAGGGTTATTCATGGGTTACCATCTACACTCAGGTGGACGTTGGTCTGGTGATTATCGTCTTGGATGCAGCTACATACGCCAAGAACCCAGACGGCGACCTGTGTCACGTACACAGAGTCAAAGATATTATTATCCCCGACGGCAAAGTCACCTTCCCCGTGGAAGACGGCACCCTACGACATCACAACCCAGAGGCACACGACGAGATCAAGGCATCCACTTCTCGTCCTTTGGGCGACAAACCTATGCCCGACCTTCCGCTTGCCTACCCTAGGAGTGGGATGATCCATCTATCATGACGACGGACGACAATCTCGCTGATACTCACCCATCGGCCTCAGAGGTTGCTGCACCAGCACCGGAGCCCGACTACTGGGAACAGCGTGGATACTGCATCATCCGACACATCCGTACTCCGCGTAGAAAGTTATTCATACCAACAGACGATGTTATGAACATACCTGTACCAGTTGATCAGCTCGATGTGACGCGAGACTTTGAGACGGCTTCTACCCTCGAGGGCGAAAGTGTATTCCGTGACGTTTGGGATGGTGCCAGCGCAGCAGACCACCGAGAACTTAGCGAGCCTTGGACCGGCCTAGTTCGGTTCTATGACCTCCCCAGGATGTTGCCGGACGGCAAAATGGTGGTCCGCGGCCGTGAGACACGCGCACGGACTACTAAGCGCCCAGACCACATTCTTCCCGAACGTTGGACGATTTTGTCTCGAGGACAACAACAAAAAAGAGATTGAGTACGCAGAAGACATCAAACAAGCTCGCGAGACTCGTGAACGAGCTGCACTTCGAGTGTGGACCCGACAGGACAAACAAGCCAAACATTTCCGCACTACTACGGCTGGTGGACCCACGTGGAATACCGTGGACCGCCGTATTACCTACGATATGGACAGCGGAGCTGTCGTTCGTGACGAGGACGTCAAGGGCGTGACCAACAAAAAGATTCTGTATGCCAACATTGCTACCGTATTGTACTACCGCCAACCCTCACCACAACCTGCTGGAGTCGCACGTACTCTGGTACTTGTTGACAGTGAGGGGGACGACTTCGGGGCCGTGAACCCGCTCACACACAAGTTCACCCCGTCGGTAGCAGTCCCCACTATGCCACGTGGACCCACCTACACACCGGCACACAGAGATAAGATTCCTGATTCACCATGGGCACGCCCAGCCCTTGTTACCAGTTCCAAGAAATTTGAGCAAGCGAGAAGTTGCCGCAGAGCCACGCGCACAGGAGGCCCTACGCAAAGAATACGAGCGCCTTGAAAAGAAGCAAACATGGATGATAGAGGCTGTTGCTGAAAATGATGATACTGAATCACAAGCGATTCGCACAGGGAAGAAGGCTCACTTCTTCAACATTTTGGAGCTATCTTCAGTAAAACATGAAGAACTTCCTCCTGAACTACGTAAGTTCAAGGGGCGCGTGGTGGTCCAGGGCATCACTGGCAAAGACGAAACTGGCTTGGCCGCCATCTTCGCCGACGCAGCATCCAGTGCGTCGCATATTGAAGCTCCCAAGCTCTGTGACGCCACCGCGTTATTGCCAAATTATGGAGGCGAGCAGAGCGATGCGCCTGGCGCACACACGCAAGCCTTACTATACGGAGACGGACGAATCGACCCAGTCGTTACTTGGATTACTCTACCTAAGTGGCGTCAACCTGCATCCTGGTCTAAATACAGGAATCCCGTGTGCCGACTACGATTGGCACTATACGGACACCCTCTCGCAGGTGTGTTTTGGGAGCGAAAGTGTCACACGTGTCTGGAAAGCGTTGGATTTGAGCCTATCCCAGGCTGGGAATGCGTGTGGAGACACAACAAACTGGGATTGATACTTTCAGTATACGTGGACGACTTCAAACTACCAGGGCCAGCCGCCAACCTATATACCGGCTGGGATCTGATCCGCAAAAGCGGCAATGATTGGGATCCGCCTACTCCGTACTCTCGATACCTTGGCTGCGGACAACAGGAATACGACGTTCCCCAGAACGTCTTCGACAAAAGAATGTCTACCATTCGACCTATGTTGCCTGCCCACAGTGACAAATGTCATCATACAGCTAAACAAGTTCGTGGAATACGACATGACATGATTGGCTTTACAGATCAATGTATTGAGCGCTACCTGGAGTGCGCCTCCAAGCGTGCCCAAGGGCCAAGGTCACGTCGTAAACGGTCTGACTCCCCGAGGGCTTCGCGATCCACATCGCCTAGCTCCTCCGGGTCGGTCGTGAGACCCACTAGCGCGCTCAACGCACGGTCGCGATCATCCGGCCCAGCTGGGTCGGTCGACAGACCTTCTACTGCGACACGATCAACGACAGTCACATACGATGACCTACCCGACGCAGAGACTCCTGGCATCGAGGACACATCCTTTACCGAGTCCGATTGCTCCGACGAGGGTATCCTCGGCCAGGACGCGGCGAGTGTCCTGATGCAGATTCTCTACCTGGCACGCTGTTGTCGTTTCGATCTGTTGCATCCAGTATGCATGCTAGCCAGAGAAATTACCAAATGGAATACCACGTGTGACAAACGCCTTCACCGACTGATATGCTACATCAAAACGACGCGTACCCATTGTTTGCATGGATGGATTGGCGATGCTTCAGATAAGCTATCCATCGTGTTCTTCACTGATGCCTCGTTTGCCGATTGCACTACCTCCTCCAAGTCCACCGCTGGCGTCTTCGCGGCGCTGGTTGGACCCAATACGTTCTTCCCCGTCAATGCCGTGTGTGAGAAACAGACGGTCGTCTCGCACTCATCCACAAAGTCCGAGATAGTTGCTCTTGACTCGGCGCTACGACTGGAGGGACTACCACTACTCTCATTTTGGGAGGCCGTGGTGGAGGTTGCCAGCACCTGCAAAGAGAAGACGACATGCCTGGGCTGCCTGGGACGCGCCGCTACGGCGATATGTCCGACTCTGGCCGCAAAAAAAATGGCGCAATCCATCGCCTCGCAAGGCATACCCTGCACGGGGATCTTCTCCTAGCCGTAGGCAGCTACCGCAGAAGACGGAGCTACCTACGCCTCCAAAGAGACACGCGATATCTCACGAGAGTACTGTGCTACACGTGGACCCAGAACCTGCCCAGGAGAGCAGCTCTCCCAAAGTGCATCTCATCGTCCTAGAGGACAACCAGGCCGTGATCAAGATGGTCCAACAGGGACGTACACCAGCACTTCGTCATCTTCATCGTACTCACCGTATTAACTTGGATTGGGAATGTGAGACATGCCAATTTGAACACATTGAGCTCAAGTATGTAGGTACAAAAGAACAAATTGCAGATATGATGACTAAACATTTTGAGCCAAAGAAAGCAGATCTCTGGAGAGATCTATTGGAATACTCGCTCATATTCCCCGTTGCCCCTTTGCAGTGTGCTCCAAAGAATCCTCGGAAACCATTGCGAGGGCCCCGGGGGCCCGATGGTTTACCTCATATCGCAGAGCCCCCAAAACTGGATGGATGTCGGGAAACGTGCGAAATATTACTTACTGACAAGGATAAATGGGGAGAGACAGAGACAGCATGCGGATTCATGTGTGTTGGACATTCCGACCACGAGGGGCTACATGCATGCGCGTACCATATCGGTGTTCGGGCGGCGGCGACCGAGTCGCGAACACCCCGAGCGAGGGCTCGCTCACCACATGGTAGACACTCTCGTCATCCCCCACCGCCACCGCACAATACAGAGAGGTCTAGGACACTGATGATACGACCCCGCCGCAGCTGTTTTACAACTCGAGCGACGAAGCTCACCAGCATCTTGCTCGCTGTGCGCGAGGCTCACTCACGAGAGATCGGTTCTAACCCCGATCCCCCCATCCCCGAGATGGACCAGGCGTCGCCCCTCCACCTCAACGGCTGGGCCATCGGCTGCGACGCCAGCCACGACCCGAACGCCGCGGACGACGACCGCGTGGGCTTCACGTTCCACGCTCAGACGGGTCGTCCTCGTGGCGCCGAGGATGGCTTCATCTACGTGCATCATCTGCGCTTCGACCATAGTGCAGAGTATGATCTACGCGCGCCCGACGAGTCCGCCCTTGTCGAGGTCACCCGCTCCGCGCCCATCGACGCGACGGATTGCATCGGCAAAGCTACGGGCGGAGTCGGCGGCAACGCCCACTACGACTACAGTGCGACCACGGCCACACCGTGGATGTCATTCATGAAGGCCATGCGCATGATCTCCAGCCTCTTCACGCGCAATACATCGGTCCAGGAAAACACATGATCACTTGAATGCTACGATCCCTGGGTCACACCGCAAGTGTCCACCAGTGGAACTTGCGACGGTGGTGTTGAAAGCAGAATGGAGGATGATACACAACGACTGGTCGAAAGTGGGCAGTGCATTGCTGGGGCAAGATTCCCTGGGCACAGTCCAGGATACAAGTCAGCTGTACAAGGAGGGCCGTTGAGCGCCTCCAGACGTTTACGGCAACGGTTTGCCCACTCCAAGCTATGCTCCGAGTCTTGATCGTGCTACGATCAAACTCCCAGTGCGCCCACCTGGTCTGGCCAGGACATCCGACACGGCGGGGCGCCTCGGCCACGTCATCGAGGACCATCTCGTCACCGAGATGAGGGCATTCTCCGACCTCTACAAGACCGACCGCTTCCGCCGCAAGCTCAGCACGTGGCAGACTACACGCGGAGGAATTGGAGGAATCGGCTCGAGCCCCAAGACAGTGGCAGCACCATCCGACCACTCTGACGGCTGGATCACCTTCCAGAATATGGCGATCAGTACTGGCAGCCATATGAGGAGGGAGCTGTGCCCCCAGGAGAAGAGCCTACCGTGGAAGACCCTGGTATTACTCCAGGATCAGCCATAGATCCGGTCGAGTTAGCACAAGCAACGTACAGTGCGTTTTGTGGTGGTCGATTGGTTTCCGCTCTTCTGACAGAGGCATGGCATCATACAGAAGGGCTTGGGACTGCTCCTCCACCATGCCTTCGGTCCGTCGGGACACGTATACACATGGACAAGTTTGTACACGGACTCTACGTGGATCGTGCACAAGCAAGGTTCCAAAGCCGCCCCACACAATAAGTTCCCAGGATACGGCATCGACGAGCTCAACAGCCCACAGCAGCGAGACGCACTCGCCAAGACGTCCAATGTTGGTCTTGTGCCGCTCTTCACGCCATGCCTCAATAGAGCAGAGTATATGGGCGGCGCCACCCTCGAACACCTGTCAATATTTATCCGTGACGACATCATGATGTGGGCGTTCTCGTATGGGAATTGCAACGAATGGTTCAAGCAGAACGGCACCCCGATAGGTCAGGATGGTATTATATTGCCAGAGGCTGGTGGCGACACCCGCTGCGATATGGCAAAGCTCCGCGAGCAGCCCGCCAGGGCACAGGACAACCGTATCGCAGCTATCCTACAATCGCAGTTCGGGTCTACGCTTGAACAGCGCAACATGATCCTCATGATCCGCAAGGCCAGAGCCCTGTCACTGATGAACGACAATCACTCGATGACCGAATGGCGTAAATTGAATGAGATCATATGGGCTTATTGGGCTAACGCGTCCCCTGCATATGTGAAACAGCGACACTACAACAGGGGCATCAACGCCATGGTGGTCTGGAGCGCAAACGACATTGCTTGCGATGGCCATGGTCAGCAATGGTTAGATACCCGACATCACCAGGATCGTGCTCACACGAGCGTGCGCGAGCTCATCATGAAGGAGTGCCAGGACTGCGTCCCGAAGCTTATGCCAGTGCACGTGAAGGTGGACTTGTCACGCTTCATCGACGTGATGCAATACTTCCGTTGCCCCACCGTCATGGGGCCAGACAAAGCAGCGCAATGGGGCGTACACCCTGACTTTGACCATCACACGAGATACCTGACCAGGGCTATGCAATGTCGTGGTATTACGGTACTTCCTTCCGATCACTGGGTCGAGTCGTACGACAGAGCCACGCCCACGGCCTGGCATTCAAAGCAGAACAACCACAATCTGGCAATGATGACGACTCAGTTTTGCGATGCGGTATGCTATCGCAATTTCTGTACGTTGATCTAGTCATTACCATCACAGCCGTATCCATTCCGACCTCCATTCCTGGCAGCCGTCACGGAGTCGCAGGCCCACACACAGGCTAAAGAGATCATGGATGCTCTTCACCTTCGTGAGAAAATGACTGCTGAATCGAATAGACATCTCAGCCTCGCGACGCTGATGACTCAGACCGCAGGGGAATTAGCTCATTGTGCATGATGGCTTCCTGCGCCAGTGGCACGCTGCCGAAATCTATGCCGCTGGTAACAAGCGATCCATAGATGCCTATCCCTGGACTCGCAAACGAGCCACCAGCACCGGATCCAGCGCAACCCAGGAGAATTTGATCCATATTGTGGGGCATGCGAGGAGCTGTTCAACCAGCTTCTTTTCCTGATCAACGATCACCCGGGCGCGTGGGCATCCTACGAGTCAGACGAGAAAAAGGAGCTCCTTCACCCCACGATAGTGAAGGAAACCAAAGATGCGCACGCTCTCACATGGGTTGTCTACGAGCAGTTCCTGCTCCAGATCAACGAGATCGCTGGGGAGGGCGACACAGCGAAGTCACGTCTCATTGCAGAGCGCAATGTACTGAGCTCTCATCGCGTCGGTCCTCGTATTGACAACTCAGATACCATTATGGCATGCAAAGGTTTCTACACACAGAATGCTTTGGATCGCATCGTCACGGGGCTCCCGGCCGACGCTCCAGTCACTGTCATCGTCGATGAGCCCGCCGCAGCGCCACCCGATGGCTCTGCGACAGCTGGGACACACCAGCACAATGAGGACAGGCAGCCCCTGCCGCCAGGTCCGGCAACGATCGACACGCCACCTGAGCCACTGCCGCCAGGCCCGCTCCCGATCGTCACGCCACCTGAGCCATTGCCGCCAGATCCGCTTCCGATTACCACGCCTGCTGAGCCATTGCCACCAGGCCCGCTCCCGACCGCCGCGTCAGCTCCGCTCCCGGACGAGGGCGCTGACGTGGACGCGGAGCTGGAAGCAATTCCTGCTGGCGGTGCGCCTACGCCTGGTCAGCAGACGGATACTGTGTATATCCTATCGTGGCAAGACTGCTGCGAGCGATCATACTATGAGGACACAAGCCAAATCCCTACATTCGACAATGCATGCACTCCTCGTGAGTACAAGCTTCAAGCTGGTCAGGCGGATGATCATCCATACGTGCCGCCTCCGTTGAGGGGCACGCACGCTCCAAATGGCATGGATTGCTTGACAAGCGACGACTGGACATGCCAATTGGCTTACGACGACTGAGTGATCACCCACGCGCCAGACATTAGCCAATCCGGCTGTTTCCCAGAATGGAGATGGATGTCACTCCCGCCATGCGACCAGACTCGTTATGGACCCGAGCTGCTTACGCAAGAATGGCTTGGTTGTCCTACATATATGAGCAAGGATATCACGACCATGCTCCGCCATGCGAACCACGACAAACCTTTCCATATTGACCAATTTACTGACCGACGGGTCAGCATATGGTCGATGAGGGCACAGCAGACCTGGACGATTCCCAGCCGTTGGAAAGACAGAAATTCGCAGAGCGACGTGGCCATTCCAACGGACCATCCACTGAGGCGGCCGCGGCACACTCCGTGGCACACTTTCACAAAGACGGCGAGTCAGCAGGATACGAGAGCTGGAATGATTACTACCCGTTATTCATCCTCCGCGCGTTCCAGAAACACATAGACCCGGAGAAGAACAGGATCGAGTTGCATGCCAAATCAGTTCCTGCCGAGGGTGACCCCAGCTGCTTCGATTGGAGCAGCGTCATTGCTATCCGATGTGTTGGAGGACACAGCTGCGTCAATACACTCTCCAAGCCATGGAATATGGGCTGGGAGAGCTTACAATGGACGGACGTCGAATACCTCCACCACGGCACGACACTTCGTGCCTGGAAAAACATCCACAAGACAAGGATTATTCCTGGCTGCGTCGACCAGTCCCAGAGAGACAGACGACATAAAAGATCGCAACGTTCGGAGGCATTCTACAGTTCAAGCACCTACGTGCATATCTCCAAACAGAAACCTCATACCTCCGTCCAACCATGCAAGTTCAAGCACGACAAGAATGAAGTGGAGCTCGTGATCGACATGGAGATTGCCATGAAAGCTGGATGCAGATTTTGGCTCGGTGCACAGGGCGCTATCATGACTGAGGACGTGGTTCCAGCTGCCGCTATCCTCGCCATTCGCCGAATCACACCCTACCGCGAAGCAGGCAAGCAGTTGTGGCCAGAGGTGGGCCCCAGCTGGGACTATCCGCCGCTGGCTCCGAGACCACCGTTGAGCAAATATGAGATGTGCGCTATTCCTCCTGGGACGGACACGATCGCCGATCCTCCTGGGGTTGCCCCAACTGCGAAGGCCTACGCCACGGCTCCGCAGCCGCGGACACAGTCTGCCTCATCATCATCGGCCCAGCAACCTATCGCCCCTCCGCTGGGGGCGACCCCTGCTGGCCATACTGCTGACGCTGACGCCTTAGATGAGGCCATCGTCCGTGACATGGTCAGCAGTTGCGAGCACAACACACAGGATAAAGAGTGGTTGATCGCTATGTCCCATTGCAGAGAGGCTATTCGACCCATTACAGCAACTATTACACAGAAAGAGTGGGATCGACTGCCTATCTTCAATGACGTCCACATGGGGGACTTCATTATCGTCAAAAACTGGGGATCAATCAATTGCTACCACTACGACAACCACTACCCCAAGGGCAACTACAACACGAGAGCTCGTATGAACAAGGGCCATATCTATGGACCAGCCATGCACTTCAGAGTATTTGAGAAGTTCTTTTCAGTGCGGATACCTATCCTCAACTACGGTCTACGATGGGTAAACATATGGTATTGCGACAAAAATCTGCCCCTCAAAGGCGTTATCTTCGCTTTGGCAGTACGCGCTGACATTGACCCCGTCCATTTGAATAATGCAACCCAGGGCCCGTCTTCATGCAGTGATCAGATCAAAGATTTTAAACATACCGGTGCTCTACCATATCTTGGTATGCCGAGAATTACAAACCACGTATCCCACGTGCGCCGACCAGACGCCCCGCTCCTCGGACACCTGATCCCGACGAGCTGGTGGCGACACCTGCTGGCGACCCTATGGCGGACGACGAGGGATCGCAACATGACGCGGGTCAATCCACCGACGCCCTAGTCACTGTCATCATTGACACATCGACCATACCACTCACAGACGATGAGAGGGCAGCCAATGATACCATGAGGGCGGAGAGATCGGCGGAGATTCACGCCGATGAGGATGTCGGATCTTCCACCCTCGACAACATCATCGATCCGCCATACAATTTCCTCAATCATCCCGACTACGACCCAGAGGATCATACTACATGGATTCTGTCTTCTTACGACCACCGAGTATATCACTGGACATCGGGACCACTGGTAGACTCACCAATGATAAAGGTGAGACACATTATCGAGTTACACGCTGGCAGGACCAACCTGGTGGTGGACAAGTTAGAGTCATGCTTGCGATTCGATGTACACTTCGGGACCAACACAGATGCATACCATATGGATTACGATCACACTCATACATGGGCACGTGATTTGCCAATATGCAGCGCAGATCATTTCTTCAAAAAGATTGTGCATTTCCTTGACCCAGAGGTCATTGAGGAATCGACTACAGGCATCTTTCAATGGATTTCCAAAGTGTACCAAACTATATTGTTGGACAGCATCACCAACGCTGCCATCAATCAGTTTACCAACGCTGCCATCAAGGAGCTGCATCAGTTCACCAACGCTACCATCTATCAGAATCATCCTGCCCTCACTACGTTGCGCGCTTTCTTCGCAGAGTGCATAAAGACACATGAAAACCCAGGCTTCCCAGCAAGGGAGGTGCCAGTGGAGACACCTGCCGCGCCTGACCAAGACGACCCAGGCGCCAAGCAGGATATTCCCCAGGACCCAGGTAGCGTTGCCTCGGCAGCTCCAGATCAAGAGACCACGGTACAGGTCCTAGCCGAGATGCAGAACATCGACCGCGAGGAAGGCGATAACGAGGCCACCCTGCAGGCAGAGGCTACCCGCATTCGTGCGGACAAGGACACACCCCATGGTGAGACGGACTCCGCGGACATCGACACCTCCGGGTACTCAGGACTACCGGGGGAAAGGCTGTCGATGACCGAGATCGAGGGGATCGGACGATCGATCGCTTCCCGTGCCACCGCTGAGCTCAATCGTGAGGCAATGAACCAGATTGGTCATTCCCTTGCGTCGACAGACGGTGGCACCACTCGCTGGGGCTCTCTCAAGGACCTCGCCACTTCCGGGGCTCCCGAAGCAATCCAGCATGATATACCGCGTTGTCGGAACTGCGATCGCCTCCTTTCCTTGGGGATCGTCACCAGTGATGGGACACTTTGCGACATCTGTTGGCAGCGCAGTAGGTGCCACAGGCAAAGGTGGCGCCGAGGAGAGCGACCTGGCGTGCCTCCAGCAGCTCAACTACTGGATAATGACCAACCTCTCCGAGGACGACGTCAGGCGCTACATGTCAGATGGGGCGCGTGTCTACATGACAGGCAAACGGTCCAAGCACGGCCAGGAGAAGGACATCTTGAGGAAACTTGCGAAAAAGGCGGGGGAGAGGTATCAGAAGTGGCTCGATGCAGGCTCCCCTCCTGCGACCATGTGCAGGATGATGGGTGAGACTGAGGATCAGCGACCTCTGTACCACCCTTACCGCAATGTCGTCCAACGCTTCCTCAATGATCCGCGTTTCCGCCACCAGATGACTGCCGCCCGCGTGGAGACTGGCAGGCAAGCCTGGACCATCGAGGACATGCGCGACGCTTGCGACATCCATGATCGCAACGTTAGGCTTGGCCTCGCTGGTCGCAGGAACTGGCGGTTAAACGAAGGCAGGCTGGACAGAGGCACTAAGCAAGAGCGTGGCCTCATCACAATTGCTTTGCCCCGCGGGGGCGGCACTTGTGAAAAGGTGACGCAGCGCAAGCTTGCCAAACTCGCCTCTGTCGAACCTGCCATGGGATCTGCCGAATCAGGGGGGATGAGTTCAGGGGTTAGAACCGAACCTAATGACCCCCACGCACACTCCTCTGGCGCGCAGGCAGGGGCGCCCGCTGGCCCGAGCGGCGCGGCCGCTGCGCCACGGCAGAGCAGCGACAGCAGTCGCAGGCCGACGACGCCCCCGCGTGCCAAGCGGGCGCGCACGACAGAGGACTACGCAACGTGGTGGCGACACAACCTTGAGGACAGCCCATGGGGTCCAAGGTGCTGGAGCTACTACGCCAAGCGCTGGATTTACATTGCGGAGAACAACGACGAGTTCGTGTACATCCGCGACCTGCTATACAATGATCGGTTCCGCTACTGGACCCCAAGGACGCCTTGGGAGACATTCACGACGAGATACATCGAGACCGATGACCACAGGGTGTGGGACCACAGGTTCTACATGAGAGGCATTTCGTAGTTTTGTTAGCCGCAAGGCCCACTGCTCGATTGGCTTGAACTTCGTTTTCCCAAAAGTTCGCCTCGAGCAGTGAATTCTAATATAATATTTGGCCACTTCACTATACAAGAAAAGTGGCCACTCACGCATAACTCGTGAAACCTAAAGCTGCCTCCTAAGAAGTATGCCGAAGGGGGGTAACCAATTGCAGAATGTGTTAGTGCACTTTTTCGTGTTTATCAACGCGACTCGACGCCTGGCCAGGCATTTGCATTGATGATTAGATGTGTTTCTAGACACGATCGCGCTCCTCAACAAGACTTGATACTGCATTATTGTTGTTGCTTATTCTATGCACTATAAGTTGAGAGTGCCTTGCGTTGAACATGATGTGATGACCAGCTTTGGTTTGGAAGCTGGTGACAACACCTGCCGCGTGCAGACGCGGCAAATTCTGATCTTGCTTTAAATGACTCAGATCCTCTTGCTCCGCCCACCCGTGTCTCATTCTCATCCGCCCTCGAGCGCCGAAGCGTTTTTTTTTTTTTTTTTTTTTTTTTTTTTTTTTTTTTTTTTTTTTTTTTTTTTTTTTTTTTTTTTTTTTTTTTTTTTTTTTTTTTTTTTTTTTTTTTTTTTTTTTTTTTTTTTTTTTTTTTTTTTTTTTTTTTTTTTTTTCTTTTTTTCTTCTTCTTATTCTTTCTTTCTTTTTTTTTTTTTTTTGGGGGGGGGGGGGGGCGCCGAGGGGGGGCCAAAGTGTGCTTGGCAAAGAATCAGGGACCCTGGGCGTTCATTCTTTCCCTTACTTGCCTGATCATGACAGCTGTTGCGCTACGCTACTTGTTGCGCGCCACTGTCGCGATCGGGGCGCAGCTGACGCGATGCAGATTTTACGCCCAGCTGCCTTGCAGTGCTGAGGATTTGGGGGGTAAGAGGGTGAAAGGTTCTTTTCTCCTTTCCCCGAGCCCTGCCCTTGCGGGCGGGATTCGGGACGGGGGGTGCGAATAGAACCCGTATAATACCCTCATATATACTTCTTATCCTCACTCTCCTGCGCCTGGCCGTTTGGGCTCAGGTATCGGACTAGATCGATCATACCTTTGATCGTGCAGGAGGAAAAAATATCCATCTTTCCCTCCTTTCCTCTACCAAAGGATCACGGGTTCTGACCCCCCCGCGTTGCGGAGAGCGTCGGCTCCCCGATCCGCGGGACGGCGGTCGGCCACGACTGCCCTGGCTGGAAGTGCGTGGGCGGCTGGGGCTTCCCTCAGGTGTCTTCGTACCAGGTGCCAGATGAGCGTGAGCGTATTTGCATGTGTCACCCTTGTGGCACTTGTTCTGCGCGAAGTAACTGCACTGCGCCATATGTGGGAAGTTGCACTTGTCGCCGCGTGCGCAGGTGCTGCGCTTGGCGAACTCGAAGCAAAATGTATTCGATGCTGGCTTTTTGGAGTTCGCAGGGGCTGAGACGCCACGGCGAGTGTTGCCGCCAGCGTTCGATGCTCGGGAGGATCTGCTGTCCTTCCCGTCCCTGGAAAAGGTGTGTAAAGTCTTGCAACGCTCACCAGTGCGACATTTGCCTTTCTTCCAGGCTGCGCAGATGTGCACCTGAGAACGGTTCTCATGCTCGTACCGTGACTTATTTTGATTATTCTCGGGTTGTTTGAGCTCCAGTACGTCTAGAACGCGCTGCCGGAGCCAATCGTAGGTACGATTCGGGTCGCTGATCTTCATGCGCTGGTATTCGTACATATCCTGTTTCATCCAGGCATGTCGGCGAATCTGTGTGCGAAACAGAGATTCCAAGATCTTTGGGTCGGGTGCCTCTCGGCAATCCAACAGTAAAGCGTCCCAGTCGGTAATGGACCGTTGCAAATCCTCATCTCTCATCCTCAGTTCTTTGAGGCGCTCAAAACCATGTAGGTCGTCATCAACCTCTGTCACTTTGTAGGACTGCAGGATGTGCCAGTAGATCTGGCGTCCTTTGAGCATGCGTCCTGCCTTGTGCTCTCTGGTCTCGATGAGCCTGATTTGGTAGCGCGAATCGGAGGATAAGATGTCGCTGAGAGCGGTGGCGACTTTGCAATCGATGCTCTCGAAGTCTCCGCTGCCTTGTAAGTCTTCAAAGGTACATTCGGGCTGTTCAGCCACGCATAGGAAGGCATATGCTTTGGATGGTCGCCCTGAAGCGGTTCCAACATTCTTCCGTAAGGTTTGCTGCCACTCAAGCGGCTGTGTGATATTGGGCAAGACGGGGACTCGGACGGTGTCTGACTCCTTGCTAGGAGTAGTAGTATTGACCGCAACCGCAGACAATGGTTGTGAGGGTATCGGTACACCGTCAGTGGTTGGTTCTGTGCGCACGGGAGACACGTGGCGTGTCTGTGCCGAAGCTGCCGCGGAGGCTGCTCCTGGTGACGTACGTCGTTGTCCTGCAGAAGCGTGCGGTGCCTCAGCGGACGCTGCCGTCGGCCTGGACAGGCCAGTTGTAGGCTGAAGGTGAAGTGTGGTATCATTGGTGTGGTCAATCAACTGATTTGTCCAGCTCGTCACATCCTCGTGTATATGGTCCACTTTTTGGCGTGTGTAGTCGTCAGTATCCCGAGAGCGTTGTGAATACCGATCAAGTCGTTGCTCGTGGGCTCGGAGACGGACGTTGTGTGCTTCCATCTCACTTTCCAGACGTGTGAGACACTCCTCGACACGTACCTTTTCAGCATCTCTCTCACGAATAACCTGGGAGAGTTCAGACTGCGTGTGGTCCGCCGCCGTCTCAACCTCCTGCAACCTGTCAGTGAGGCGGGCGAAAGCGTAAACCGTAGGAGGAGATTCCAGCTGGCCAGTCTGGGCTCGTCCGACACGCAACTCTGCCAGGGCGTCCTGTACACCAGGGAAACGCTGCTCGATTTCAGAGATCCGGTTAGTGAGTTGCTGCACGACAGCGTTGGTCGCATCAAGCCTTTGAGCGGTAACTCTCTCAGTGTTTTGCAACATGCCGATCAGGTTCGACGAGTTGGTGGTTGCCTCGGTGCGAAGCGTCGCTGTAATGTGGTCCATGTGGGATCGAAGATCGTTGATCTGAGACTGAACGTCGCCAAGGTCGGTGGCCTCGGCTGGAGGCGGTCGGTTGCGGAGCTGGTCATGGATCTCGTCATGGAAGATCCTGGCCGCTGAAACGCCTGTGTCGCGGACGATCACAAGCTGTTGCTCCATCTGCGCAAGGTAGTTGCGCATGTGCTCGAGAGTCGCTGACCGTTCACCTGAGTGTGACACCTCACGGTCAACCTGATACTGCAGCTCACCTAAGATGCGGCGATCTTCAGCGATCCTGTAATCTATGATCGCTAAGGCGCCGTCAAAATCTTGACGTAGGGCAGCAGTGTTGGCAGCGTTCGTCTGAACGCTCTGCATCAGTCCAGATCACTGCCTGGAAACGAAGGTTTCAACCTGGTCTCTGAGCTCAGCGATCTCACCTGCAGCGGACGTTACCGCCGGCAGGTCGTCTGAGGGGGAGAGGTGGGGGGCGTCAGCTCCCCGCTGCATCCTCTCGCGAGGAGTGCATGGCCTCTGAGAAGCGGCGCGCGGGCTCGACCTTTTCTCGTCGTGTGGGCCTATGGCCTCACGACAGTTACGCAAGGACGAGCTGCGGCTAGGGCCGCGTGTGTGGTGTCTGATGAGATGATACCTGGGGATGCTGCGTCTGCGGCTGTGCCGCCACTGGTCTACTGAGTTCCTCAAAGGTAGCAACGTGCTCCGCTACAGGAACGGTCGCAGGGCTGGTCATGCCAGCGCCTGTTCCATCGGCGGGTAGCGCGGAAGAGCCCTGGAGTATCAGGGCCAGCGGGGCTGGCGCCCGACGCAAATGGGATTGCTCCCGACGGAAGAGGAGATGGAGGATCGAAGGTAGGCGCGAAACTCTCGACAGCCTGCTCCTACTCCTTCTCCTGCCCCCCCGCGGGCGGCGCGGCGGTGAAGTTCAGCAGCTAGCCGCGCCTCGGGTCCGTCTGAGCTGGGGGGGGGGGGGGTATCTGGGACACCCACACGGTCCACACTAAGGCTCTCCAACTCATCACCGAGCCGTCGCGCCGTCGGAGAGCGCGGACGCGAGGCCCCGACGGACCCCTTACAGCGCATGCGCCGCTTGGGTTCCATCGAGGCCGCGTGCGAGATCGCGACGCGAGGTTCGATGAACTGTGAGCTTTAAGGGCTGATAACCTGTGTATGGGGTTGAGGTGCAAGGGCGCGGAACCCCTGATCCGTTGGTAGAGGAAAGGAGGGAAAGATGGATATCTTTTCCTCCTGCACGATCAAAATTATGATCGATCTACTCCAATACCTGAGCCCAAACGGCCAGGCGCAGGAGAATGAGGATAAGGAGTATATACGAGGGTATTATACGGGTTCTATTCACACTCATGGCGTCAAGTGCTGCTGCTGCGCGTGCTTGGTCACGTGCACCCTGCACCGCCTGCCGGCGTCTGAAACACGCCCGTTGAGTGTGGTACGTCTGCCTGATGTAATCTGGCACTCCCCTACTGCCTGATGATATCGAATGGGCAGTAGGCTGGGCGGCCACCTCTGGCGTCGTCGGTGCAGGCATGAATGCCATGTGCGGGTACATGGACTGATCGCTGCAGCGCACATTCGTGAGGCTATGAAACTGATCCGCCGTCTCGCGAACGAAACCTGTTCGGGACTCTAGACCCGTCTGGGTACAGAGGCGGATCCATTGGAGCAGGTGCTGGCCTCTGGCCTTGGGCCATGCTCGGATGAGCATTGAAGGCCGGGATTCAGGCTCGTTGCCGAGCAGGGTCGAGTGGATTCGGACCCTCCGGCTCCCAAGACCAGGCTAGTCTCCACCTCTGACCGCTCGGGTGGGGCAAATTGTGGCTCCGCGCCTGTTGTACCGCAGCCGCCACCCGTGTGCTGTAGTCGTCAGGCACTCCAGTAGCGATGTTCTGGTCGGCTAGAGGTCGGTGGTGTACTAGAGTACCAGGCGGGTTTCCCCGCAAACTCGATGGCGTGCCTGGTGGCATCATGCCCAAAAAAGCTGTACCATGCTCAGCTCTGGCCGCAGCAATTCGCCCCATGAGAATGCCATTCGTGGCAGACCGACCAGGAGTCCCGAATGGAGACTGCACTGGCGTTGTCGCCACTGGAGTCATGCCCCTCGGCGTGCGCATGCTGTGCGAGGGGCTCCCTGGCATCTGCTCGAATCGCCGAGCGTTTGCGGGTCTCCCTGCGGCTCCGGCATGTCGCTCCTGAGTCCGTTAACGGGCAGGTTTCCCTGCGCGGCCTGGCGGTTGCGTGTCACTATGGCGGACATAGCTCCCTGACCTGCGGCCCGGGGATCTTACAGTCTGTCCGCTAGCTGTTCCACCTGCTCAGGGTTTAGAGCAGCCGCAATCTGATCCAGATCTGAGGTGCTGAGGACCTGCCAAGATATGGCACTAGGCCCTTGGCTTGGAGCACGGCTTGGAGCCGCACTCCCCGCCTCACTCTCGTTGATCATGAGGATCTGGTGGGTCTGGGGCTGGTTTCCCAGCACTGTTGGGTTGTAGTGGTCCCCCAACTCTCTCTGACAACAGGCCGTAGGAGGCTCATCATCACGCCAGAGAGACATTCTGTACCCAATACTCGCATTGCCCACCGTTTTCCACCTGCTTGGTGCCATCATCGTGGCAGTGGAACAGCGTGCACGGCGACTACCCAAGTAGTGTGGGTTCCGCCACTGCTTACCCGTGGAGATCTCCTCCACGTAGATGATATAATACGGCTCAATAGTGCCGTCGACCCCTTCCGATAGCAGCACCCCGATGTCGGACCAGCAGAACTCGATCCCGTCCTTCAAGGCCTGGTGCCAGTCCACCGAGATGATGATCTCGGAATCAGGGTCCCATCCACTCTGCACGTCACGACGCTGAAGCGTTGGGACAAAATGGATGTGTGAACGGCCAGTCCCTTTCAACTTGGTGTTGTGCTCTCTGCGGCAGGAAAAGCCTATCCAAATGATGCCCTCGAAGGCTGCCCACCGTTCGCCGTGAATGGCAACATCGGGGTATGGGGCCGGTCTCCCGGCAGGATTGCCGTGCAGTACAATGTATTTGTACAGCGACCAAGGGGCCTTCCTTGAGCGTCCACGAGTGCCCCTGCGAAGCACGGATGAGCAAATCGGCTGTGCCAGAATCTCGCATCAGGACCTTGAACTGCAGACGCTGCTTCTCCTCACCGTCCGCCTCGCGGACGTGGACGATCGCCATCATGATGGCAGCCATCTGGTCGACCGTTCTGTCGTAGAAGGTCTCGGCGATGATCTTGGCATCGTCATACTTCGGGTTGTGCCCGTCGTGCCGCATACCGTCGTTCCAAGGGAACTCGTGTGCGAGCTCGTGGACGTTGATCCATCCATCGTGGTCGTCGAACGTCCTCAGCCTCCACACTGGATTGTTCGGTCTGTCAGGCGCGTGCCTACAGATCTTGATAAGGCACTTATTGAGCTGCTGGAGCTTGTTGGTACTAGGAATGATGTTCTTCTGCCTGCAGCTCTTCATAAGCGCCTCGTCAACCGAACGTATCCGTGGAAGCTTCCGTCGAGCACGACGATCGTTGATCAACGACTGGCTCCCGCTCGCGAAGGAGGTATCGCCTGGGTGGCGCAGCTTGTCCTCTGGCGGGCTTCCCCGCAATGGAGCCCCTGCCGCTGACGTGGCTACAGCTCCTAATGGTGAGGATGCTGCGTCTGCAGCGCCTGGCGGGTTTCCCCGCGGCGTCTCTCGGCTGGCGCTGCTCCTAATCTTAGGCGCCCAGGCACCCCGAGGCAAAGCGCCCTCCTCGGACGCCTTGGAGCGTGTCGCCACTGACGAGGCCGGCGTAGGGGTATACCCTGTACGCTCGAACGCCTTGGCCTTGCTGGCGATGGAGCCACTCCGGCTAGGCTGTCGCCTGCGGATCTCCAGGGAGTCCTGAGACTGTTGCCTGGGGTCAGGTCTCTGCGCAGGCATTGCTCGAGTCGGTGACTTCGGCACTTCGGAGAGGGGCCTCCCCATCTGCACATCGGGCCCGAGCTCCTCTGAGCGGGTAGAGACTTTCTGTCTTTCGCCCGAAGGCGTCCTATGTTCACGCGTCTCGCTTTTAGCCTTTGGGATTCTTGGTGGCTTCTTTGCTCCAGCTTGTGACTCCAGCAGCATTCGGCGAGTTGCCTCGCGGTTGCGCTCTTCTGCCACTCGCTTGCGCTCTGTCTCTGCTGCGGCTCGTTGGACCTCATGCTCGTCGTCGCTCGTCATCTCGTACGTTTGAGCCTGACTGGAGACACCAGGCGGGTTTCCCCGCGGTGATCGAGTCTCCTGAGCAGGAGGGCTGTTGAGGCACATGGCTCCGAGACGGCGATTGATCGCATCGATCTCTTCTTGGGTCATAGGCGCAAGAAGTAGATTACCCTCCTTTGCAGGAGTGCGGCCCCTGTTCGGGCTTGAGACGTCACTGAGGCCTACAGGACAACCAGGTCGCGTTGGGTCTGTAGCGGCGGCGCTCCTCGATGATGGCTCTCAGCTGTCTCCGCGCTGCCTCTTTATCAGGACGTCGAATGTTCGTCGCGAGCTGATAGCCACCCCGTATGGACCTGCCTTGGGCGCCCCTGTAAATCGGGTTGCCCTGTCCAAAGGCAGAGCGCTCACCCGTTTGGCGCCTAGGGTCGTTGTAGGCGAGCAGCTGGCCCCCCCGTCGAGCGGCATGCCCTGATGGGGCTGCCTGCCTCCAGTCACGTGGGAGCCGCCCTTGGGGGTGCGGATCGCCCCTAAGACGCGGATGTGAGCGAGACCTCCTGGCCTGTTCATCGGATGATGCTGCTGATATAGCCTGAGCAGGAGCTGACGTGGCTTCCTGGGTAGGCGTAGGCAGCGCATCCTGGGCAGGCAGGTCCCCCTGCTGACTGGAGTCAGACATGATTGGCTCTTGTGCGGATGGTTGTGCGTCAGGACTGTCTGGATCGAAGTCCACCTCCTCGTCTTCGCCATTGACGTCCATCATGAAGATGGTGGCCTCGTCCTCGCACAATCCACATCCGTCATCATCTTCAACTTCTGAAGTAAGATTGCCAATGGCAATGGTCGTTGGACCAGCCAGGACGGGCAGGTTTCCCTGCTGTAGAGGCGTCTGAGCACCGCTAGGCTGTCCCGGCGCCGGCGGCACGGCGGTCGGCTCAGGCTCGTTGCCGTGCACGGCGTGCGCCTCAAGCTGAGCATAGTCATAGGAACGCTGCCCGATGACGTTACGCATGGCCGCGTGGTTGGGCTGTAGTCCCACCGCCTGGAGACCCCATCCCGGCGGAGGAAGCGCCTGTCCAGGCATCGCGATAGCCCTCTCAAGGGCTTGGCGCCAAGGCCCCTTTGCATACCATACGCGCCGCTGCGCGTCGTCAAGGAGCACGCTGTCGACGAGAGTGAGGGCCGCCAGCAACATGTCCGAGTCGTCACAGACATCGGAGTCTTGCAGCATCATGTGGCCGCTCTCAACGCTCTGTTGACTATCAGAATACGCTTCAGCTTGAGCGGCGTGCATCTGCATGAGGGTCTGCAGCACCGTGCATGGTCCATACTCGCCCGGCGCGAGCATTCCAGGTGGCTCGTGAGGATTGCCCGGCACGCCCGCGGTGAAGGCTTGAGCCTCCAATTCCATTAGTTCGCAATAGCTTGGCTGATACACTGGAGTAGGCCTGTTTCTAAGCATGAGGTCAGATTGCCGTCGAAGGTTGTACTCGACCTCCGAAGGTGAGGCCTCAACAGTGACGTCCTCGTCGCTGCTCTCGTAGGCCATGATGTTACCTGGATTGCCGAACATCCAGTCGAAGAAGGAAAGGAGCTGGTTTCCCAGCGTTCCGTTCTCCACAGGCGTGAGCTCGATGGCTCCAAAGACGAACCTGCGGAGGTACTCGAGGTAGTACGCGCAGAGCCCATGGCCGCGCGCCTCGATCTCGTCCAGAGTGTCCATGTTACTGACCCAAATGAAAAATATCTGTTCCACAGCCTCGAAATCCTGGAGGCTCAGATACTCAACAGCAGGTTCACTTGAGCCTAAATGGACTTCGGACGATCTGCCCTTTCCACTCCCTTTTTCACTGGGCAATCCTTCACAAGGTGATCGGTGCTATCACATTCATGGCACTTCAAGATCTGGCCGCCTCTACCTCGCGGGTTTCCCCGCCTGCCTCTGCCTTTGCCTGAGGTTTCCTCGCGGCCTTTTCCACTGCCGTTTCCCCCGAAGAATATCTCATCGTACTGATCATCTGAAAGCCTCTGGAGGAAAGCCGCGATGCCTCGTCCGTTCAACCTTCGGCGACCCCGTTTGCCTTTGCCTTTTCCTTTGAAGCTTCTCCGTGTCCTCCCCTAACACGACGCACTGGTTTTCGTGTAAACCTCCTCCACCTACGCTTTGCTTGTTGTCATGGCCAAAATAAATGCTCGGCACGCTGATTACCACCTTCCATTTGCATGGTATCTGACCAGTCTAGTGGTTCGATGCCATATGATGATATCGTGTCGGTGCCGGTGCCTGAGTCGAAACCGCCATTACCTAGGTAGGTGGCTACACCGTCGTTTAGGGGGTTCGCTTCCCCCCATAAAGAGCGGTGAGGCTGAGGTTCTCTAGGAGGAGGGCTGGTTGCCCAGCTTGGTTGTGATCGATCCCCTGCTAGTAGGGCAGCATGTGCCCCAGGGTCGTCGGCCCATATGTTTGTGGGCCCCTTGCCGGGCTGAGCTTCAGAGGTTAAGGTAGTATAGAAATGTCCACTGCCAGTTCTCATTCCCCTTTCCAAACACTGATCCTATGTTGCCAGGAGGCCGTTCTGACAAATGGCCTACCGAGCGCATCTGTTGTTGTTCTTCATGCTGTTGTTGTGTTCGGGGCATTTGGTGGTTGAGTGGTTGTAAGAGTTGCATGGCTCGCTGGCTGCCAACGCCTAGGGCGCGGAATAGGATAGTCGTGAGCAGTTGGAAGTTGGGAAAGTCAAATCCCACCGATTCTGCCTCAAGGCTGGCCATTTCGAACCGAGTAAGGGTTGCGTCGATTCGTGCTCCGTGAGGCACATGAAAGTCGATGAGCTGAGTGTATGAGGTGAGCTGGCGCTCATCTTCCAGGCGTTCGGACTTCATGCTTAGGAAGAGCATCATGTATCTTACTGGGTCGGTGTGGACACCGTCGATGTCCGCACCATAGTTTATGATGTCAGGTGGTACCCTCATGGCGAGTGTCCTCGCGAGGCCGCCCAGGCCGCGTTGTATGGCGGCTGCTTGGGCTTGTGGCGTCATGCGCCCGCTCGTGACGTTAAGCCACGCGTTGACCTCGTAGACGTACTCGTGAAAAAGGGCACGTTGCCTTGGGGGCCCCAGCATGGGCCATGTGTTTGCCCATCGGTGCTATTATCTCCTCGGCGCATGTGTCCGATCGCCGCTCCCAGCGCAAACCATATAATGGCGAAGATAACCAACCCTAAGCTGTGGAGGTATGGGTGGTTATCGGGTGCGTTGCCGCGCTGGGGCAGGGCTTGTAGCGCCTTGTCAAGTCTACGAGGCGCTTTATCTTGCGGGTCTCCCCACCTACGCTTCAAGTGCTGCGCTTTTGGCTCGTTGCCGAGCGGTTGGTAGTAGCGTAGTGATGAAGCGTCTATGGTGCCAATGTTGCTGCCTAGACGTCGTCCCTCTCGTGTTGCTTCTTGCTCTTGAATGGATCCTCGTAAATATCGGTGGAGTGGTGGCGCTGGGTGGAGTTTGGTCACGAGGATCGTGCCGGGTAGCGTGAGGATAAGAAGAGCAAGAGCTGACCACACGAGAGTGCGGCCAGCTCCGCTACCAAGTCTGAAATGACTCTGGTAGGTCATATTGCATCCAATTCTTTGTCGAAGGAAAACGATATGGGGTGTGGACGGGTAAGATAGGATAATATCGATGTAATGATCTTTCCAGCACATAGCGAATACCAGGTCAGGTATCCGGGCAAATAGGGCGCGCGTGCCTTGAGCCATAAGGCAGCGACGCGCAGGCGATACTCCCGATTATCTATAACATCTCCCAAAGAGCTACCCTTAAAGTGCCAGGTCCCGGCAAGTTCCGGCCAGAGATGCCAGCACTCCTGGGCGCGGTCTCGGGGGCCCCCAGAGCGCCCCAATGAGGCGCCAAATGGGTGGCAGGCCCCACGGCCTCAGGCCTACGGCTTTCCAAGATGGCTCACGTTGGTCCCAAGACGGCCCAAGAAGCGCCCAAAACGCTCCAGGAGGTTTCCAAGAGGACTTCGAGAGGCCCCGCATATACGCAAACAAACACTGATTTGCCAAAATGTTCGGACGATTTTGGCGGTACCGCCTTTTCGTACTGCCGACCGCCCTGGACGGCGCAAGAGGCCCCCAAATCACTCCAAACTGGCACCAAAAGCATCCGAGAGGGCCCCCAAATGGCCCAAGACGGCCCTAAGACGGCCCGAGAGGCCTCCAAGACGGCCCCAGGATGACCCCAAGAAAGGGTCCAGAGGGGGAACCCGAACAGACATTTCGAGCTCTCGGCCCCAAGAGGCGCCCAGGAAGCACCCAGAGTCCCCCAAGAGCCTCCCAAGAGACCCGAGAGGCTCCAAAAGAGGCTCCCGAGATCCCCAACAGGCCCCCAGGAAGCCCCAAGAGGCCCCCAAGAGGCTCCAGGAGGCTCGCAAGGAGCCCACTCAGAGGCATCAAAACTGCTCCCCAGAGACTCCCGAGAGCCCTCTGCAGAGGCCCCAAGAAGCATCCATGAGGACTCTGACCCACAACCGAGGTCCGTCTGGAAACGCTGCTAGAGCTCTCTTGAGCCATCTTGGTTCCCTCTGGGGCAGTCTGTCGGCTCTCTTCGACAGGGTGCGAGCCACATCTCCAAAAATCTCCTCGAGGACAGTCCTGCCTTCCCCACCGTTCCCCCTGGGTACGAGCACACCACCATGCAGCCACCGTGATGCGAAATGGGCCGGCGGAGTGAGCGAAGCGATTCAATGAAGCAGGAGGCAGACAGCAGGAGGAGGTAGGCGGGGATCAGAAGGGAGGCGGGAGAGGAGGTGGAGACCACGGTGCTCTCTTCAAAGAGAGAACCCAACACAGGAGGGTTGGGAATAACCCTTCCGGACCACGAACCCTCGTGGCGACCGAAACTATCAACTCGACCCGCCGCCAGAGGCGCCCATGTCTCGAAGAGTGCCCCTTGCGGCGGGGCCGAAACTAGCTGCATGCAGCAAACGTTGCATCCCCTTCCCCAGGACCAATTTCTCGTCGCCGCTTGTCGTTGTCGACACCTCCACGAGGGGCCCCCCGGGATGGAGGCCGAGACAGCGCACAAACGCCCGTCGCGGGAGTCTCCCGACGCCTGGAGATCTTGGCCCTGGCCAACGTCGCTGAGAACCAACTCCTGGGCCCTGAGCAAGGTCAATCAACATCCAACCTAGGAATCATATTGGCCAGGAAATTATCCTGGCGAAGGACCCAACCATATGGCGGTGTGACTACAGCATGGCTGGTGGGAAGGAGTGGGGAGCTCCCTATGGTGTCACGAAACGTGCCAGGGTGACTGATAAGGGCGGGGCGCCGCCTGGCGGGCGCTGCCACTTGGGTATTCTTGGGGCTGCGAAGCACGGGAGGGGTGTGCCAAGATTGTACCGGTGGCGTCATGCGGACGCTGCCGCTGGGGCCTTCGATGGAGGTCCCTATGGGGCCACGACGCGTGTGAGTGGTGTGCCACATTCGTGCAGTGGCGCCTTGCGGGCGCTGCCTTTTGGGCCTTCGGTGGAGCTCCCTCTGGGGCTACGAACAGTGAGAGGGGTGAGCAACAATGGGGCGGCGGCATGCGGGCGCTGCCCTATGGGCCTTCGGTGGAGCTCCCTCTGGGGCCACGAAGCGTGTGAGGGGTGTGCCAAGATGGGGCGGCGGCGCCATGCGGGCGCTGCCATTGGGGCCTTCGGTGGAGCTCCCTGTGGGGCCACAACAATGTGTGAGGGGTGTGCCAACTTGGGGCGGCGGCGCCATGCGAGCGCTGCTGTTTGGGCCTTCGGTGGAGCTCCCTACTGGGCTGCGAAGCTTGTGCGGGGTGTGGCAAAATGCGGCGGCGGCACCATGCGGGCGCTGCCATTGGGGCCTTCAGTGGAGCTCCCTATGAAGCTTCGTGAAATGCACATGCGGAGGACAGAAGCAGGGATGGGAGGAGGGAGGAGGGGCAGCAGGAGGACGTAGGAGGATGCGAGGCGCTGTCTCTTCAAAACGAAGACCCACGACCACAAGGAGGTTGGGAATAATCCTGACGAAGGACCCTACCATATGCAGGTGAGATTACCGCAGAGCAGGTGGGACGAAGGGGGGGCTCTCTATGGGACGACGGCACGTGTGAGGGGTGACCTAAACGGGCGGAGCGCCGCCTGCCGGGCGCTGCCACTTGATTCTTCGGTGGAGCTCCCGTCGGGGCTGCAAAACGCGTGAGGAGTGTGCCGAGATGGTGCGGCGGCGCCATGCGGGCGCTGCCTTTTGCGCCTTCGGTGGAGGTCCCTATGGGGCCACGACGCGTGTGAGTGGTGTGCCACAATCGTGCAGTGGCGCCTTGCGGGCGCTGCCTTTTGCGCCTGCGGTGGAGCTCCCTCTGGGGCTACGAACAATGGAGCTCCCGCTTGAGCTCCCTATGGGCTTTCGGTGGAGCTCCCTCTGGGGCCACGTAGCGTGTGAGGGGTGTGCCAAGATGGGGCGGCGGCGCCATGCAGGCGCTGCCATTGGGGCCTTCGGTATAGCTCCCTCTGGGGCCACGAAACGTGTGAGTGGTGTGCTGAAATGCGCATGCGGAGGGCAGAGGCAGGGATGGGAGGAGGGGCAGCAAGAGGAGGAAGTAGGAAGACGCGGAGCGATGTCCCTTCAAAACGAAGAACTAACACCCCAAAATGGTTGGACGAAATATCGGAATGGGCCGAATCGGCACTGAATCGGAATCGGATCGAATCGGCTGTTGCAAACCGCGGAACCGCACCATACAAACTTCTGGCCGCATCGGATCGCAATAATATCGAAACATGATCGAATCAAATCAGTCGGAATCGATGTCGAAGCTGATCGGTCGGATCGGGGTATCCATCTCCGTCCCCACCTGGGAAATCTCAGCCCCACCAGCCGACCTAGCCCTTCTTGGCGGGGATGAATGTCGTCCCTTCGGACTTTTGCGGCACCCTGAAGAAATCAGAGGCACGGGCCACCAAACCAAATCAAACCCAAGATTGGGCGGGACGAAGCCGGATTCGGGCTGCAGCCGCGACAATTATCCAAGGAGGCCAACAACGAACCAAACACATCTCGAACCTCACCCGCCCCCCTTCTTCGAAGAGAAAGATCATGATCAGGAACCGACCGCACGCCAGAATGACCCTAAGCGAGAATGGCCTTGGCGCCGACCGTTGCTTGCTGTGCGACACCAACGGTTTGCGTGCTTGGGTTTGGCCCCAACCGCCCCTGGCGAGGGGTTCGCTCTTCCGTGTAGGTTACCAGGTGGGAGGCCAAAGACGAAACCAACAAATCTTGAGGTCCTCCCTCCCGCCGCCCTCCTCGAGGAGGGGGCACCGATGTCGGCCTCAACGCCAATGCCACACCTCCAGGACAGTGGCAGAACTGCGCGTGTGGGACGAACAGAGAGCGAGATGCAGCTTGTGAAGCAACAGGCAGACATATGACGGCAGACGTGTGACAATGACACGAGCACGGTCAAACCGATATGCTCCAGAGGCAGCCGACATGACGGAGCTCTATGAGAAGGAAGATGGAAGATGATGATGAAGATGATGAAGACGACGGTCGACGGTCGACTACGGAAACATGGAAGCGACCAGCGCCTTGGTGCCCGTTGGGAAGCCTTGCGCGGACGCAGAGTCGGCGTCCTCGGCCTCGTCCCCGGATCCGTCTTCCGCGTCGCAGTCGCTGCGGCGCCTGACGAAGGCCGCCGTCCGAGACATGCGTTAAGGAATGTTCTTATCCAGTAGTAAAGCATAGATAAATTAACCCACTAAGCCAACCATCATCCAGGCGGTAAGGAAGCTCGGAAAGGGGGGAAGAACAAACGTCTCACACGACTCACTCAACCGATATCACGATCGACGTTACAATCGATCTCACCATGATGTCATTATCGATCGCACGAACGACCCCACTATCGCTCTCACAGTCGATCTGGCTATCGATCTCGCAACCGACCTCACAATCGATCTCACAAGTGATCTCACGATCGATCCCACGATGGATCTGACTGTTGATCTCCCTGTCGATTGCACGATCGATCTGAACACCGATATCGCGACCGATCCCACTCTCGATCGCACTATCTGTCTGACAGTCGATCTCAACATCGTTTAATTATGATACCACTACCGATCGCACAATCGATAACACTATTGACCTCGTTCAATCTCACGATCGACCTCTCTATCGATCTCAGTATATGTATTCAAGAATCGATCTTATGATCGATATCGCTAGGGGGTGGTGGAATATTTTGTCAACGACCATATTGAAGGTCAGGGGCCCCGCCAGCCAGGGGCAGCTACTTATTCCCAACCATCCTGTGGTGGTGGGTCCTCGTTTTGAAGAGACGGTCCCCGCGTTCCTTTTTTCCTTACAAAATTCCGCAGGCTAAACATAATCAGCGGGATCCGAGTTCATCACGTCGATGCAATCAGCTCCTGGCGAGCATGTGCACGACAGACGGGGCATAGCTGATGTATTTGCAGACTTCCATGCGTCATTGTACTCAGAACCCACAGGTCCCGGACTCGACTCTTCCACGCCCGGCGGCGCAGAAGAAGGCGAGACCATTCCACCTTTCAGCGACGACGAATTGCGGCGGCATGGGCTCAAGCAACTGAAAAGCGGCAAAGCCGCAGACACCAGTGGAATAGCAGCCGAAATGCTGAAATACGGAGGGGAGGCACTGAGGAATGCATTGCGGAACCTCTTCAACGATATGATCACTGACGGTGCAATAACACCACCCCCACGGAAGCATACCCAAGTCAGCGTGACTTTCAACTCTGGGGAGCTGGATGTACCGCAGAACTACCGGTCGATGCCCATGATCCCGCTCATGTGCAAACTTGTTGCGCGACTGTCGCGCAACGAGCCCATCTTGGAGTCACACCAGCAGCCCGAACAGGCTGGATTCCGGCGCCGCTACAATACAGATGACCATGTAATGGCCTTCGCGAGTCTACAAGAAAAGGTCAGGGAGTTCCAACTCCCAGTGTGGGTGGCTATACTGGACTCCAAGAAAACATTGGACAAGGTCCCACACAAATGACTGCAGAAGGCCATGCGCGCATGGCGTTCCGAACTCATATACCAAGCTCACGTCGTCGTCCTGGCCATTTGTTTTGGGACAAGGAAGGGTCACGCGGGTGAGATACGGATGCAGGCCACTGCGGCAGCAGGGGCGGTCCTGAGACTCCCCCTGCCCTCAAACAGAGAATGCAAAGTAGGCTATGGGATGGCAATGGGAAAACATTGAGCACAATAGCGTCGGATGGCAAGCAATCTGACCGAGACGGGCTGACATCCGAGTGCGTCCGCATCCCCGGCTCTGCTCTGCATCAAGTTGTTAAACACCCAGCTCGCGTCGTCGTCCTGGCTATCTGTTTTGGGACAACGATGGGCCAGGCGGGTGAGATACGGATGCAGGCCACCGCGGCAGCAGGGGCGGTCCTGAGACGCCCCCTGCCCGATCCCGAAGGCACATATGGCCGAAGGCCGCACTTATAACATTCTCATAGCGAGCGTTCGGAGGACACGAGCAGGCTGGGGGGGCACAGACTGGATAATGCAAGAAGCAGCAGCGACGACAAGGCGAGAGGGGTACTGGGCCGCAGCGGCGGTTCGTTTCTGGCCTTTCTCGTTGTCCCCTTCAAGGATGAGGTTTTGTTGCCAGTCCTGCTACAAAAGCCACGGCGCCCCGAACATGTCTTATCGAGCGGCAGCAGAACGGTAGCACCTCACGAGCAAACAGTGGTGGCCTTTCTGCAGGGCGCGCCGTACTGGCACTGATGTAACACGGACTTGCGACAGAGGGGCGACTTACAGAGAGGAGCCAACGCTGGGCTCGGCCACATTAGTGAAGTCTGAAGGCTCTCAAGAAATACTGGGATAAGGGCGGCAACGCAGGCGCGGATCAGTATGACTGTGAACCTGTAAGTAGCATTGCCAGCATCAGTTCTAGCCTGCTCGCAGTAGCTCACATCTGGAAGGCCCATCGGGTGGAGTGAGGAGCGGGGCGGCCGCCGGAGCGCTCGCGTCCAGCTTGCGCACTGCGTGCCGAGCCAGACCGCGCCCACTGCCCGAGAGGCCGCCCAGCCGAGGACCACGGACTGGAATGCCGATGCGGTGTGGTCCTCCTGCGGACTGCGGCTCCAGTCGCAGAACAGCTCGAGGACAGGACGCCGGCGAAGGCGACGACCAGGAGCGGCCGCCCTCTGATGTCTCCGCAGGTGCTGTCGGACGGCCTCCCGCCTGACGCCGCCGCGGTGCCGCCGCGGGGCGCCTGCGCAGCCGCCAAGGGGCGACGGCTGACGCTCTGAGTAGGCCGGCGACCGCGGCCAGCGCGCGGCCAGTCGTCAGCAGCGTGGGCGGGAAGCCGTCGATGAGCTCGACAATGTGGGCCTCGACAAAAGCCCTGAGCACGTCCAGCAGCATCGTCATGTTGGCGTGGCGGTTGAAACTCTTGGCGGGCCGCTAGCGTCCGCGACGCTGACCCTCTAGGAGCGCCCTTTTGTGCGACAGTATGTCGTCCGAGGCTCCGCTGCAGATGTGCGGGCGGGGGCATTCCGGGGAGCTCGCGGCAAACCTGGAGGCAGCCCACCCCCGGCGGCAAGATGAAGGGCGTGGCGGTCAGGAGGGCCGCTAGCAGGGAGCGCTTCCGATCGAAGAGGACGCTCTCGTCGTCCACGCCCGTCCTGTTGGACTTTTGGTCGCTCTTGTGCGGGATGAGGCCGTAGTGCAGGTGGGGCGTCCCCGCAGCGGCGGGGGGTGGCACCGCGCGGCGCCCGCGCACCTTTGCCGCCCCTCTTGGCCTGAGGGAGCAGGCGAACATGACGAGGATGCAGATGGCGAGCAAGCGACGCCCGCCGCGAAGCCGGATCCCCGCGATGGCGAACACGACCCGCCTCGGAGGCGGGATGCGCACACGGCGCGGAGCCGCCCGGGCCCGGGCCACAGCTGCGCGATGGGCCGACGGCAGCAGCGTCGCGGTCCGCTTGTGGAGCGAGCCCAGGAAGTGAGCGCTTGCCGCCAGGAGCACGTGCCAGAGGTTCCCGCCGTTGCCGAGGAGGGGCCCGCAGTCCACGTACATCGCGATGGTCGAGTCGAGGATGGCATGGCCCGTCCAGTCCAGGCGGGGCTGCGCACAGAAACTCACGAAGGCCAGCAGCGCACTACGGCAGAGCTCCGTGGTCGAAGGCCGCGCCGCGAGCCACTCCAGTGCCGAGGACCCTAGGACTGGCGGTGCCGCGGCTGTGAGCCCCTGGGCAGGGCGAGCTCTCGCACCCTGCAGTGCCGGCGTGATGGGCGCAGCACGCCTCCTCAAGGCCGCAGCGGGCTGGAAGAGGAGCCACGATGGCTTCGGCATGCGCGCAACGCCATCCACTCGGCCTGTGCGCAATGACTGGAGATTCGAACGATAAGGGGAGGGAGGAGGAAGGAGGGGAGGACGGGGAGAGGAAGAGGGTCTACCTCGCCGAGCCTCATGGCTCCAGCGCCAGCGGGACGCCATCCAACTGGCCTGGACGCAATGGTCGGAGATCCAAACAAACGAGGAGGGGGGGAGGAGGGGGGGGGGACGGAGGACGCAAAACGGGGAGGGGAAGAGGGTCTAGCTCGCCGAGCCTCATGGCTCCAGCACGCGCGGATTGCCATCCAGCCGGCCTGGGCGCAACGGCAGGAGATTCAAGCGAGGAGGGGGGGCAGGAGGGAGGGGGGACGGAGGACGGGTAGGAGAGAAATGTCCACCTCGCCGAGCCTCCTTGCTCCGGAATGCGCGGAGCGCCACGGAGCGCCATCCAGCTGGCCTGGACGCCTGGAGATTCAGAAGAGGGGAAGGAGGAGGGAGGAGGAGGACGGAGGACGGAGGACGGGAAGGGGAAGGGGAAGGGGGTATACCTCGCCGACGGTTCCGGCACCTGCGCGGATTGCCATCCAGCCAGCCTGGACGCAATGGCCCGATATTCAAACGAAGAGGGAAGGGAGGAGGGAGGGGAGGAGGTGAGGAACGGAGAGGAGGGGAGCAAGAGAAGAACACTGCAACAACGATGACCTCACACCAAGCGGAGTCACCCGTCATCCTGAATCTCTCAGCAGCGGCTCCGCCACATCTTTGTCCTATCTTCAGCGCCATCCCGCCCTGCTCCTGGCATGGCCGCGCGAAACCGTCGAGCCGCCGTGCGATGGCATCGACGGCCTAGCCGCTGCAGCTCCATTCTTTGACCTCCGCCAGCACCTCGATGTACGCCTGACTGCGGGCGGACTGGAAAGGATCGGCCTTCGGCTTCACTGCCAGAGCCACCGCGAGCGCCGGCGGCGAGGTTGCGAGCGGCGTGGGCGGAGGCTGGGCGGCTGGCGCAGGCTGGAAACTCTCGCTCAACTGCTGGCTGACATTGCGTTGCGTTCGGGCATCGTGCTGCTGTCCGTCGTCGTCGCGCTGCTCGCTGGTGCCACTTGCTCCCCACAGTCGTGCTGCTTACTGGAATCGTCATGCAACTCGCCGGTCTCGGGTTACTCTCTGGAGCCGCGTGGCCCTCCAGCGTCGCATTGCCGTCCGCAGTCGTCGTCGTGCTACTCGCCAATGTCTTGTCACTCTCTGGAGTTGTCCTGCTCTCCGTCATCGTCGCGCTGCTCGGCGGTGTCGTGGTCCTCTCCGGAGTCGTACTGCTGGACCTCGCCGGAACGCTCCTGGTCGCAGGAGGCGTGCTGCTGGACCTCGCCGGAGCGCTCCTGGTCCTCGTGGGTACGCGGTTGGCTCACAGCGAAGCTGATGCTCAGCGAAGCCTTCATGACCAGTGCCTGCGCCAACGCCACAGGTCAGAAACCTTCTATTAATCATCGCCCAGAGCGCTGCTGCGTAACCCCCACGGCCACTTCCCAATCGCCACCCCACATTCAGAAGATGGCGCAACACATGAGCATACACTTTGGGAGGTCCGCGCGGATCTCTTGGATCGGCGTTGACCCCCCCCCTGGCAGCGTTTCTGATGCGGGAGCGCGCTGCGCGCCAGGGAAGGGGGGTCCACCGCCAACGTGAAGAATCTGGATGGACCCCTGGAAGTTTACCGATTATGCGACTTTTGTGCTCCAACGCCCCCAAGAAATCCCGACACATCGGATTTCCATTCTGGATAACTTTGTGGCGGGCCCTGGGGCCCAGAAGCTACGGGCAGACTGCGGCAGCGGCGAAGCGCCTCCGTCTGGATTTTGCCAAGATTTTGAAAGTCTGGGGACGACGACGACGACGACGATACAAGGACGGCCTACCCACCCTACACCTATATTTTCGAAGGTCCGCGCGGATCTTTTGGATCGGCGCTGGGCCCACTCCCTGGCGCGCGGAGCCGCCAGAGGCGACGCCCGAGGCGCCGCCGAGGAGTCTGGCGCCGACCGAAAAACTCCGCTGGGACCTTCTACGAGGAGGACGAGGACGAGGACGACGTCGACGACGAGGGCGACGTCGACGACGTGTGGCGCTTCTGCTTCCGCGGCGACGGCGGGGGCGGCGGTGGGGGCAGCATGTTCTCCGAGTGCTTCCCGCGCCGCGCCGGGGGCAGCTGGGGGCGCGCGCGGGGCGGGTCGTCTGTTGGCGCGGCGCGGCGCAGGAGCCCACTGCGCGTAAGAATGACCACATGCCAAGAGATACGACAGCAGCGGTCTTCGTGCTTCGGTTTGGTCCACCCGAGCCTCCGAAAACTGCGCAACAAAGGTTACTCCGACGATGGGTCGCTCTTAAATACAGCCGAAAAAGGACGGGGCCGAAAACACCAGGCGAATTCCACCAGCCCGTTAGGGCGTAGGTGGTCTAGGGTGTTTTGTTTTCCATGTGCCCCGGTCGATCACTCTTCTGTATTCGTCCACCAATCCGGCATGTGAGCTACAAAGGATCCCACCAAGAGCTTCAGCTCTGAACCTAACTCAGCAAAAAAATCAGCTCTGCTTGGGGGGGTCGCCGGGGTGGTTCTGCCGGGGAAGGGGGGGGGGCGGTCCCCCATCTGGTTGTTTCCATGATTCGCGCGTCCCCTAGACGTTTCGGGGGGTCCCAAGGACCCCCCCTCTGATCTAGACGCAACCGCCCCCGGGACTCTCCCTTCGGAGCCCTCCCTGGGCCCCTGCCGGGGACGGGGGAAGGGGGGGGGCAGTCCCCCATATAGCGTTTTGATGTTTCCCCGGACGCCTCCCCGGACGCCTCCCCGGACCAAGAACTAGTGTAATTAGTGATAACAATATCCCTCCCACAAGCACTCGATGCAAGCACAAGATGAGAAGAAATGATATCTTCTATTCCGTACTCGGGCAAAACGTGAATAGGTGCGTCCACCCTCCCGCCCAGCTTGCGAGCCAAAAGGTTGCGGGCGAGAGGGGTGCTACACGTGGCGCGAGCGAGCGAGAGCAGCAGCAGCAGAGATAATTATCACGCTCGTCCTATATATCACATCTCTGCCTATCTGATTTTCACACAGGAAAAAGAAACGTTGCTAAAGAATGCGTAGCACATTATGCAGTAAATTTCTAGACTATCTATTCCAGGATAATCACGTCGGCTCGACTGGCCAAGCAGCCGCCCGTACACCGAGCAACCTATATCAATATATCGCACCTTGATTCTGAGCTTTTGAGAAGGTGCACGCATCGCCGCCTTCACCACCATTCGCCGTCACATGCTTGGTAGCGGATCTCAGCGTACCTGAGCTGATTTGATGGTGCTGTAGGCTATGTAGGTATTGATGCTCGAGTCGAGTTGTAGCTCCTGCTCTCGTCTGCGTCCAGCTTTAGGCACCAGCCCAGGCACTTGGCGCAATGCTTGTCCTTGTTGTATATCGCCGCGAAGCTGTCGCCCTCGTACTCGCCACTCTTGATGCGCATCGGCCCCATTGTGGTCAGCCACTGCCTCAGAAAGGCACTGTCTCCTAGGCAGACCAGCCCATCGCCTGTGATCTCGTCGTCGTAGGTCTCCACCTCGGGCTCAGCCTTCAGACGCAAAGTAGCTGCCTTGGGTATAACCGGCTTGCTGGGCAACTCCGGCCTGAGAAGGCTGTCGCCGCTTGAACTATCCACTTCCATCGGCTCCATGCCGAAGATCTCATCGTCGTTCTGCGTCGGCTGCATTATGTAGATGAACAGGATGACCCCCGCGGCGATAGAGACCACTGGCACCGCCGTAGGAGACATCGCAAGACAAACTCCGCACACTGCAAGTGCACAGAATGCCGCTCCTTTCCGTCGGGTGATTGTCCACAACGTCGTCCATGTAGAATGCTTCAACATACTCGGTCTCGTCTTGAGCCTCGTCCTTCTCGTCGTAGAAGCATTCGCCCGCGTAGTTGTGCGTCTCCACCGGCCAGGTAGATATCTCGTCGTTCCCCTCGGTGTCGCCATGCTGCTCCTGCTTGCCGTGCTCGGCCACCTTCGCGTTCAGGTCGTCGACCTCCTTGTTGGCTGCCACCTCCTCTGGTCCAGCGAGCTCTCGCTCGCGTACTGATGGTGCCCTGTCATCGGGCCCAAGAGTCCACACATTGGATGCAACGATCTTCCTCGCGTGGCCTCCTGGCAGCACTTCCGCCGAACAGTCCGCTAGCGTCTGCTCGCTCTTGACCCGCTTGATGCTGACCTCCGTGAGTGACTGACGTAGTATAGCCGCCGCTAGAGAAAGCCTCCTGTCTGTCATAGAGACCTTTTCCTTCGTGATCGCGTCGCACAGGCTTTTGCAGTCGGTCACCGAAATGCATTTCACCCGGCAGGTGCCATGCACGATCTCGGCCGCGTCCATCTCTGGGTGCAGTATCTCCGCCAGGGTGGACCTTGTCCCAATCAACATATCCACCGAATCTGCACATGGGTATGCCTCCGCCGATAGAATAGATCGCACCACTCGTTGAATGAATCTTTGAAGACTGCCACCCAACGCAATGTACCTTGTACTTGTTGTCGTGATCCTCGTTGGTCTCCTCGTCACCTAGCATGATGGCGTGTCCCCGCAGCGATATGTGCTTCGGCAGGTTGTCGAAAACACTGCCGGTCACATTGCTCACTCTGGACTTCCACAAATTCAGGCCCGCTGCGAACTTGATCCGGAGATCGCTCCGCTTCTGGATCCCCCTGAAAGCTGCACTCCCGTCCTGTAGGCCCTTTGCCGCCGTCGGAGCTCCCAGCGTCGATGCCAATCGACATGCCCCGAACGCTTCTTCGAAGTAAATCATTCGCGCAGCCCGCTGCAATTGTCCAACCACCATTCGTAGTCCACGATGTTCTGCAGGGGTAGTTCCCGGGGTAGGTGCACTGTCAGGTGCCTTGCTGCGCGTGCAGTCTGCATGCACTTCACATAGGCATACATGGTGACGTTGATGCTGCCGTCCTTGTCCTGCTGCTAGGCCCGGCCACAGAACGTCGCCTTCTCCTTCCTCGCGTGCTCGGCCTCGTCGAAATCGATCTCCTTCTGGAGATTATTCATGATCTTGGCGCCCACAGGGTCGTCCTGCTTGCTGCCCATGATGAAGTCGTACACGCGTAGGCACATGATCGCGATGATCGTGTCCGCGTTGCGCTTGATGAAGGTCGCGGGCTCGATGCTCAGGCCGCCCCATCCAAGCTTCACGAGCGTCTCGCGCAGCCCCACGTACCAAGCTTTTGCCGCATCGCTGGTCCCGCGGATGCTCTTGGCAAGCTTCAGCATGTCGCCTGCCTTGACTCCTGGGATGGAGGGCTTCCCAAGGTTCGTCGGGATCTTAAAATAGAGCTCGCGCGTGATCGCCTTGCCATGTAGAAAGGCTCCCTTCACGTCTGCGACGACTAAGTCCAGGTTGCGGGTATACACGATGCTGCACAGAAGTGGCATCATCTGTGCTGAGACTGCAGGAAAGTCTCGGCGTAGCTTGTCGTCGAACTCCTCCGCGTAGCCTCGTCCGCATATTCTCGCCTTCGGCTCGAAGGACGCGGAGTCCTTGTCCGCCCGGATTCTCAACCGCTGCTCCTGATAGATGGGTTGCTGCATCGTGCTTACTCCATGTGTCCCACTCCTGATCCACCGCGCCCTGCATCTCCTTCCACGTGAGCTGTCGTCGCCCAGGGTTTTCAGGTTGATCCCCTGATGCTCGTTGGCCCTCGTCGGCTGGGTGCACATCCGCTCGGCCACGAATGCTTCGACAAGGAGCTGTGTCTCCGCCAGCTGCTTGGCTGGTCTCGTTTGCGCCTTCGCACGCTTGATGCCGATGGGCACGTCGTCCAGAAGGAACTCCTCGAGCGCCGCGGGTGCTCCTGACGCTTGCTGCCTTGATGCTGCTGCGGCTGTCTTCTACTCGATGCTGCTGTGACTTGCTGATCTTGCGGTGCTGGAGTTGGTGCTGCCGCCGTCTCCTCTGCCTTCCTGCGCTCCTCCATGTGCCTCTGGATGCTGGCAGGTACTTGGAATTGAGCTCGACCGTCGTGAACATCGTCCCTCTCGGTCTGCTTGAGCTTCAGGCCCTGCCTGGTCGAATGCGTCTTGCCACCCCGCTTCGCCTCCCCTGGCTGCTCCGGCTCCTCCATGATCTCGCCAGTTTTGCCGCCGCTTGGAGGTCCAGGCTGCGCTGCTGCAGGTTGTTGGTCACCTCCTGTTCCACCTTCAATTATTTCCTCCTTTCTCGATGTGAGCTCCTCGATGATCGCGGTCGGAAGTTGCGCCACCACATCGTCGATAATCTGAGGTCTGGCTACCCAGTCCACCCTCGAGATGTCCTGAACCAGGTTGCGCGTGTCCAAATTGAACAGCCGCCTCCTCTCGATCTGGCACCCTGGTGCTGGGCCAGGTAGAAGAAGTGCATCCCTGACTTTGTCCAGCTGCCTCAGGTTGGTTTTGCCCTGGCTGCTGGATGCCGCTGCTCCCAGGATGGCGCCCCAGGCCTGATGTGATCGACGTAGTCGCGCTCGTAGATCCTCCTCCGCTTGATCTTGATCATCTGGTACTGGTTTGTACCCATCGTCCAACCTCTGACGCATCGGCGTCGCGTCATTATCGTGCACCACCTCCGATCGTCTCTTTCTGCTGTCCGTCTGCTGCGGGTGTCCCGCGCCACCTTGAGCTGGTGCTGCTGCTGGTGCGTCTGGTTGTCCTTGCGATGGCTGTTGTTGTGGAGCGTCCTGCTGTCCAGGTAGCTGCTGATGAGCTCCTGGCTGCCGCTCTGGAGGCTGTCTATCTTGATGCTGATCTGGTTGTTGATCAGGTGGTGAATCTGGCTGCTGATCATCTTTCGGTGGATTGCACTGTTGTCCTCGAGGGCCGATGAAACCTCTCTGCCCAACTCGTGATCGAGCTGGCCCGCCGTCTTAGAACAAGCCGGTGAACTGCATCGTCGTCATATCGTGCCCAGTCGCCTTTCGCAGTAAACTTGGTGAACCCAGGATCAAGATCCGATTGCGAATCAGCCAGTAGCCGTGCTCGTCCTGGAACAGGCACCGGGAAGGTCCATGGCATCGAGCACGTAGGTTTCTCTCTAGGTTGTCCGATCGACAAAACATCAATAGATCACCTTGCTGAACACGGCCTTGGCTGGGGCCTTGTTCTTGCCACAACTGTCTTCTTGATAACTGCTCGCATAAGTGGCGGCACCGCCGTCCATTCCGCCATCTCGATGTTCTCGCCATGCTTGCTGGGATTGGCCTCGATCCCGTCAAGCTCGATATCATCGAAGTTGTTGGCGATGCCGTCGGTGATCGTCTTAGCCGGGCCGACCGTCCAGTTGCCGAGACTTGATGCTGCCCCTTCGGCCTGTTGATCACGCTCGTGTGCGCGTGCGTGTCGTCGCACCTGATGCTGTTGAGCTTTGCGCCTAGCATGATGGCCGTTGTTAGGAACCGCGTCGGCTACTTGACTGGAACGCCCATGACATCCACCAGGTTGCTGCCCACGGCGCGCTGGCGCATCATCGCGGCCGCGAGCTATGAACTTAGCCGCGGCATTAGCATCCAGGCCTTTGATGTCAGCGGGTTCCCAAGCAGCATGCGTGCTCATCGATGCTTGCAGTTGAGCCCGATCTGCTTGGCGAACCGCAAGTGCTTCATACCAATCGCCAGCTTCGTCATCCTCGTCTTCTGTGGAAACATGTGCGATGTATACGTGAACGGATCGCATGCGAAGCCCGCGGTAGCCATTGTCGGGGTCGTCCTCGTCCAGCTGCTTCAACACTTCCCGCTGCGACCCAGATCAAGATGCCCCTCGGCCTTGCAACCGGGTGCCACCTCTGTTGAGCACCCGCTGTGGCTGCCATGCCACCCGCGTGGGCCTCGCATATGATCGGCCACTTCTGCTCTTGGCCCGCCTTCAGCGCGTCCACGACCTGCTGACACTGGCCCACCTTGTCCTGCCACTCCTTCTCCCACGTCTCGATATGCGTCCTCTGCTTCCGTCGTAGGATACCTTCGTCTATCTCTTGCACCTCCGTGTTCCAAATGTCAGTCTCGTCCGTCGTGATTGACGGTGCTGCATTACTTGTTTCCTTCTTCGGCCAGTCCTTGAGCGAGATCGTTCGGCGCCCCTTCTCGGTCGCTGAGCGGCGCCCCGTGCGCGTTGCCTTGGAGCCTGCCTTCCGCTCCTTAACGTGCAGTGCTGTATCGAGCTCCATCTGGTGGATGCTCAACAATTTCGGCGTCTTCTATCTCGGCAACCTCTGGGATCGCACGTTCACGTCGGCTCCTGCAAGTCCAGCTGTCACTTCCTGCTCGCCTTCTGCCATGACCGAGGCGCTATCGCTCGCACCTCGGAATCGCATGGGTGACCCCCTCATCCTTGCAGTGACCCTGCTGTCCTCTGTGCAGCCGCCCAGTGATAGCGAGCCGCCGCGCCCTCGTAGGCACGCCGCGTCCAGTGCGGCATGTCCATGTGGAATAAGTCCTTTCCTTGCTGCGTAGGCCTCGGTCTCCTCCAGCTCCTCGTACTTTGCCTGCCGCCCGAATGCTGGTGCACGATCGCCTCCAGGTCTGTAGTCTGCGCCCGTTCTGCGTTCCGTCCACAGCCATGTCGGTTGCACTCCATGAGGTAGTCGCTCGCAGGGGCTCCTTGCGATGTCTCGTAGCTCCGATGCGCCGCCCCAGGATGCTCGGCGCAGATCGCGCGCCAGGTTCCTGAGCCCTTGTGGTGCCATCTTCTCTGTGATGTGCATGAGCTGGTGAGCCCGGCGCAGCGCCCAGTCCGTGCGCCAATCCATGTCGCCCCTGCCTCCATGTTCTCGCAGCTGACCCACAATGCCGCGATCTGTGCTGCTCGATCTTTGATCTTTTGTAGGTCCGCAGCTGCGCTGTCCTCCCCAAGGTAGTCGGTGCTCGGTCTGCTCGGCCATGTCCGTCCTGATCCAGATCCTGGCGTAAGTCTGCTTGTCCACGATCTCTCTTCTGAACCTGGTGTTTGCTCGTCGCCACCTTCTGATCCTTGTGCATGATGTTCCTCGGGCACGCTGTGTGTCCGACGCGCTTCTCCACGCCGCTCTCGTGCACCGCGGTCGCCCCCGGGCGCCGACGCCGCCCAGGGAATCACGATCTGCTCATCGGCGTCGATCCTCACTTTCGTCAGGCTCGTGATTTCCTCCATCGAGGCCACCATGGTCGCCGGCTGGTCAGTTGAGACCTGGATGGCAGTCATGTCCACTGGGCTGCCTGCCATCAGCAGCTTCAACGCCATCGCCATCGCGAGCTCAGCCCGTCGTAGACAACCTCCAGGTCGTTCGTGAAAAACCTCGGCAGCCTCCTCGTCCTCCACGCTGCAGGCTGCTCGATGATCCGCCGCCTGATGGTTTTGTCCTCTCGCGCCCCGGGTCGCCTTTCCAGCGGCCCTTCCTGTGGCATGCGTTGCACTTCGTGCGAGCCTTGATATGTTTGAGCTTATCTTCGGCATCCTTGCCGTCCATCTTTATGGAGCCCTGCTTGTTGATGTTGGCTTTGCAGCCTCGGTGTGAAATGCTCTGCGCTAGTCTCTCCGGGGCCTGCTTGTAGTTCGGTTTGCGACTTTTCGTCCAGCTTTCCGTCCGAGACGCTGAGCTTCTGCCGCAAGAGTGTTGCGCCCCTCCTGGCTGACATCTTCGGGGTCAACGTCGTCAATCACACTCTCGAACTCGTCGATATCGGCTGCAAGCGCGTCGTAGTCCTCATCGCTCAGAAACGCGTCCTCGTCGCGCACGCCGCAACCGTCTCCGAATGAGGCTTCTTCGTCGTCGTCGTCGTCGTCGTCGTAGTCCACCGGGTATGCTCCATAACGTCCGTGTCCACGTTCGTTTCTGCCTGTAGTGTCCAGCTGGATAAGCATCGCTGCCGCCACGTCGTCCCGAATGTACTCGTTGTTGCATAATCCGAGAATAGCCTTATGCTCCGTCATGCTGGTATTCGTAGAAAGTCGGTCCGAATATATTCGCTCACAGCCGTATTTGTCGAGGGGGATTTGAGCCGCTCGCACTCCGTCTCCCGCCTCGATATGCAGTCCTGCACTGCCTCCGATGTTGCGAAAGCCTTCGAAGAACAACTCCTCGAATGCTTGCTGCTTCTGCAGTGGCGCGATGCTCTCTCGCGCGCATGTCGCACCGTTGAAAGAACCGACTTCGCTGCAGCAGGTGGGTCACCAACTGCTTTGTCCAACGCTGCCTGCGTCGCAATGTCGGCCGTCTTCCTCGCGAGGTTTCACGCTCGTCCATTCAACGAATTCTTGAGCTTGATCGCATAGAGCTTCTGAGTCTTCTCATCGCTAGCCTGGTAGCCGAATATCACGCGCTCCTCGAACTCCTCGGCGTAAGCTTGGTCTCCGCTGCAGTGTGCTACGCCCTCCTTGTCCACGAAGAAGGGCCCTTCGTTGAACTGCTGCTGCCTGGTCGCCATTTCGTCTATGATGGGGATGTTGTCCAGCGCGTCTGCGATGTCATAATTGCTGCTGTCCGGCTCGTTGCTGCGACGATGGTCGTCCAAGCTGCAAGTGCTGGCGCTCGCCATGTTGATCGCTGAAATATGCAAAGCGCAGTGGTAAAGCACTGCGAGACTGTGAGCGCCAGCATGTAAGTCAGCACGGCCACTCTGATATAGATCTCGCAACCGTAGAAATCATACAGCTCCAGGCTACCAGTCTAAATAATGATAACAATGCCCCTCCCACAAGCACTCGATGCAAACACAATATGAAAAGAAAAGCTATCTTATATTTCGTACCCAGGCACAACGTGAGCAGGTGCGCCCACCCCCCCGCCCAGCTTGCGAATCAAAAGGTTGCGTGCGAGGGGGGCGCTACACGCGGCGCGAGCGAGCGAGAGCAGCAGCAGCAGCAGCAGAGATACTTCTCACTATCACCCTATATCTCACATCTCTGCCTATCTGATTTTCAAACGAAGGAGAAGAAAGAGGGCCGGAATAATCGAGGAGGGAGGAGGCCACAGAGCCGCGAAAATCACCGAATCCAGAACCCCCCCGGGTCGGCGGCAGCGGCCGGAGGCCATGACAACATACACCCCCTCCCAGGGAGGGGGTGTATCCCCCAGGCGACCGGCGTCCAACCAGGCGACCGGCGTCCAACCAGGAACCATGAGGACACCGTGCCGACCCGCCCCCCACCATACCAGTCAAAAGCAATACGAACCGTACTCCGCCTCCACTTTTGGAGCATGCGCGGCCAACCCGCTGCGGCCTCCAACCGCCATCCCTGTCTAAAAACAAAGCCATATAACCGCAGCAAAATACACTGTGGAGCAAAGTCTTGAATTATGTTCGCGAGGCGCGCGAACACTTTGTTTTGTTTTTGACAGGGGCGGCGGGGGTGCCAGCATACTCCCTGCCGTGCGCAGTGCTACCATCCCTGACGAAAAATGCAACATGCACCTCGCGGCTAAAAACCTGAATCGTGCGGGGCTGTCCCGCGATCCCTGCCACATTGTTTTTGCGCGGGGCCGCGGGGGCGGTGGCGCGCGGCCTGCTGTGCGCAGGCCCACCAAACACAACGATGGGATGGGCGTCGGTTTTCGACAAGGATGGCGGGCGCCGACATGTTTCCCGAGATGTGTTGTCACGTGCGCAGGCGCACTTGACGCACTCTGCACGCGCCCCGAACATGGCGCAACTGGCGCGGCTGGAATGTGCGGCACACCTGGCGCACACGGAGCACGTGGCGCATCGGGCGCACTAGGCGTGCCTGGCATGCTCGGGCCTCAGGGGTGCCTGGCGCGCGTGGCGCCCCTGGCGCGCGTGGCGCACCTCGCCAAAACGTCGCGCACCTGGGGGCGGGTCTGGTTCCCAGTAGCTGCCCATCCAAAGACGACCGCTGAACATGCCCAGGCTCGGGTGTTACTTTTGTGCTGGGAGGGCGGGTGGGAGTGAGCTAGACGGCTTGCGGGCGGGTGGGTAGCTTGACCCCTCCCCTTACCCCCCCCCTGGTCCTGGGCGGCTGGTCGGTCGCGAGCGGTCGCGGAGTCCAAAACGGCCTCGGCGAGGATGCCAAAATCATTGGCTTTACTCGGATGGTGGCTCCATTTTGGCCTTTGGGGGGGGGCAGCCCTAATTAAAGCCCTCCTTTTGTGTGATCGATGTCCTCCAAGATGGCCCCAAGAACGCTCCCAGGGCTCCACGCCGAATGCGCAGCAGCAGGATGCCTACGTCCTGGCCGCTCCCGAGGCTCCCAAGAGCGCTTCAAAAGGGCCCTAAGAGGCGCCCAGGGGGCCCCTGGAGGCCCCAAGAGGCCCCCAAGAGGCCTCCAAGATGCCCCCACGAGCCCCCAAGAGGCCCCAAGAAGCGCGCCGAGGCACCCAAGACGCTCCAAGTGGCCTCGGGGACCGCCAAGAAGCCCCCAAGACGCTCCCAGAGGCCTCCACTGGGGGGCCCTTCCTCTGCGTGCTGCCCACTTCCCTGATCGCGGCAACTCCTCTGGGCATCGTTGCTGGATGGGCTGGTGGGATTACTTTTTGATCTGCGGCCCAAAGGGCGGTTCCAGAGGGCGGGTCAATCGGGTCGTCCGGGGCACAGAGCCGGATAATTGCGAATCCAGCCGTCACTGTCGACAGCCAACCGCACCTGCACATGCACAGAAACGGCTAAATTCAAGAGACGCATCTTAGCGTCGACGGGAGGGGGCGGGCGCGGGAAGACTGCGAGGAGTCGCCGAAACGGCGCCAGCTCAACGACGAAGCAAGCAAGATAATTGCCAGCGGGCCAAAAGCCAGCGCCGGAATGCACGTGCGAGGAATTACTCCGACGGAAGGACCCCACATGATAATCTGTTTAGCTTTCCCTTATCCCTTTCCTCCCGGCCATGGCAAACGCCCTCGCATCGCCCTCTCCTCTGCCATCTTTTCCTCTTCTTCTATTTCCCCCCCCCTCCTTCTCCTCCTCCTCCTCCTCCTTCTCCACCTCCTCCTCATCATCGCCCTCCCCGTGCCCCTTCCGTCCTCATCCTCCTCCTGCCTCTTTTCCACGTGCACGTCCCTTTCCCCCCGGTCGGGGGAAGCAAGTCGATTTTCCTCGGCGCCGTCGCCGCCTCGGTCAGAACGCGCGCGTTTGCCGACGGCCAGATCGCGAAGCCGTCGGGTCAACCCTTCGGGCCAGCCATGCCTGCGGGGCACTCCCGCGGGCCGCCGGAGCGCGAGGGCAGGCCGTCGGGACAACCCCGCGGGCCAGGCCGTTGGGACAACCCCGCGGGCCTCCTCGCGCGCGCCGCGGCGCTCAGGCGGGCGGCAGCACGAAGCCCAGCTCTGCCGCGAGCTGCTCCGCTTCAGCCCTGGAGTCCACCGCTCTCTCGTCGAACTCCTGGAGCGCCTTCCGCAGTGACGCCGGCGGCCCGCGCTCCAGGAACTCTCGCGCGGGCGGCCGCAGGATCAGCATGTTCCGCATGCACGTGGCGCGGGAGAACATGACGTAGAGGTGCAGCCACCACATATCGTCCGACATGCCCGTGCGGCCAGCGTCCTCATCCCTGGCGCAGTCGATGGTGACGCCCTTGCGCAGCGTCTGGCCCTGCGACAGCGTGGAGGTCAGGTAGGACGCGTGCGTCAGCGTGAATCCCGAGCGGCGCACAGTGTGCGCCCCCGAGCTCTGCCACGTGAACTCCTGCTCGCTGGGCCTGAACATGAGCAAGCTCCTCGCCCGCGCCTGGGCCTCGCCGTCGTCGTCAGCGCCCTCGGTGCCCTGCAGCAGCACCTCGGCGACCTCCTTGTAGATCGGGGACTCCTGGAAGCCGTGCACATGCAGCCAGATTCCCTGCGGTAGGAAGCGGGGGCGGAAGAGCTGGCCCGGCGCGCACTCCTCGTAGTCCCGCTCGTCGTCTGCGTGAAACTCGAAGGACACGATGGTGGCCCGTTGCTCCTGCACGAGCCCCAACTTCTTCTTCAGCTCCTCCTGCACGGCCGTGAACCGGACCTCCATGCCGACGTGTGCCGGTAAGACGCCGTGGATGTCCCCCGTCTTGTGCATGTTCGGGACGTTCAGGAGGCGCCGGCCTGCGTCTGGTTCGCCTTGAATCGTGCCGCACTCGTCTACGGCCTGCAGGAAAACGAGGGGGACGCCGAGGCGCCGCGCGTCGCGACGAGCGCGCGTGTTGATCCACCTCGCCAGCGTCTCCCAGTAGATGCCCATGCCGTAGCCGAGCCGAAAGTTCTCGTGCTGGTGCCGAGGGTCCAGGACGCCGTGGTTGTCAGAGGCCAACGTCTTCTCCCAGGCAGACCAGACCTCTGGTGGGAAGCGCTTGCCCTCGCGCATGCAGCCCAAGAACGCGATCAGAGGGTCCCCCGGCTCGAAGCGCTTCGTGCCCTTCAGCTCGAAGACGCAGGGGATCTGAGAGAATACCCTGATGGCGTGCTGGATCTCCACCGTCGGCGGCTCCGCGTACTTGTACGACCCGTCGTCCAGGAGCTCGTTCACGTCCGTCAGGAGCCCGATGCTGCCGGTGGGCTTCAGCTGCAGGAAATCCCCGAGGTGCAACACGATGGGGACGCGGCCGAAGTGGTGGTGCGGCCTCTTGTAGGTGGACTCCTGCACGTCGTGCGTGTCACTGCGCCCGTGGCAGGCGCGGAGGTCCAGAGCGTTGTGCAGAGCAGCTGCCACCATGCTCACCTCCTCGATGACCAGGACGCGGACGTGCTCCCACAACCACTGCAATCTCTTCTGCATGCTCCCCGGTCTCATCTTCGCGTTGATGTACTTCTGGACTCGCAGGGCACAGGCGTTGTGCAGCGTTCTGGCCTTCACCGTCTCCGTGGAGATGTTCTTCGCCTGCGCGTTCGAGAAGGCCACGACCATCATGGCGCCCTTGTCCTGCGCCGACGAGGGCCACAAATACTCCACCACTGGGAAGACGATCTTCTGCACCACGTGCGTCTTCCCCGAGCCGCCCTGGCCCAACAGGAGCAAGTGCGTCACTTTTCTCTCGCTCCAGGGCTTCTTCTGCACGTCGTCCTCCCAGGCGTCGTCGCAGGCCTTGGCGAACTTGGCGACGAAGAGCGTCTGGTCCCGCGTGAGTCTCTCGTTCTCCGGCAACCCAGCGACCAGGGCGGCGATGTGCGCGCTGGGCGTTGAGTACACGCTGCTGGCAAAACTGGCCGCAGCGGGGTCGCCGCCCAGGCCGCCTGCGCCCGCGTCCTCGCCGTCCGGAGCGCCTGCATCTTCCTCGTCGCGATTGTCCTGGAGGCGTTCGTCGTGCAGGTTTCCCCAGGCGTGTCTCTCCTCGCGCGCCGCGGTCACCAGCGGTCGGTACCCGGCCGCGGGCGCGGGAGCAGTCGCGGCCTCCGTCGGCTCGGGCGCACCCGCGCCCTCGCGGGCCGCCTCGGACATGCACGGGAGCGCGAGGAGCTCCTTGGCCAACCTCGTGAGGCGCTTACGGTGCGCGAAGTTCAGCACGTCCGCCATGTCCTGCTCCCCGTCGATGCCCCGCGTCGGGACCGGCTGGAAGTGTGCTCCGACACGCTTGGGAGGCGCGCCCGGGTGCTCCACGCCCTCGCCCGCCTCGGCGCCCTCGTCCTGACCGGCACCTCCACCGGTGGTCGCCTTGAGGTACGCGCTCTGCACTGCTGCGTCGCTCTGGTACTGCCGGGGTTTCTTCTCCTCGCGCGCCAGGGCGATTCCCTCGAGGTTGGGCGCCACCTGCATGGCTATCATGGAGACGTACTGGTGCACCGTCGCCCTGGGTTTCTCTCTGTCGGGGCAGTGGGCGGGGTCCAGCGAGTCGCCCTCCGCGTCCTTACCCTCCGCTCGCGCCTGGTGCAGCGCGAAGAATCCCACCAGCCCTCTGGGCGTAGGTGGTCTAGAGCAGATCCTCTTCCACCCCTCCCTCTTCCCCCTTGGGGAGGGGTTTACCCCTCCCCCTACCCCCTCCCCTGGACCTGGACGGGGGGGGCCGCGGGTAGTTAGAGCGTCCCAGATGGCCCAAGACGGCTCCAAGAGCGCCTCAGAGAACCCAAGATGAGCTCCAAGATGGCTCAAGATAGCGCAAGATCGCTCGAGATGGCTCCTAAGATGGTTCCAAGAAGCCCAAAGACGGCCCCAAGATAACTCCAAGTGGCCAAACAGCTCCCCAAGGAGGCCCCGAAGAGGCCAAAATCGTCCCAAAACCTAAGGAAAATCAATGATTTTTGCTTTCTCGCCTTTTCGCTTCCGATGGCCATCCGAGGCCTGGAGATGGTTCCAAGATGGCCCAAGAGGGCCCCAAGAGAGCCCCAAAAGAGCCCCAAGACGGCCCCAAGAGCGCCCAAGAGCACTCCAAGAGCGTTCCAAGAGGGGTCCAAGAGGCGATTTTAGGGGCTTCCGAGGGGGGGCGCTAATTAAACCCCCCCTCTTGTTTGATCGATCTCCTCCAAGATGGCCCCAAGAAGCGCCCAGGAAGCCCCAAGAGGTCCCAAGATGGCCCCAAAATGGCCCCAAGAGGCCCCCAAGAGGCCCCCCGGAGGCCCCCAAGAGACCCCCAAGAGGCCCCAAGAGCCCCCCCAGATGCACCCAAGATGCTCCAAGAGGCCTCGGCGAGAATGCCTAATCATTGATTCTACACAGGTTTTAGCCACATGGAGGCCTCTTGGGGGGGGGCACGGATTAAGATGACTCCAAGAGCGTCTGGGAGAGCCCAAAATGACCTCCAAGATGGCTCAAGATATCCCAAGATGTCTCATAATGGCTTCCTCTGTGTGCTGCCCACTTCTCTGATCGAGGCAATTCCTCTGGGCATCGTTTCTGGATGGGCTGGTGGGGATTCGCGAAGCGACAACAATTCCTCCTGCACCTCCTGCGTCTCCCAGATCGAGGGCCACTCGTGCCGCGCGAGGAAGCGGGCCGCGGCGACGCGGGCCTCCGCGTCCGCCTGAGCCTCGTAGTGCGCCCAAGATCGCGTGAAACAGGTTGACACGCGCACATTCATGTCACGGGGCGCGCCGGGGGCCTCCATCAGGGGCGCGAACGCCCGCAGCATGCGCTCGTCCTCCGGCGTCTCCGAGTTCTCCACCTCCAACGGCCTCAGGAGCAACTGCTTGTACAAGCATGCTGTCTCGCAGTCTTTGTTCATCGTCGGCATGGTGAAGCCCTCGAAGAGGGGCGCGCGGAGCTCGGGGGCCAGGCGCTGCTTGCGGGTCGCGTACAGCGCGTAGTGCGGCGCGAAGTCGAAGTCCAGGTGCTGCGCGCGGGTCTTGTCTCGCCACAGGCCGTCGGGCTTCTCGCAGCGGTAGACCCACATGGCGTACACCTGCAAACTCATGTGCTTGAGGACCGGGTCGTCGCCGCGGTGCAGCCAGTCGTCCAGAGTGCTCGTGGTCCTCACGATGCGGAAGCCGTCCCCCGTCTTCGGGGCCTCCTCGCTCTCGCAGCCCATGTCCTGCATGAACTTCGCCAGGAACGACGCCACCTGGCGATGATCGGGCGCGTCGCGCGCCGCCTTGGTCGCGACGTCGTGCTCGTAGGCCGTCAGGATATCCGGGAAGCGCTGGCCTTCCGGGCTCACGTACACCGCCTGCCCGTCGTCGTCCTTTTCCTCGCGCCACCCCTCGAGAGTGTACGGGTCGACGCCGCGCCCGAGGTACTGCACCGGGGCGCGGCCCCCGTCCTGCTTGGCCTTGTGCCGGAGAGAGCGCCCGTACTCGCGTCGCCACGCCTCCGCCGCCAGGAAGACGCCCTTCTTGATGAAGATCGTCCAGCAGCGGTGGGACGCGTAGGTGAGGTGGCCGTAGAAGATCGGGAACAGCATCTCTGGCCCGCTCTTCCAGTAGCATCGGCGGTACGATGCGGACAGATTCTTCACCAGATCCAGCGTCTCCCCGAACTTGGACTTACCCCCGAGCGCTCTCCGGTCGGCGGCGGACAGAGTCTTCTCGGGGTCGTCTCCTCGCTGCTGCAGCTCCAGCTTCATCTTGTCCTGCTGCGCCTGTCGCTGCGCCTGCAGCCGCTCCAGGCCGCGCCGCATCTCCACGAGGACGCCCTCCATGCTGGGGCACTGCTTCGTCGTGTAGGAGTTGATGTAGAAGCCCGTGTTCAGGCCGTCGCTGAACGCTGCCTGGGCATCCAGTTCCAGCTGGTCCGCGAAGGTGTCCGCGGCGTCCACGTCATCCGCGTCCTCGCCCTCCGCGTCCTCCGTCTGGCACTGCAGCATAATGTCGCGCCACTCCTCCGGCGAGCAGTCGTCCGTCCACGCGAGCGGCTTCTCCGGAACCTCCGGGCGGTTGACGTAAGCGTCGGCATCGCCCAGCTCGTGCGTGCCCATGTACCCCAGCTTGGGTTGCGAGCCGACGTGCGGGAGCACCTCGCCCTCGTCCAACCACGCTTTGGGGTCGCTGACTCGTCGGAGGTCCTGCGCATCCAGGTTGAAGCGTCCAGCCGCGGCGCCGGCGTAGTTGGTAATGCACTCAGACGGGTGGAGCTGGAAGTGCAACAGACGACCCTGCATGCCGTGCGTCGAGGATCGCACCACGAACATGGCGTTCCGCAGAGGCTTCCCTCGCCTGCGCCTGCGCCAATCCGCAAGCGTGACGATGTAGTAGAAGCCGTGGCGGCAGATCTTCGTGGTCTTGTTGCCCGAGTACTTGTAGCAGCTCTCTCCGCACACGTGCGTCATCGTCTCCTTGGCGAGCTCCCGGACGTCCCTCGAGAAGAGGCGCTCCCAGACCTCACGATTCTCTTCCGTTCCTGGCGGGGGCGGCGGCGGGGGCGGCGCCTCCTCGTCCGCGGCGAGTGTCGTCTGGCCGAGTCCTTGCTGCCCCGACTGAGCCGCGGGCGCGTCCGAGCAGACCGTTGGGACAACCCCGCGGGCCGCCGGCTCGCCCGCGCCGGTGTCTTGCTGCACGAGGCCGCGCCGCCGGTACGCGGGGCATTTCCCCACGGCGAAAGCATCGATGGGCATGCCGTATGAGGACGGCCGCGGCGGTGCCTTCTCCCCCGGCGCCAACTCGCGGCCTGTGGCGTCCCGCAACGGCAGATCGGGCCGGAGCCAGGAGTCCCGGTCCTCGGTCTCCAGGAAGGTCTCCTGGTCCTCGGTCAGCTCCGCGCCCGCCTGCTTCTCTTCGCGGAGCGCGTCCAGCTCGCTGCCCCCGTCGAAGCGCGACTGGTCTCGTTCGATGACAGAGAATGGCAGCGGGTCCACGCGCTGGTCGACACGCCGCTGGTCGACGTGCCCGAAACCAGGCAACACGTCTACACTCTGGCAGGTCTCGGAAACGGCCATGACGCACGCCCTCATCCACTTGCCCAGGCGCTCTCGGAAAGCGGCAGGATGGCGTCGGAGCACGTGCACGAGCTGCCGCGTCGAGAGGGCGCACAACCACACCAGGATGTGCGGATGGAGCGATCCCCGACCTTGCGTCTCGATCTCTCCGCGGAAAGCTTGCACGGGCCCAAAGATCCCCGGGGCGGTCGAGGACGCCGCCACGCCGTCGGTGCACCAGTCCCAGGAGCAGCGTTTCCTGGGAGGAACGCCGCGCCGGCGGCCGCCCACGCACTCGGGGCGGACGCCGAGGACGTGGATGAAGAAGAGGCGCATGATGAGCTCGAAGCACACGGTCTGGCCGACCGGGTCCTGGGCGACGCGCCGCATCATGTCTCGGTACTTTGGGATGACGTCGCTGCGCAGGCCTGGAATGCTCCGGTCGTCGAGCGGGATCTCCTGGCCCTCCACCCTGACGAACAGTGGCTGCTTCGTGTCCGCTACGTTCGGGGTGGCGAAGACCAAGGGGCACCCGAAGAGCGCCATGTAGGGTACCCCCTCGTGGCGGCAGAGGCGCCGATGTCCGTCGGTGCCGACAACGTCCGCGACGGCCATCTGCATGATGTTCAGGGCGTCCCGAACCACGTTCGGCACGTTGGCGTTGCTTGCCAAAGCCGCCACGCCGCCGCCACCCGCGTGAGCGCGGGCGGCCGCCGCCAGGGCATCCGGCGTGAGGTGCTGCACTTTCTCGGCCCACTTCATGCCTCCGTTCTTCAGGAAGGCGAAGGCGGACTGGTGGCGCTCCGTCAAGAAGTGCAACGTGGCGAACATGTGCAACGACACCCAGTCCGCCGCGAACCGGTTGACCTCTGGATCGTCGTCGTTCTCCCGCACGCGGTACGGCTTCTCCTCGTCGGTGTCCAGAGTGTACTCCATCTCCTCCCGCATGCACAGGCACGTGATCCACTCGTGGGCGAGCAACTGCGGGTAGGTCCCCGTTCGTTTCGGGTCCAGGTGACCGGCGTCGCCGTAGCGCCACAGGCTCGGGCGCGCCTGCGTCCACACCTTCCAATCGAACAGCGACAGGGGCGCCGTGCCGCGCGTCACCTCGAGGTTCGCCATGGTCGCCTCGGCCCCCCCCGCCTGTCGAGGCCTGACCGGTTCGCCCAGCGCGGCGCGCGCGAGGTCCTCCTGCAGCCGCAGCTCCCGCTCCGGGCGCGACAACCGAGCAGCGCGGTTTCGAACGGACTCGCAGAGCTGCAAGACTCGCTCCCTGCCCGCCTCGTCCAGCAGCGCGCTGCCTGACTCGATGGCGTGCTCTGTCTCCTTGGCCACGGAGCGCTGCGCTGTCGCGTCCAGCTCCTCCAGCTGCTTGATCAGCGCCGTCACCTCCAAGGCCCCCGCCGAGGCGGCCGCGCCCGGGATGTCCTCCTCGCTGAACGCGCTCACGTACCGGGATTCCTTGCACGCCTGAACGTCTGCGTCTTCCATATCCTGCGCCCCGGCCGCCGTGGCGTCGGCTGGTCCCGCGGCCACGACGGCGCCGGGCGAATCCTCCAACGGCACGGCCACGACGCTGTCCAACACCACCGGGGGCACCTCAGGAATCAGCGGGTTGGGGCACCACTGGGCAACCAGCGCCTCGTCGTAATCCTTGTCTTTGTAGACGACGTTCGTGGACTGCAGCGCTTGCGCCTGCGAGTCAAACTCTGCGCGGTTCACCTTGAGGCGCGCGATGCCCCGGACGGCGCGCCGGGCGGCGTCCTGCTGCCTGGCGGCGTCGCCAGCCAGACCCTCGCGGCGCCGCTGTCCCGCTGCATTCTCCGAGCCGTCTGGCGGCTGCTCTTTCGCCGCGTCCTGCTTGGCTGCCAGGAAAGTCACCGCGAAGGCGTCCTTGATGGAAGCCGGAGGGAAACGCTCCATGGCCTCCTTGCACGACGCGTTCCCGAAGAGGATTGCGGAGCCCACCATGCCCGTCTGGTGGAAGAGGAAGTCCCACGTGGGCCCGTCGCCGCTGCGCTGCTTGTCGTAGCTCTCGGGGCGCAGCACCACCTTGGTCGTCACGACGCGGGCGAGTGCGAGGAGCATCTGGTGCGACAAGTTGGCATTGCGGAAGAGCGGGTCATTCCTGCCGAGCCACAAGTGGTTAGCGAAGGTGAACTTGCACATGCGCGGGTGGCGGGGAGAGAACGCGCACAGGCAATCCTCGCACACCGGGGCCCGCTCGTCGCCCAACGCCTGCGCATCCGTCACCCGCCGCTTGTGCATGAGGACAAGTTGGAATGTGTCCGTGTTCCCAATGCGCAGACGCACGGCGGAGGCGCGGAGCTCGGCCTCGGGGATGTCGGGCCAGTGCTTGTGGTAAACCTCCCAAGACAACAGCTTGGCCACGGCCTCGGGGTTCTTCATGAAGCAGTCCTTGCCTGCTAGGAACTCCAAGGAGAGGTCCTCGGACCAGTGCAGCCTGGCGCAGAAGACGCACGCACAGCGGGTCCGGGGCGCCCAGCGCTCATCTGCAGACAACCCCTCGGGAGTCTGAGCGAGCTCACGCATGCGCTCAGTCGGCTTCTCCCAGTCCACGGCGGCCCTGGCGTAGAACTCCGCATAATTGGCCACGATCGCGCGCCACTCCTCTCCCTTGACAACATAGGGCTTCAGCGACAGCGACGAGAAGAGAGCGTTGCGGTAGCGCTGGACGCCACCGTGCTCGTCGTCCACGTGCTTCTTCCAATCTTCGCGGAACGCGAAGTCTCGGCCCTGGCAGAGCCGGCACGGCTGGGGGCCCGACGGCTCGGCCCTCTGCGACCAGGTGCGGCATTTCACATCTGCGCTGGTGCGTCGCAGATCCCAGTTATCCACGTACCGCTTGAAAGGGTTGTCCGCGCTGTTCTCGGGGTCTGCCCGGGTGTGGTCTCTGTTGTCCGCGGCAGCTGAAGCGTTCCAGACGGCCCTGGCAGCTGGGTGCACTCCAGCAATGCCCCTTGGCTGACCGCTGCGGTTCCTACCAGTCTGGTCCTTTCCAGTCTCGTCTCTACCAGACTGGTCTCTGCCACTCCAGTCCCTGCCTGTCCGGCCTTGACCAGCCGCTGAGCCTGCAGCCTGTGGCAAGCCGCGGCTGCCGCTGCCCGATCCGGATGCTAAGCCAGCAGCGGCCCCTCCCGACGCCGCAGGCATCACTCGCGACAGCCTGGCAGCAGCCTCCAGAGCGTCGTCAGGCCCACGAGGGTCGCGCCGCTTCCCGCCCATCGGAATCGACCGTCTGGGCCTCGCGCGGGCCAGGAAGACCAAGTACGGATACGCGTCAGGCGGCTCAGGCAGCTCCGTCACGACGGCATCGTCGAGCTCGAACCAGCGCCCGCCCTTGTTGACGTAGGCGACGTAGTGGCCGCCGCGCATCCGCTGCAGAGGTGGTACGCCGCGCGCGGCGCGGTGCTGCGCGAAGGCCGCCACCTCGTAAGAAACGGCGTCTCCGTTGAGAATGCTGACGGGGAAGACAGTGTCCCGCCAGTCCGCCCGCGCGTCCACCGCGAACTGTCTGCCATCCTGTTCGTACATGCTCTCCACGCGGAGGACCACTGCCTCCGAAGCCTCACGGACGGCCTGCTCGCCCGTGAGGGACGCCTGGATCATGGCGGCCATGGGCACAGGCGGCGCATCGCGACCCACCTGGGCCTCCTCGGCCGCGCAGCAGTGCACCATGCCCTCGACGCTCGCGGCTGCGCCGTCCCCGCAGACGCGGCGCCGCACTCCTCCGAGGTCCGCGTGCTCGAGGACGCGCATCGGGCACTCCGCCGCGTCCTGTTGGCGACCGGACTCAAAGCCTGGCGGCTGCTGCAAGATCTGGCGGACAAGGGCCACCAACGGCGGGCGAATGTCGCCGGCCGTGGAAGCAGGGGAGCTGCGCGCACAGAACAAGTCCCGCAGGCGGTCCCCCATGTTGCTGGCGCCCGGCTGCATGCCCTCGATGTCTGCGCGGAAGGGGTGCGTGTGGTACAAGCACTGCACCACGGCATTGATGTAGCACGTGTTTGTCAGGTTGGGGAAGCCAGCGGCGCCCGCGCGGCCGTCTCGGGGCGCTGACGCGGCTGCTCCCAGCACGGCCGCTCTGGCGAACCGCATGCCAGGCTGAGCGAGCAGGCCGCGCATCTGCTGCTGCCGGTCGTCGTCGCGCAGCAGGGCGCGGAGGTGTTGCTCGCGAGTGCCTGGGTGATGCCACTCGGGGTACAGCCGCGCCTGCAGCCCGGCCAGGGCTCGCGCCGCGTCGGCCCGAGATTCCACCTGCGGTCCTTCCACGTCAACTCCTGCCGGCTTGAAAGTCCACCGCCAGGCGCTGCTGCTCGAGGGGATCACTGCGGCGGGGCACTCCACCTTCTCCACTGCGCCGAAGAGCTCTGGGCCAATAATGTGAGGCTGGTGCGCCAACAGAGCGTACTCGGCCGCCTGGAGCTCGCCGTGCTGGTGCAAATTCCACACGTAGTTCAGCTGTCGATACTTTGGCTTGTTCTCGCGCCATTGTGGGAGGTACTCTCCGTTGCCTAGGCGCAGAGCCTCATCGCGGACGTGCACGTACAGATCTTTCACAGCTTTCCGCGGCACTGCCGCCAGGAGGCGCTCCTCTTCCCGCGGGCGCAAGCGCGGCCGCTCGACGGGCCGCGAGGCACCTCTCGCGGGATTCCCTGGGTGAGCAAGCCTCACGGAATCGTCGACCAACGGGGACTCCCACGGGCTCTTGCGGCACGACCTTGCCAAGGCCTCCGCGGTGGCAGGCGTCAGGCCGCCGGTGGTCTGCGCGGGCGTCGCACCGAGCCCGTCGGCGAACAGGCGAGGCCTCTTCGCCGGGGTCTCTTCGATGCCGATGGGCGGCGTTGAAGCGGGAGACGCCTTGGCCGCTGCTGCAGCCGCCGGGCCGTGTCCAGCCGAGCAAGCCGTCGGGACAACCCCTCGAGCTGCCGGCGTCGACTGGCCAGGCCGTGACTCGCCCTGCAACGGCGCCGCGCAGGCAGCAGCCTCGCCACCCCTCTCGGTCAGGCGCCTCTGCTTTGCCGGCGGGGCGTCGTCGGGGCACGCCGACGCTGCCGGGCCGAGGGAGTCATTGACCAGGGCGTCCAGCTCCGACAGGGCAGCGGCAACTGTCGGATGATCAGATGCGACGCCCGCGTGCTTCACGTACCACTTGTAAATCAGCTGTTCCTCGAGCCCCGCCCTCTGCTGAAGCTTCGCCTTCAAGCCGATGCCGCCCCGTGCTCTCAGGGCCGTCAAATTGGCAGTCGCCCACCGACGATGCTCTGCGACGTCTGCGAGCAAGGCCGCCTCCGTCTTCTTGGGCGGCATGTTGAAATGTCGGGATATGCGGTTTGCAACGGCGAGTGAAGCACGCAGCGTTGGCAACAGGAAGCAAAGCCAATGCGGACTGAGCCTCAATCGCTACGGTGTCACCTCGGGGTATGGTGGTCTCAGCTGGTCTCTCCCGCTCCATCCTGCTTACCGCTACTCTCAACTGCACTTTCATGCCTTTTGCCGCTCCGTGGTGGTTTCTGCTGGTCTCTGCTAATGCATCCTGCTCTCTCTTGGTCTCTGCTGCTCTCTGCTGCTGCATGTGAGTCTCTGCTGCTGATGCTATGCTGGTCTCAGTTCTTGTCTGCTGCTCTCCGGTGCTCTGTTGTGCTCTCTGCTGGCCACGGGTGGTCTCAGATTTTGGCTGCTACTGTCAGCTGTGCTGCTCCCTGCCGGCAGTGAGAGGCAGCGGATGGGCACGATATTTTCGACGGCCCGGGCATCGCAGGCAATCCGGGATGGAGATCGACGACGGAGGCGAAAGCGGAAGGGAGAATGCTGGCGCGCAGGCCCTGTCATTTTTGAAGTGGTCGGTAGCTCCGCCGTCTGCCCCCGCCCGGACGGGCGCCGCGCGCAGGATGCCGTCAGGACAACCCGTCGGGCCTGCGGGAGAAAGCGCGAGGGCGGCGACAGAAGGGAGAGACAAAGTGCAAAATCAATACCGTCGGGACAACCCCTCAGGCGAGACCAGCGGCGATGGGCGCTGTGTCACGGGCGCCCTCGCGAGACGGCGCAGGGTCAGCCGAGTCAGCGCGAACTCGCGCCAGTGCCAGCGCGCGCCGTTGGGGCAACCCCGCGGGCGCGGCTGGGGCGGCGACAGAAGGGAGAGACAAAGTGTAAAATCAATACTCAATACCGTCGGGACAACCCCTCAGGCGAGACAAGCGGCGATGGGCACTGCGTCGCGGGCGCCCTCGCAAGACGGCGCAGCGTCAGCCGAGTCAGCGCGGGCTCGCGCCAGTGCCAGAGCGCGCCGTTGGGACATCCCCGCAGGCACGGCTGCGGCTCGCGCGCGAGCTCTCACTCCAGTCGGCGACGCGTCGCCAGGGATGATGGCGTTGACGCAGCGTCGGGGGGCGAGAAGGCGAGGTCCCGCATGCGCTTGAGCGGCGTGGCGTCGGGCGCGTGCGCGATGAGCGCCGGGCCGCCGGACCCCTGCGCGCTGGCCATGAGCTTGACCATGCTGGGCAAGAGCTCGGGGACCACGGCCTTGTGCGACAGCACATCGAACGTCCCGCGGCCGGAGCCCTTATCTGTCCGCAGCATGGCAGTCACGAGGTGCGCGTCGCCGTGCCCGGCCGTCAGGAGCCACTGCACGTCGCCGGCGACACCGGCCGTCTTAACGCAATACGTGTCTTCCTTTTCAGACTGGAACCCGCAGCGCGCGAGGCGCTGCACGCGCAGGCCGCGATTCTCTGCGTCGGGTGTGGCCACCGTCTCCGCTTCCGTGGGCCTCTGCATCACCAGCAACACGCGGACCGCCTGGACCTCCAGGTCACGGACGAGCAGCAAGCCGAGCGAGTCGTCCGAGCTGACGTCCGAGCACGCCGCGAACGGGCAGGCGCCGCCCGTCTTCACCGCCGGCGGCGCCGTCACCTCCGACCACGTCGACACGACGCCGTCGGGCGTCAGCGTCGGGACAATCCGCTTCACCTCGAGGTAGTTGACATTGGTGACATCGTTTGTCTTGAACACGCACCGCAGCGTCCACGGCGTCGCCCGAAATGCCGCAGCGCGCACGCGGCGAGCCTGGGCGTCCAGGGGCGTGCCCGAATCGCCGAGCACGTCGAGGGTGGACGCTGCGTCGTGGTACAGGACGGCGGAGCCTCCGCCGGTGTGGTCCGCGATGCCCAGCTTCAGGAGCCACCGCATCTCAGTTCCCGCTTCGGGGTGGCTGCCACACGTGTCCTGGTGGTCGGGAATCTTCTTCTTGCACTCTGCGCAGCTCTTGATCTGCCAGTCGCTGTCGGCGGAAGCACCTGCCACGCCCGTGACGGCGACGCAGTGGAGCTCGAAGACCCCAGGCAGGTCGCGCGTCTGGAAAGGCACGGGCACCGACATGAGGCCACTCACCGTGCTCGCCATGGCGGGCACCGTGTCGTAGTCCACGGCATGGTGATGCTTGGTGACGGACGTGGCCGCGTCGGCACCCTCGGAGATGTCAGTCGCGGCGCGAACAGTCTCCGCTTGAGCTGCAGGACAAGTCGTGGCCTCCGTGGCCTCCGTGGCGAAGATCTCCCAGGACCCGTTGCGCTGCTTCACACTCACTTGCATCAGCGCGATCACGGAGCCGACGGGGAAGGCGGCCAGAGTCGCGGCATGGTCTCGCCAGAATGCGCAGCGGATGTCGTGGCGCCCCTGCTTGATCACCGCGTTGCAGACGCCTGCTCGGCCGTACTGGGTGTCGCGCTCCACGACGCCCGGCTGGTGAGACACGACGCCGACCGCGCACACCTGCGTTGCATCGGTCACTCTGCCCAAGCTGGCAATCTCCGCGAACGGGTGATGCAGGGGAACGTCCACCCACGGGCTTTCGGTGCACTCCTGGATGACCGTGTTGACTCCCAAGGGCGGCTTTACCCGCAAGAAGTACGACAGCCGAGAAGTGGAGTACTTCGGGGTCTGGTTCACGACGGTCCCGCCGGACACGCGGTAGACCCTGCCCAGCTCCATGGCGGCATGAACTTGGGCGGCGGCGTCTGCCCATCCGTCAAGGAACAGGACGTCGCCCACAGTGTCACCGCCGAGCATGTGCACTTCGATCTTCCTCCCCGGCTCTCTGTCCTTTCCAGCGCGTTTGCCCTTGGCCTTGCCCTTGCCCTTCCCATCCGCTTGGTTGCCCACTTCCACCGGGCCTCGCTTGATGACGACGCGCCCGAAGACGCACGTGGCGGGATCGCCGGAGAACTCTCGCGGAGACAGAGCGAGCTTGCTGTCCGCCATGGTCAGCGGCAACGCCGGACTGAGATGGAACGGGGGCGCTGGCCACAAGATGCTTGAGCCAAATGCGCTGCGGAAGCTCTGGCACGGGGTCGAGGCTGACAGGGGCCCCCAGCTCTCACTTTCCTGTCCCATCCTTCTCGATCAGTCGAATAATATCGAGACGTGAGGCGCGCGGCTGCGCGTGCGTGCATACTCGAGACGGCACGAATGCACCAGAGCACAACGAAGACGGCTCCCCCGAAAAGACGTTAGTATCCGAATCAGAAAACCATAATAACATGGTGGTGAGCGGGTCCGGCGGAAACCCTCGTGTCAGATGTCACTCGGCGGAATCGACAACCACGAGGGAGCGGAGACCTCGATTAAACGGGACAGGCAACGGATATGACAGTGGCGGGTGGGAGGGCGCGCAGGAGCCCCATTTGCTTTGCCGACTCAAACACTGGATGCATTGGCGAGACACTCAGACCGTGAATACTGCCGTCGGGACAACCCCTCAGGCGAGAGACGTAGCAAAGGGGTCTATGCCGCCGGAAGCAAGACAGCGCGCTGTGCAGGTGGAGAAAAAAAGCGTCGGGACAACCCCTCGGCCGAGTAGCGACCTGCGAACAAGCGTTTCCAGATCACTCAATCTCCCGCCAGCAATGGCGAATCCCAGAGAGCCCCAATGGGAAATCGCCGCAGTAATGCCATACTCCCCAGTCGGTCTCTCCATGGGACCGATGCACCACCTTGTGCAACATTGGCGCGAAGGCGTACTCCCTGGCGGCGGGCGTCACGGTGAGGTCCGCGAGAGCGCGGGCGCTGAACTCCACCTGTAGCAGCACGTGCTTCACCTTTGAGACAAAAGCGCCACTCCTCTGCTGCACTATGCGAGCGCGCTCCACGGCCTGCGTCGGCGACGTGCGGAAACCAACGCACGGAGTGGACCCCATCAAACGCCGTGGAATCTGCGCCCCGTGCTCAACGGCGGGCTGGTCATCCTTATGCACAGCGACGAACAGAACGAGCACGGTGGTGTCACCCATCTCGAAAGGCATGGCGGGCGAGACGCAGGCGCACCGCGACTGCTTGCTGCTCTGGCAACGAGACCCACACGAATCTTCCCATTTGAGCCCATCACAACGGCGACGGAAACAAACCCATTTGAGCCATCACAAGCCCATCACACCCCCAGTCTCCGCTGTTCTCTGTTGTTGCCTGTTGTTGTCTGCTGCTCTCTGCTACTCTCTGCTGCGCCCTGCAGGTCTTCGCTGTTGGTTGCTGCATTATGCCGCTCCCTGCTGCTCTGGGCTGTTACCCGGTGCCTGACGTCAAGATGCCCCTGGGGGCTCCGGAGGCTCCCAGAAAACACAGAAACGATCGAAACTATCAAACAAGACCTCAACCACAACGGTGTCAGCTGGCCAGCTGCTGGCCTCAACTGGTCTGTCCTGGTCTCTCCCGCTCCCTCCTGCTTCCCGCTGCTCTCTACTGTTCCATGCTGTTGTCTGCTGCTCTCGGTTGATCTCAGCTGTTCTTTCATGCTCTTTGCCGCTCCGCGTTGGTTTTTGCTGGCATTTGCTATTGTATCCGGCTCTCTCCTGGTCTCTGCTGCAAATGCCGTCAGGACAACCCATCGGGCCTGAGGCGTGAAGGAGCGGGGCAGCGAAACAGCGCATGGGTGGCGACGAGAGCGAGAGGATATACAAAAACGCATATGCCGTCGGGACAACCCCTCGGGCAAACGTTTGAAAGGCGAAGTCCACAAGCGGGCGGCAAGGGGGGAGGGGCAGCGAAGGCTCGGCGGCAATGCATTCAGCGAGCGCGCTGCCCGTCGGAACAACTCCTCGGGGCAGCAGCGCGCTCGCGCGCTCAAGACAGCCATCAACGCGCACCTTCCGGAACAACTCCTCAAGGATGCAGCGGGCTGTCGCCGCGGAGGCAAGCCGTTGGGACAACCCCGCGGGCACCCTCGCACGCGGCTGGCATGCGCCTCACTCGAGCTCGCTCAGGTAGCCGACGCCGCGCCGCTTCTCTCCCAGGTGTGATGTGTCTGGCCGCAAGGGCTCCACCAGCCAGCCCGCGTCGCTGCGGGGGCCCAGTGCCTGGCCCGCCACCCACCCCATCTGCGCCATCATGCGCGCACCGACATTATCGGGGAGCGGCGTGCTGAGCCCGGCCTCCCTCGCAACCATTTCTGCGTCGCGGCGGGCCGCCTGTGGTGCGCGGCGCTTCCCTGGCAGCTCCGTCAGCTCCGGCGCCTGTTCTCGTAGGAACTCTGCCACCTCTGCTGCGCCGTCCACGCCCTTGCTCGCCGCCCACGTCGCCCAATCCAAAGCCGTGTACCCCATGTTCTCCGACTTGGTGCGGGGGTCCAAGGCTTCCTCATTCATAGTGCTGGACGCACGTCTTGCACCCCTCTGCGGCGGCCTGGTACATCCAGCACACTCGGCTGCCGCGCCGCTTCCTGTTGATGATGATGATGATGATGATGATGAAGCGCCTTGAAAGGTCGGTTCTCCCAAAACACAAACCTGAGAAGCCACCAATACGCCAAATGCGTACGGTAGAGAAAGAGGGAAGCGGGAGGAGAGGCGGAAGAGGGATGAAGCAAATGTAAGGTGAAGCCCAGCCCAGGATTGAAACCCATGATACTGAAAGAAATCATGAATGACGGATCGTCCGATGTCCCAAATGAATCCCACCACAAGGTCTCTCTTGCTTTGAATGAAGATGAGAACAATGAGAAACGTAATGCAAGATAATGGATTATGCTCAAATTGATCAACAATATCTTGAGTGACTTGAATAACTCTTGAAGCCAATCTTGAGGGCATATGGTCCCAAGGTCTGAAGTAAGTAAGAAGTGAAGAAATCTTCCATTGAGTCCCATGAAACCCATTGAACATAAGTAGCAACCAAGACGAAAGAAAAATCTGAAAGAGAGTCTGAAATAAAACTGCATGTCCCAAGCACGCAGTGAACCCAGAAGATACGGAGGCATACAAAATGGATTGTCAAAGCCGAGTGAGAACTCAACCGTGAGAACCCACCCCAGGCATATCAAGACATATGGAGTAAGATTGAATTCAAACAGGTATGGAGGACGCAAGATGGCTGGGAATGTTTATAACCTTTTGTATTTTGCCAACCAACAACGTTGAAGAACATGCAGGAGAGATTGAGGGATACTGAGAGTCCTCCAAAAGCCGCAGGCCCATGCACCGCAGACGCCAGGAGGTTCAGTCTGTCGGAGTCCCAGGAGTGGCCTTCACGGGTACTTCCAACGCCACTTTTCCACAAAGAAGTCTCCGTCCCACCAGTAGTCAGACAGGTACCATACAACTGGGTGAGGCCAGCCCGATTCGGGGTCGAACCACGTGTCATAGTACTCCGTATACCAGACTTTGGTGTAGACTTTTTCCTCTTCACAGTAGTTCCACATTCCTCCTGAGCCGTGTGTCCACTTGAGACGCTTCTTGGCGGCTAGCTTGACTGGAAGGCTGCGTTTGGCCATCCCCTGGAATTGGATATGGATGTTTCCCAGCCGTCTCGGACGAGAGTTCCCGTCAGGGTTTGAGGCGAAACGGCTACTGACCAGCAGCCAGTTCTTTCCAAGGAACTCTCCGAACCCTTTCGTCGGGACCCCGAACGTTGACATACAGTCCATTAAAGCCGCTGTCCCGACAAGCTTTGAAAAGCGGGATTTTGCACCAGTCATATGTGAAATGAGGACCACCAAGGTCCGATGGTATAAGAAACCGAGCCGGCAACTTGACCACCCTTTGGAATAGCAGCGTAGAGCAGTATGAGAGTGCCTCAAGATCTTGTTTAGACAGGAAGCAGACTTTGCGTTTAGACCTGCAAAGCTTCCCCTGAAAGATAACGTGAGGGTCCGACGCCTTGGGAAGTAGCATACCGAAAGCTTGAGCCCGAGACTGCAGGAGCCGACAGGAGGCAAGGGAAGGGGAGGGGCCCATCCCCCCAAACCCCAAGAGAGAAAAACAGACTCGAGTCCCAAAACACAAAGGCATCCTGAGGAAGGAGGGATTGTTGCGAAGCCACGGTGTCCCTAAGATCGCATGGACCAGGCGGGTCCCAGATAGAATCGCACAAGTGACATCTCCTGGTGTCAGCCAATCCCCTAGGTGGGAGGCAAAGAGGGGAGAGGAGAACACAAAGAGGTCTCGATACAGACCCAAATGCAAATTCCGTGGGGCGTCAAATACCCCCGCTCCATTAGTATTGGAGCCTGTTCTCTGAGGCCGCAATTAGGTAAGATACCCAGACCTCTGAAGATTCCGTAACATTAAATTTGTGCACTTGCATTCCGTGAAACATTGCCACGGCAAACTTCCGAGTGTGGGGTGCACATGGGCCGCGAAAAAGGCGACGGTCTTTCCCGGTCCTAGCAAAAGACCCATGTTGATCAGCAAACGTCAAAATAGACCGAATGGAGCAGATGATGGGAGAAATCCCCTGAATTATGTTCCAGAACCGATCTGGGTCAACATACCCCGCTCCCAACCCTAGCTCCATCAAATCTCCAATAAGCTCTAGCCATCGAGAAGTGTCGGGTTCCCTGTTCCACCGCTCTCGGACCATCCTCTGTACATCGGTGACACGACCAGCGACTGAGCGAAGCTCCTCCATGGACTTGGACGAGGCACTGGTAGGTTGTCGTCTTTGAAGATACCTGGCCATTTGACCCCAAATATTCCACCAGACAGTGTAAATGAAATTCCCAGGATCTGACCAGCGGTTGTCGTAGAACACTGCGCCCTTGTATGACATTGTCTTGATCTGTACAAAAGACATAGAGCGTACTGCAATTCCCACGATCCCAATAAGGTCCTTGCATGCCTTACTTGAGAAAAATTCCTCAAAGAGATTCCATAGCTGCCTGAGAGGTATCTCGAATTCGCGCCCCTTCTCATACATGTGGAGTGTGACGCATTTCCGTGGGTTGTATGATCCTGAATTTACAGGAACGATCTCGGAACTTTCGATTGCCAGTGCACGTGGGCAGGCGGATGCCCACGCCTCGAAGATACAGCACTGGAGGGACTTTGAATTCCATGGCCTGACAACCCTCTGAGGGGCAAGCATGAGAGTGTGTTCCCAGATAACTTGAGAAGAGGTTGGAGCAGAACGGGCAAAGCGAATTGAACCAAAATGACTACAGAAGGCAGCCAGGACATCAGGACAACCGAAAGATGTGGATTCAAAAGATGGCGAGATAGAGAAAAGAGATGCACTTTATCAGGGATCGGACGGCAGTCATCGTCCTGGCCAGCGAAGTGAGATTAACAATCCCAGGCCAAACCCATTTGTACTGAAGTGAAGGAGCAAACTGATCGCCAAACTACCCCAAGAAGAAACTTGAAACTTCGAGGCCTTGGGCAAAGAGTGAGAAACAACCCCACTTAACCCCGTCAGCCGAATTGAGAAGAATATGATGCAGTCCCAGCTCATGAGAAATGACCTGGAGGCCTACTGCCCTGAGACACTTGTAATCCCAAGCATTCCCAGATTGAAACGAAAGCCATAATCCTGGCGAAGCGATGAAATTGGCAATCCCATCTAAGCCCGTTTTGAACTGAAGTGAAGGACCAAACTGAGAGTGAAGCAATCCCAAGTTAAGAAATGTCCCATCGAGGCTGTGGGCAAAGAGCAAGAATCGACCCCACTACTCTGGCCCTGACGGACGTGTTGAGGAGAGCAGAACTTAATCCCTGCCTCAGAGAAATGGCCTGTGGTCCCACTGAAAGCCCTTGTAATCCCAGATTGATCCAGAGTTGAACCAAGAAGAGAGCTGAGGACCCGAAGGGAAGAAACACTTTAGCTGTATCTTCTGATCTGCCTCGGTCACATCAGGAAACAAGGTTTGCAAAGCAGATGGCACCTTACATTGGCACCGTTATTGCCAGACTCCACCGTGATAAGATCTCCAACATCTTCAAACATGTCCTTGACGTAGAGGAGTGCCACAATGCAGCTGCCAGCGAAGATCTGAGATTTGTCGTGTAGCCTCTCCTTCTTAGGGCAGACCTCTGGGCCAATGAACGCTTCTTTGGTATAAAACCGCGCATTGAACACATGAATATGTTTGGAACGAAACGTGTTGAGCCCAAAGTGCCAGAGAATCTTCGTGACGTCCCTGGTAGTGAGATAGCCGTGCTCTCCCAAAACTGGGATACTGTCTGAAACCAGTGGACCTTGATTGTCGATAATGAAAGGTGTAAGCTCACGAACTGTGATGATTTGGAAGTGTTCCCCGACCTTGGCCTTGAAGGTGTTCAAACCTGTAAGCTGGGGACGAAAGCCATAATGTAACGCCTTGAGCTGGTGTGGTCTGTGCCGCCCTTTGGGGCGAAAATTGGGCATCCTGAGTGATCGTACTCCAACTGAGACTTCAGCACTGGAGGGCCCAACTTGCTGATCCAGGGCTTCTTATCCTGTTCCCAGCTCTTTGGAGCAGGCTGCGACCTTCGGTCAGGCGAGTCGACTTCCGCTTCAGAGCCAGAAGAGGAACTCCTGGAGTCTGGTGATCCCGAAGACGGTACTTCCCAGGTAGTGCCGCCCACAGGTTTGACAAGTGTTTCCCCACGGTAGTCCTGCGTCTCTGGTAAGGCATCATCCGACTCGGGCTTCGACCCCGACCCGCCACCCTGCAGTTGTTTCTTGAACCCACCTGAGTACTGCATCTTCCTGGCAATCGGTGAACGGCTCCGAGACGCAGAGTCTCCCCTGTGCACAGGTGCTGGGGGCGGCGTGGGGAGTATCCTGGCTTCGCGAGGGTCAGCACTGGAGGATGCTTTGGCCTTGAGACCCTGATTATTGAACTCGACTGTCCTTGCTTGGTCCTCCTTTTTCTGTTCGAGCTTCTTCTGCAGCTTGACTTTCTTCTCATTCGAGGTAAGCGCGGGCTTCGTTTCCATCTTAACCAGACGCTTCCGAGCCCAACGATCTAAGGCGTGGCGATCGAATCCAAAGAAAAGGGGGACAGTCGGCTGAATCTGATTCCCAATCAAATCCAGATCCTGAGAGTAACAGGTGTCCGTGGTGAAAGTAAAGGTAGCCCCGCTGGGCGCAGTACGATAGCGAATGTGTGTCTGGGTTGCGCCAGACAAAGCCGATGGCTACTGAAGGCGAAGGTGAAGCGGTTGCCGAACCCAATCAAGCATTTCTTTAGCAAGACCCAAACGAAACTTTTTGTCCCGAGAGCCCTGAGGAGAAAATAAAGTGGTCCAGGCATCCTTGTCATACCTGAAAACGCACCCCCTATGCGAGCGAGAGTGGGCACGGCTGCCACCAAAGTTGTCAAAGGAGCGATTCTGAATAACCCAATGCTTGCAATATTGAAACAGCCTCGACGAAAAATCTTCTGGATGTCTTTGCATGTGTGAAACCCAACTAATAGCTGAATCCAAATGGAAAATAGCCCATGAGACCTCTTTGAACCCCTTGGTTTTGCGATTTCTGCGTAAACTGAATTGTTCGGGAGATTCCCCCGGGAGCCTTCTGAGTTTCAACATGATCCTGATACATTGATTCTGGGCCTTGGTAATCAAATCCGCCGTCGTCTTACAAGGGACCCAGGCAGCACCTCTGGATCGGATAATCCCCCCCGCCATACAGTTAAGTTTAGAGAGACGTTTAGACATGGGGATTTGCTCGTTAATCAAGAACCTACTGTTAGCCCAAAAGGCTTTGTTGATCTGTGAAATACCCTGCTTGACATCTTCGTGACAGGAACCAGTGGCGGAGAGAATTGGACCCAGCACCTTGGCCTCCGGTACTACAGACCAAGTTTTCCCAAAGGGATCAGACCACTTGTATCCTTGAAAGAAGTAGGGGTATGCCGGAAGGATTTCCCGATCGTCTTTGAGTTTGAGCCGATGTTCATTCCAGAGCTCCGACTCTACCAGTGCGGTCAGAGTTGCAAGGTCTTGTTCCGAGGACGCCACCACGAAGATATTATCTGACCAGCTGAGAAGAGCAATCCTGAAATCAAAGCCCAACTGCTCGCAACGGATAGAGATTCCCAAAGAAGAATGGGTGATTTTCTCCAGGGTGGAGGCGAAACAATCTTCTACGGAAACGCGCGCCAGTATGCATGCCGTCCCAGCTCCTTGCATCAACCCACGGTCTCTTTGGATAATCCCAGTGTTTGAGTCCAAAAGTGAGATGGAAACTCGAGGGTTCCTGTGCAACCTGATGCAGCCCACTGCTAAGAAAGGAGGGACTCCCCGTCCCAATAGACTCCGCAGGACTAATCCATAACGAATCTGGTCGTGGTGAGCTTTGATATCAGTAATCCCAACCATTCCTTTGTTAAAGTGATCTCGGCCATATTCTAAAATGTGATAGACACTCGTGTGAAGTTCCTGTAATTGTCCACCTTTGCTGAGCCCAAAAATCAGACCCTTGAGACCTTTAGAATCAGTGTATGAATCCAGAACTGGCAGAATGGCCCTTGCCACATATGCGTGCCCAATCTTGGCAATTGCAGGCTGAGGAATGACAACTCTAGTTTGAGAAGGGGTTCCAAAACCCTTGATCTTGTTACCCAGGTGGCCCCCGAATGTGACGTCGTTCCAAAATTCGGGGTCGCCTAAGCAGGCCTGTATACACCCCGTGAGCCTTTGGGACCAGCCCGAAGCTTTTACTACAGCCGTACAGGCGAACTCTGTGTCGATCTTTCGGGGGGCCTTGATGTCGTCCAGCGCGTCCTCCAGCAAGGAGGGGATGATGGGGTCGCCGTAGAAGTTGAAGAAACCCAAAGAGCGAAGCCAGGCGATGTCCTCCTGACGATCCGATTCTGAGAGTCCCCACCTCTCGCTGTATTCTTCAGCAACCAGTGTGGTACAGCGGTCCACTTCAAAAATCTTGACTTGATCTACACAGAAACCCAATATGGGTAGGAGAGACTTGCGGGAGGCCCAGACCCGTTTTCCTTGAGAGGCGTTGAGCGCAACCTGAGCCAAATCGCGTTGAAGTTTAGTTATCTTAAGAGCTTTCAAGAGGAGCTGACCCAAGGCGACCCTCGTGGCTTCGTTAAGTTCGGAGTTGAACCGTGTCCTGAGACTCTTGACCCAAAATGGTTCTTCGGCAAATCTCCTAAAACTCCTAGGGAGAGCCTGAGTCGCTTCATAAACCTGGCCCAACATGTTTTCCCAGAAATCAAAGGAGAGGGTGAGGTCCCTTGGATCATGATACCTGGCCGCACATGAATCGGGCTGTTCTTCGTCATTTAGACGAATAAGTTCCGCTGATTCGGGAAACAGATCCTGTGCGATCTTCCTAACCTCCAAAATGTTTGTAGGAGTCCATAGGAGAGGTCTTCTCTTACGAACTTGCTGGTGAAAGGCCAGGACATCACAGCCAATAAGGGCATGGTCCCCAGGGGCGCCCGCCCAGCAGGCGAAACAGTCAAAAGAGAGATCACTCCTGGCGAGAGCAATGTGATCGATCGTGCTGTTGGCTTGAGAGAGCGCCTGCTCACCATCGGGCTTCCTAGTGAATTGCATAGAAGTCTCTTGGAACCTGAGAGGGCACCAATGGAGATCGAGATATGAACAGGCTTCGCAGAACGATCGGAATTTCTGGTCTCCGTTACCTTGATCGGCATTCATGTCCCCCAACCAAGAGAGAGTAGACCCCACAGGGCGGGATCGACCGAGTTGGATGGCACAGTTTAGAGAATCATGGAAAAAATCATGGGCAAGATGAGAGAAGAGAAAGGATCTGGCATGATGGTGGCATCCATCGAGACAGTCAGGACGAAGATCAACACGGATAGATCTCCAATCGCAGACAATGTCTTTCACACGTTTTCTCAGAGATTTGCGCACAAGCACGCCCATGGCCCTACACCCGGGGCCAGAGTGATGGCGGTAGTAAGCGTGGCCATTGAAAACAGGGCGTAGTAGCCCATCGTTTTGAAGGCAGCCCTTGAAATCCGCCTCTAAGATACAAATTAAGCCCCAGCACTTCAGCTCGAGCAAATCTAGGTTGGCTTGCATTTGAGTCTCGTCGGCCCACTTGCCCTGCACATTGAGTGCACAAACGAGACCCCTCACGTAGGCATCTCAGAGAGAGAGTGCCTCGTCGATGGTGTCTTTCAGCGTCTTGCGGAGCGCTTCATCGGGGATCTCCTTGAGAGACTCGTGCCACTGAAATTCCCCATCCTTGATAACACCTATCTGATGGTCCAAGACGAAAAATTTTCGAGTCCGAGAACAAATCACGTAACTGTCTGTGCGATCTCCCATTGCCTTTTCCAGTGCACCTGAAACTGTCTTGAACAATTTTGCTGGGCCCCGCTCCTCCTTAGTACTGATCTGTCCACACCAGATCAAATTTTCCAAGTACCCAGGGATCTTGAGATCACGGATCGTAGCTGCCGCTTGAAGTCCCACCGCAATCGAACTCCATTTGATCTCAACGCAACTCCCATATCCAAATGGTGCAACAATATGCGTGGGCTGGGGGACGTCTGCTCGGCGAAGGATCGCCCGCGCCTTTTCCAGAGCCTCCTGCTTCTTGAGATTCCAGCCCAAGTTGGTGAGAATGAAAATGTCTCTATCTGCTCTTGGGGTGCTGGCCCATGGCGGACCCTTTTTCCTGGAGGAACCCTGGCTTGACTGGCTTTCTAGTTGTTTGGCTGCCATTTCTGCGCGCAGGGACTTCTGCTCCAGTTCGACAGCCAGAATCCTTTCGTTGAAGGCTTTCTGCACCTCGGTCTCACCTGCCTCAAGGTTGGCAAGCTTTACTTCGTGGTCATTGATCAAAGTGACGGCTACTGAGAATTCCTGAGCCAACGCCTTTTGAGTTCCCAATACGTCAAGTTGTAACGAATCGATACGGTCCTTGATGGGAGCGATCTTTTTATCTAGAAGCGACTCGAGTTGCACCAAAAATCCGTCAGCCCCTGTGGCTGTCGAGACAGCCCCTGAAGAAATTGAACCATTCTCTCCCAGGCCCGTACCCTTAGCAGAACCCTTGGCCGCCAGTGTTCTCATAGCCTTCGAGGCCTCTTGCTGATTTTCTTTGTCTTCGTCTACCATCCGAGCATCGTCTCTCATTCTTTTCTGCTTGTCGATATCTAAAGACAAGAGCTTTTGCATGGTTTCTCCAATCTGCAAAGTCGGCATGGCCGAAAGTGTAAGTACGAGCCAGTTACCCAAAATTTGAAATGGAAATGAAGCGCCGAATTGACAAAACCCAACAAATTCGCGAATTCGCCAAATTGAGTCGATATCCCACCAATGAAAGTGATATCCCACTGATAAATCCCACTGATTAAACCCAAATTGAACCAATCTCGCTGGCCCCGGAGGAGACGAAGAAGGCAGCGATGGCTGCCGCGCCCCCGCGGCGGCGCACCCCCCCCCCCACACGCTAGGCGCCTGTGGGAGCCAAGCGCTTGAGCGGATGGGACGCGCCGGGCATGCAGCCGGGCATGCAGGGCGGCCGGGACGCGCCGGGCATGCAGGGCGGCCGCGCGTCAGGTGGCAGGGAGGCCGCCGCGATGTGGCCGCTGCCGCCACCACTTGGGCAAGCGCCGCCGTCGCCGACGGCGCGCAGGCGTGTCCGGAGGAAGTCGGCGACGGCAGGTGCGCCGGCGACGCCGCGCGAGTGAGCGTGGATGGCAAAGTCGAGGGCCGTGAACTTCTGCGTGGCAGACAGGGCGCCGGGATCGACGTTCTCCACGTCGAGGAAGTGTTTCACGCAAGGGAGACACCCGTCGCTGGCGGCCTGAAACAACCAGTACTCCCGGTTGTCACGCCTCGCCTTGGACGGAGCGTGGGAAGCGCCGGGAGTGCACATTGCGACGAGAGGCAGGTCGGCGCGCGGCCGGAGCTGGGCGCTGGCGGCGGATTCCCAAACAGGACCGGAGTAACAAAGGATCTGCGGATCGCACTACATCGCCGATGCATCGGCGAAGTCGGGATGGAGGGAACCCGGCCCCGCATCCCGCCGCATCACTGATGCATCAGCGACGCGGCGTCCTGTGACCCTCCCTACTTCGACCCTATCTGGGAAGCCTGGGGCTGGGGCCAAAGGAGCTCTGGAATCGTGAGCCAGGAGGCCGGGTGAGGGGGCACGCCTGGGACGCCACGGCAGAGAGGCGAGGCAGACTCGTTGCTATATCTGCTCATTGCCAATCGGCCCTCCCAGGGCGCTCTCGGACCCTTTCCAGGTGCGCCGCCAGATTATCCCGAAGGGTCTCGAGGCTGTCTGAGAATGCAAAAGGGTTGTTTTGCGTTGTTTGGGCTTCTCGTAGCAGCCGCGTCCTCGGCCACCTGGAAAAGCCTCGAGACTAATAATTCCGAAACGCGACAGAGAAACATATGACTCTGACCCATGGGAGACCGCGGCCTCTGCCAACACGCACCGTGCTGTTCCCCCTCTCCACGAGCTCAGAGTTTTTTCGAGGGGTCGCAAAGGAAACAACGAGTGCCGCGCGCTTCACATGCCACCCATCAGAACAACTCCTCAGGGCGATCGTCGGCGCGGCGCTCGCTGCGCACGCCGCCCATCAGAACAACTCCTCAGGGCGGTCGTCGGCGCGCGCTGCGGCCTACCTCGGCGGCAAGGCAGCCGCGCTCAGCGCGCCCAAATCGGACGTGTATACCGCGGCGACTGCGCCCACCAAGGCAGCCGTTTCCTCTTCGGTCACGTAGAAGCCCGCGGCCTGCGGCGACGAGAACCAATCGCAGCGGCGAGGGCGTTCGTCGGCCGCGGGCTCCATCCGATGCCCCGCGTGCCTCGCGGGCGCCGTTGACAGGCCCCGGCGGAGGTGCGCGTCGAAGATGGCCAGTCGCTCCTGCGGCGTCATCTGGAACCACCTCCCGCCCGCTGCCTTGGTCAAGCCCTTGGCGTGGCGACCAATGAACTCCCCCTCGCCCGCCGCGGTGAGCAGCCGAGGCTTCGGGTCGGCAATGCGCTCCCGGAATCCTGTCGTCCTCGCAAACTCGCCAAGGAAGACACGCACCAAGTGCGCCGCCGCCGAGAAGCTCTCTCTGTCGATGGCGTGGGGGGCCACGTCCGGCACCCAGACGTTTCGCGCTGCCGGTCCAGCAAGGGCATCGACCTGTCGGTGACCTTGAGGCCGTGCAAGTAGAGCTGCGACACGTGGGCGATGTGCCGGCGCGACGCCTCAGACACCATTGGGGCGGGCGTTGGAGAGACCGGAGGCGTGTCGTGGTAGAAGTTCAGCGGCGGCTCGGGGAGCCTCGGCCTCTTCGGTGGGCCCTCTGAGAGCGAGGCGGCCAGTGCCTCGCGAACGGCCGGCGGCGGCGGCCCCGGCGGCCCCGCCGCTGCGGCCGCGGCGCCGTGCCTCTGCAGCGCAGGCGGCGGAGCGGGCTCAGGGGCAGCCGCTGGCGCGCCAGGGGCAGCCGACGCGGCGGATGGCGGCGCCTCGCCGGCGGTCCGCTGCGGCGACCCCGTGGCAGGTGCGGGCTCGGTGGCGATGCGCCTCCGGCCCGCCTCGGCCGCGGCCGCCGCAGCGGCAAGCCCCGGCGACGTGGGCGGCGGGGCGGGCTTGGGAGCAGCCACTGCCGACCGATGTGCTGCCGACCCGGCGATGGGCGGCGCCTCGCGGGCGGCCCGCCAGCGCCGCTGAAACGGCTCCGCGACGGGCGCGGGCTCGGCGGCGACGCGCGTCGGGCCCGCCTCGGACGCGGCTGCCGCAGCGGCGAGCATCGGCGACGCGGGCGGCGGGGCGGGCTCGGGAGCAGCCGCTGGCGACCCGTGTGCAGGTGACGCGGCGAAGGGCGGCGGTGCGCAAGCGGCCCGCTGCGGCGGCTCGGCGGCAGGGGCGGGCTTGGCGGCGACGCGCGTCGAGCCCGCCTCGGCCACTGCGGCCGCGGCGGCGGGGCGAGTTCGGAAGCGGCTGCTGGCGCCCCGGGAACCGGCGACCCGGGGCCCCTGTGTGACGCCGCGGGAGGCGGCGGCCCTGCCGGCGGCAAGACGAGCTGCCGCTGCTCCCGCGTCTCGTCGCCTGGCGGGCCCGCGGCCAGGGCGCCCCGCAGCTTGGCCAAGTCTCCCGGAGTCGGGAACCGCGTGCAGCACGACCACCAGGCCTGAACTGCAAGGCCCGCGCGATGGATCTCATCCCGCCATTGCGCGGCAAAGCGCCCACCAGACTCGAAGAACCGCGCGCGCACGAGCTCCTTGATCACGCCGTTCTTGCCGGCAATTGCAGCTTTCATCCGCTGCCTCGCCGTCTTGTACGGCGCCGGCTCGTGCCCTTGCCAGTCCACGAGAACGACTGCCGCGAGCTCTCCGAAACGGCCCATGGCACCAAGGTTGTCGAAGTGCCAGTCGGACGTCTCGTAGCAGAGCTCGTCGCCCGCGAGCCTCACCATCTCCTCGATGGTTTTGGCGATGAGAGCGCGTACGTGGCGCGCGCTGGCAGCGTCCACGGGAATCTCGGCCAGGCTCGTCATCAGCTCGGTGAACGAGAAGCTCGCCCGCTGCATTAAAAGCACTTGGAAGGGCCAGCCGCCCACCTGGACGTCGAAGCACCCGTGCAACGCAGGCGTCGGAAGCGCCGGATGCCTCAATGCCAGGTCGTACTCCTCCCGATTCGCGGCAGACCCCTGCTGACCTCCGCGAGAAGTCCCCAGCGCCAGGTGGATCTTCAGAACGAGCTCCCGCGACGCGCACACGTACGCGTCGCGCCACGCCCCGCGGTGCAGGAACTCGAAGGTCAACTCCTCTGTTGCTCCGGTGTCCCACGTGACTGTGGCGGCCAATTGCCCGGGCAAGCGGCCCCTGGGCGCCTTGAAGCCATCCTGCCTCGGAGCGCAAATAACCACCTTGCTGGCGAGAGACATGGCAGGCGGAAAGATCTGCCGTCGGGACAACCCCTCAGGCGATCAGCGCAACAGCACCGCTCTCGCAAGGCAAAGTGTGAAACTCGAGCCAATGGTTTCCTGTGCGGTTGCGCAATGCGCGGGTTCCTGCTGGCCCCCGTGTTTTTGCTGACGCTCCCAGCTTTGAAAATGAGCTCTTCCCCTGGATTTGGTCTGGGCGGGGACGCGCGACGCGTTAGAGTGTCGAAGATGGCCCGAAACTGCTCTAAGATGGCACTGTATGGTCCCAGATGACATCCAAGATGGCACTGTGCTGCCCAGGTTAGAGCCATATGGTTTCGAAGATTCCTGGGACCTCCAAGAACGCCTCCGAACAAAAATCCCACCCGCACTCTAAGCGCAGGTGGTCCAGCGCGTTTCCTCTTTCAACCTCACTCTTCCCCTTCGGGGGGGGGCCGCCACCCCTCGCCCCGCCCCCTCTCCCCGGGTCCGGTCGGGAGGGGCCGCGACCCGTGGGAGCGTCCAAGATTGCCGAAGATGGCATTAACATGGCCACAGATGACTTCCGAGATGGTCCACAATGACTCAAGATGTTTTCAACGCACTCGAAGAACTTCCAAGCGCGCTCACCCACGGGCCCAAACGGCTTCGTTGCTCCCCCCACAGAAGAGCCACGGGAAGCCAAACGCTTTCACAAAGTGAATAAAATTAATGTTTGTGTGTTGTTTTACTTCTTCGCTTCTCATGGCCTCTCCCAAACTCAAGATAGCTCCAAGAGGGTTGTCTGCAGCGCTGGTCTGCCATGCTGCTGTGGCCTGCCTGAGTGAACAGACGTGCCCCTGCTGTCTACCGCGCTGGTCTGCCGCGTTGCTCTGATGTGCCGCGCTCGTCTGCCGTGCCCTGTCCTCTGCTGCGCTAGAGAGGACACGTTTTTACGGCAGAGACGCAAGTTCCCAGCAGGGGTTGGGGCCTCTGTTGGCTGGGGCCTATGGGCTGTGTCGAAGGGGCCTCAGTGGGCAGCGCAGCGGTCTCTGCCTGTCCTCCCTCGTGCTGCAATTCTCTCCTCAGTGGTCTTTACTGCCCGCTCTCTGTTGGTGTCTGTTGGTTCTGCCTGTACCTGCTGGTGTATGATGACCTCTGCCGCCGTATGCTGGTGTCTGTTCATCCTGCCAATATCTGTTGGTGCTTGAAGATCTCTGATTGGCCCAAGTGTGCGCCGCACGGGTATTTCTGGAGGCCCAAAGAGCAGTCCAAGCAGGGGTGGATGCCGACATGTCAAACATGTCCTGGGTCGTGAACAGCCAGATGCCGTTTGCAGTGCGGAGATGATGAGTTCGGACCACGTTTGCAAATGATGTACAATTGAAATCCCCTGACGGAGCAATGGAGACCACGAAAGTTCCCCGGAAAACCTAGCGGAGTTTTCCCGGGCCACAGACCCGCCCCTAAAAACGGACTTACTTCATCTCTTGGGACTCTTGTGAGAATGCCTGAAGCCTCCTTCGGCACGAGGCCGTTCCGGACTAGCCGAGAGGGTTCCCCCTTCCGGGAATAAAATGAATGCCGATGTCTCGTTTTGATGTTGTTCTCGCTGGGCGCAGAGCGGAGAAGAGAGCGGACGCCTCGGGCAGGGCCCCGCGAAAAACCTAAATGATCTCGCGCCAGAACGGTGTCGAGCCGTTCGACGGGCGATGGAGCTCAAACACTGGTCGGAGACCCTTGACTAGAGTTTTATACACGTGCACGCTCTGCTCGCAGATGTCGCCCCACAGCTCTGCGGCCTCGATGAAGCGCACGAAGAGAACCGCTGAGGGCTGATGAGCAGCGTTGCGAGCCCGCAAATATACGTCCAAGGTTTTTTCTCCTTCTCGGTCACGACCGTTTCAAGCCTCTGAAACTTCGTGTCATTGCCCAGGAAGGCGGCCGTGTACTGCTTCACTGTATAGCACGGCTTCTCTGGCACCCGCAGCTCCACCTTCACCAAAGGCTTGCCCGCCCCACTCTTGAAAGGCTCCCCCACGCTCAAGAGGCGCCCATACTCAAAGTCGGACGCTTTCTTGTTCGCCGCCTGTCAGCGACGCGTAAAAATGGCCCCTAGCAGCGTTGGCAACCTTTGGCGCGAGGCTGTCAAGGGGGCCGTCGCGCACCAAGGGTTGCCCATGCTGCCTGGTGTCATTTACGCGTGCCCCATCCTGGACTGCGCGGTCGCCTGCTTCCGCCGGCGTCAGCAGCCGAGGCTTGCCCTTGCCGTCGGAGCTCTTGCCTCCTCCCTTGCCGTCGGGGCCCTTGTTGTTGGAGTCCTTGCATTCCTTCTTGCCTTTCCCGTCAGCTCCGGACCCGGCTCTGCCCTTGGCGTCGCAGCTCTTGCCGTCGGCGCCGTTGCCGTCGAAACCCTTGCCTCCCCCTTTGCCGTCGTCGCCCTTGCCGTCGGAGCCCTTGCTTTCCCCCTTGCCTTTCCCGCCAAGCCGGAACGCCACGAAGGGCGGGCCCCTGCTCCGCGGCATCCGCGCCGGCGCTAGCGGTGGCGCGGGCGCCGGCCGGGGCAACGCCCCGGGGGGCAAGGGCGCGCGCAGGGGCGGGGCCGGCGCCGCGGCGAGCACCGCCGCAACGCTGGCCTCGCGCGCATCGGCGCGCTGGGCTGCCCGGCGCTCCTTCTGCGCTCTTCCCATGCAGGGCAGAGAGGAGCGCCGGGCAGCCCAGTGGAGGAAGGACTCGAGCCTTAGGGCGGACGCCGACGTGAAACACAGTATTCGGACCCCAGGACCCCGCCGCGAGGCGATACAGTGGGAGCTTCGCCATAAGAAGCCCTCCACAAAGAAGCCCAATCCTGGAACACAAGGCTTCCCATCGATTTGTGGCATGGGAGCCTACGGGAGCCCACGGGTATGGAGACAACTCGCCGCATGAACCATGACGGCCCTGTGGCCCTGACCCCGAGTCGATCGTTGAACCTTGAACGATCGGGCGGCTCCCAAAGTGACCGATACTTCAACAGCTGATGTTCCTGGCGTCTCCCGGCGCCCGAGGCGGCCATGCATCGAGGAAGGGGCCCTTCGCGGAGGACCCAAAGCCAGCTGCGCTCGGAGGAGAGGCGGTGGGACAGCGCTGGCCAGATCGGCTCTAGATCCGTGCCTGGACCCCTCCCAAAATCCAAACGCACTGGTTTTTCAGGAGGAGGAGGAGAGGAGGAGAAGGAGCAGGAGGACGAGGAGGAGGAGGAGGAGGAGGAGGGGGAGGAGGAGGAGGAGGAGGAGGAGCACGAGGAGCACGAGGAGGAGGAGGAGGAGGTCCAAACGCACTGGTTTTTCACGGTGCATCCAGCCGTGGCGACGAAGAGGCTCTTCGAAAGCCAGAAAAGGCAAAAAGGCTACCCTTGTCTCACCCCTCGCTACTCTGAGTGCATCTGATTTCGTACAGTGCGCGCGAGGACAGAAGAACATTCATGAAGAACACGGGCCCTTCCGCTGAGGAAACAGGATAACATTCGAGGGTGCCCTCCGCCAGGTGGCACAATTACACCCCCAAAGAGTGGAGAACATTAGCAACCCTCCCCCGAGCAAGGAAGATCTTAACCCTCGCGCCTCTGATTTTTTTTTTTTTTTTTTGTTTTTTTTTTTTTTTTTTCACGGCGTCGGTCCTCAGAGGTCTGGGCCCCTTCCCTGGGACCGGCTTTTCATCCTGAGTCGCTTTTGACGCTCCCGAGGCCCGGTGAGGGCCTCCAGAGGCCGAAAATTGCCGAAAACCTGCCGTCGTGATTTTGTCACACCGCGGGGATGTCAGGGAAGGTAAAAAGGCTACTCTTGTCTCACCCCTCCCTCCTCTGAACGCATCAAAGTTCGCATTCCCCCCCTTTCCTCCTCCTCCTCCTCCTCCTCCTCCTCCTCCTCCTCGTCCTCCTCGTCCTCCTCGTCCTCCTCGTCCTCCTCGTCCTCCTCGTCCTCCTCGTCCTCCTCGTCCTCCTCCTCCTCCTCGTCCTCGTCCTCGTCCTCGTCCTCGTCCTCGTCCTCGTCCTCGTCTTCGTCCTCGTCCTCGTCCTCCTCCTCCTCCTCCTCCTCCTCCTCCTCCTCCTCCTCCTCCTCCTTCCTCCACCCTGACTACCCCTCCTCTGAATCCTCCTGCCTCCGCCTGCCTCCTCGTCCTCCTCCTCCTCCTGCTGCCTCCTATCCTCCTTGTACCTTCCTCCCTTGTCTACCCCTTCTCTGAATGCATCAGATTTCGTCCCCCCTCCTTTCCCTGTCGCACACATTCGTCCGGCCTGAGGAGAGGACCTTCGCACGCTTAGCCCCTAGCAACGTCCGCCCGACATCGCCGATGTTGACGTTGCTGCCCCTCCTCTTCCTCCTCCTCCTCCCTCCTCCTCCTGCCCCTCCTCCTCCTCCTCCTCCGCCTCCTCCTCCTCCTCCTCCTCCTCCTCCTCCTCTCCTCCTCCTCCTCCTCCTCCTCCTCTTTCCTCCTCCTCCTCCTCCGACCCCTCCTCACGACTCGGTCTGGCGCTGGCCCCCTCCCCCTCCTCCCCCTCCTCCTCCTCCTGCTGCTCCTCGCCTCCTCCTCCTCCTCCTCCTCCTCCTCCTATCCTCCTCCTCCTCCTCCTCATCCTCCTCCTCCTGCCTCCTCCTGCCCCTCCTCCTCCTCCCCCTCCTCCTCCTCCAGGACCCCCGGGCACGTGCATCTATGAAAAACTCTCTCAAATGCTAATTGTTTCATAATGAAAATAGGGCGTCTCCAGGACCCCCGGGCACGTGCATCTATGAAAAACTCTCTCAAATGCTAATTGTTTCATAATGAAAATAGGGCGTTGCGTCGTTTTCGTTCTCGAGGGGCCGTTTTCGTGACGCATGCCAAAGAAAAACGTGCATTGCGTTCCATCCCCCTATGGGGAAATTGCAAAATGTGCTGCTCGTCATCCGCAATCATCGATTTCAAAGCGTTTCGTGAAGGTTTTCCATCGAGCGCCCGCGCCAGGCTCAGCTCCGCTTCCGGCCAACGCGATTCCTCCCCCGACGCCCGAAAAAAACATTGCGTTAGTGACCCCTTAGTCCATTGAAACATCGGTGTTAGGAAAAGGGGGGTCCGAAAAAAACTTGAGAGGGGGCCTTTTCAAGTTCCCTCTCCAGTTGGAACGCGCGGGAAGGTGAACCTCTGCAAGTTCCCTTTCCCGCTGCTGGAGAGGGGGCCTTTTCAAGCTCCCTCTCCAGTTGGAACGCGCGGGGAAGTGAACCCTTGCAAGTTCCCTTTCCCGCTGCTGGAGAGTGAACCTTTGCAAGTTCCCTCTCCAAGGGAAGGTGGGCCTTTTCAAGTTCCCTTTCCCGCGAATGAAGGGTGAACCTTTTCAAGTTCCCCCTTCGCTCCGACGACAAGGGGGGGGGGGGGCAGGGAACCTTTGCAAGTTCCCTCTCCCGCAGCTAGAGACGTCGAACCTTTTCAAGTTCCCTCTCCAGCCCAATCCTGCCACGAACGGGAAAGTGAACCTTTTCAAGTTCCCTCTCCCGCAGCTAGAGAGTGAACCTTTTCAAGTTCCCTCCCCAGCCCAAACGAACGCGGGAGAGTGAACCTTTTCAAGTTCCCTCTCCCGCCGACGACGACAAGGTTGGCCAGCAATTGGACGTGGGCAAGTCGAAAGAGAATATTCAGGCCGCAGGAGCGAGTTCCCCTTCGATCCTCCAAGTGACGACAAGAGACGGTCCTCAGACGGGACTACCCGCACCGCCCACAGACAAAGTTCCCGCTTGATACTTCCCCCTTGTTCAGGCCGCAGGAACTGAGGAGCCCAAAAAGCTCGCTCGGATGACCCGCTCGGGTTCGAACATGAAGTGCGTGCCCCACAGGGATGGAGCGCCCGCCTGATACTTCTCCCATATTCAGGCCTCAGGAGCCCAAAAGCGACGACAGTTACAGGTTTCCGATGACCCGCCTCGGATTGGTAAGATGATCTGCGGGCCCCATAGAGAGAGGCTCCCGCCTGAGACTTCCTCGCAATCACTCACAGACAACGCTCCCGCCTGATACTTCCTCCAAATTCACGCCCCAGGAGCCCAAAAGTGACGACAGTTACAGGATCCCAATGACCCGCCTCGGATTAGTAAGATGATCTGCGGGCCCCATAGGGAGAGGCTCCCGCCTGAGACTTCCTCGCAATTCACTCACAGACGACGCTCCCGCCTGATACTTCCTCCAAATTCACGCCCCAGGAGCCCAAAAGTGACGACAGTTACAGGATCCCGATGACCCGCCTCGGATTAGTAAGATGATCTGCGGGCCCCATAGGGAGAAGCTCCCGCCTGAGACTTCCTCGCAATTCACTCACAGACGAGGCTCCCGCTAGATACTTCCTCCAGATTCACGCCCCAGGAGCCCAAAAGTGACGACAGTTACAGGATCCCGATGACCCGCCTCGGATTAGTAAGATGATCTGCGGGCCCCATAGGGAGAGGCTCCCGCCTGAGACTTCCTCGCAATTCACTCACAGACGACGCCCCCGCCTGATACTTCCTCCAAATTCACGCCCCAGGAGCCCAAAAGTGACGACAGTTACAGGATCCCGATGACCCGCCTCGGATTAGTAAGATGATCTGCGGGCCCCATAGGGAGAGGCTCCCGCCTGAGACTTCCTCGCAATTCACTCACAGACGACGCTCCCGCTTGATACTCGAGTGAGTGACGGACTGACTGAGTGATGTGTGACGCCAACGGATGATATCCTCATGTGATGATCATGATGAGTGAGTGAGTGAGTGAGTGAGTGAGTGAGTGAGCGATCGAGTGGTGCATGGGTAAGTGTGATGGTGCTGAGGAGGAGAGGCGTGGGTCATGATGATGATGACTGATGATGATGATGGCGAGAAAGAGGAAGAGAGAGAGAGAGAGAGAGAGAGAGAGAGAGAGAGAGAGAGAGAGAGGGTGTGAGATCCTGCGCGGGGGGTGCGCAGAGAAAACAAGAACCCCACTTTGGATGTGGGGAACAAAATGAACCCCATTAAGCCGCACCAGATCGGCAGCCAACGACTGACAGCGGGGCATCGCACAGTGGCGCCAGCACCCGGCAGACAGGACGGCGAGGGGCGGGGCACAGCGGGCAACTGCAACCCTGGCACGCCCGCCCGTGAAAGTGCAGCGAAGGCGAGCAGAATGGGGGCAAGGCCTCGCTCACGGAGCACCTCATGTGCTCGACGCTGGCATCGCAGAACCAGGCGCCAGCGGACCAGACGCCCAGTCGAGCAGAGATACCAGTGCGCGAGGGGGGAACGTCACGTAGGACGGTCGCTATCACCAGCCGTCGGCTGTGCACTGCCGGTGGGCGAAGACGGGGCGCCAGACTGGCGAGCACGTACCTGTCAGACTGCGCCCCAGGTGCAGGACGCCGGTGCGGGCCGACCTGCCAGCGCCATGTGAGCGCACCCTATGCCGTAAGGTAGCCGGAAGGCGCCTGCCTGGCGGGGGGGAAACGCCACAGGGTAAGGCCACCAGTCGTCGGAGGTGCGTAGTGTGGAGCGTATGGGGCTGGCCTTAGGCCGGCGGCCCCAGCAATCCAAAGTGAGTGCCCAAGCGGGCAAGGCGGGCCCATGTCCGCGTGAACAAAGCCAAAATGAACCGTGGGCAGGAAAAACGCAGTCAATACCGCACGGACTAAGAACCCACTAGTCACCGTGGGAATCTAGACGCAGTGCTGTGAGAGGTGCACCTCACCCCCAGGAGGTGACACAAGGGTATTAAGGCCGAGGCCTGTCGCTGCGGTGAAACGAGTCCCTGTCGCGAAGGAGCCACCTCGTCGGCAGTGTCCCGCGGGGGCATCTGTCAATGTTGAGCGCGCCCGATAGCGTGAGAACGAACGCGTCGAATGGCCCGCCACAGCAGTCGTCGCGAGGGAAGGGGGGGCGCAGCCCATAGCCACAAGTCAATTGAATACAAAGGAGGATGAGAAAAACCATGTGGCGACACAGACCGTCGAGGACCAAACGCGGCGCAGTCGGAATGTAGTCGGCATATGGCGCCTGCCTGGTGGGGGGAAACGCCACCAGAGCAAGGCCGCCAGTCGTCGGGAGTGCAGCGCGTGGAGCGCATGGGGTGGGTCTTAGGCCCGCAGCCCCAGCCGCCCAAAGTGAACGCCCAAGCGGGCAAGGCGGGCCCATGTCCGTGTGAACAGGGCCAAAGTGAACCGTGGGCAGGAAAAACGCAGTCAATACCGCACGGACTAAGAACCCACTAGTCACCGTGGGAATCTAGACGCAGTGTTGTGAGAGGTGCACCTCGCCCCCAGGAGGCGACGCAAGGGTATTAAGGCCGAGGCCTGTCGCTGCGGCGAAACGAGTCCCTGTCGCGAAGGAGCCACCTCGTCGGCAGTGGCCCGCGGGGGCATCTGTCAATGTTGCGCGCGCCCTTTAGCGTGAGAACGAACGCGTCGAATGGCCCGCCACGGCAGTCGTCATGAGGGAAGGGGGGGCGCAGCCGATAGCCGCAAGTCAGTTGAATACAAAAGAGGAGGAGGAGAGCCATGTGGCGACACAGACCGCCGAGGACCCAACACGGCGTAGTCGGAATGTAGTCCGCGTATGGCGCCTGCCTGGTGGGGGGGGAACGCCGCCAGAGCAAGGCCGCCAGTCGTCGGGAGTGCAGCGTGTGGAGCGCATGGGGTGGGTCTTAGGCCTGCAGCCCCAGCCACCCAAAGTGAGCGCCCAAGCGGGCGAGACGGGCCCATGTCCGCGTGAACAAAGCCAAAGTGAACCGCGGGCAGGGATTATTGCAGCCATTGCCACACGGGCCAAGAGCCCACGATGCACCGTGGGAGTCTAGACGCAGTGTGAATGGTGCACCTCGCCCCCAGGAGGTGACACGAGTGCATTAAGGCCGGGGCCTGTCACTGCGGTGAAGCGAGCCCCTGTCGTGTAGGGACCACCCGCGGAAGCGGTGGCCCGCGGGGGGCAGCCGTCCGCGTCGTCTTATTCCTCACCAATTGCGTGCCTGTGTGCAGCAAAGGGGCGGTCGAGGACCATAGGGCTGCCGACCCGTTGGGCCCCGCATGGCTCGTCGGGGTCCCATATGGCTCACAGGGTCAGCGCGATGGAGACCACTTTGTATAGGGGGGTGGAGGCTGTCCCCAGCTGACCGAAGTCGATGTTGTCCAGAAAGCAAGCGTCGCGTTCCGTGACGGGCTGAGTGGCAACTCGAAGCATTGACATGATCAGGGGGGAAGCGGGCAGACTAGCGACCCTGAGTATCGCTATGGGGGGAAAAATGGCTTGAGCCGCAGACGAGCATCGCGAAGCGTTTATGGGGGCGCAGGGGAAGGCAGGAGCAGGGAGCGTGCGATGAAGCCCTAGCCGACTGCCCCTCGACGAAGGGGCTGCCTTCCTGGGCCTGGGGAAGTGGAGGGGGCACCGTGCCTTTGGATAGACCAGGCGAGCTCACTTGCGGCCAAGGTCCCATCCGCGCTGTCGCTTGTCAGCATAGTGAGCGTCTCCTCTGGGGGCAGTTCGTTTCTGCCTGGCCCACCAATCTGTGTTGGTCCCATCGGGCGGCTGAACTGGACGCGCCTGTCTGCGTGGCAACCCTGTAGTCGGTGTACACCGGGGGGGAACATACGGCCTCTTTTGGTTTGCTCCATGGGTGCCGGCGATCATCTCCACTGGGCTCGCCTGAGGCAGCTGCTTGCGTGGCGTCTCTGCCACCGGCGGGCGCTGGGGGAACCTGGCGCAGCATTGCTGCCGACAGCCCATGGATGCAGGCGACCGCCTCCGCTGGGACCTTTGGGGGTGCGTGTCTTGGTGTCGCGTCGTAACTGCATGCGATGCTTGTCCATAATGGTTGGCCATTCTACGTGGAGCTGGCGCTCGTCGTCCATCTTGTAGGCGTCGTAGCCTGCAATGTTCCATGCCCGGAGGAAATATTCGCATTGCTGTGGCGAATTCTTCCTGGGGTCGGACTTGATGTTGGCCCATGGGCCCCCTTGCTTGTTGCCTGCCTTACGGGCCCAGGCGGTCCAGATCCCGTTGAATGCGCCTCCCAGCGTCTTCTGTAGTCTGATGATCTTCTCTGGTGCTGGTTCGTCCTTGTTAGTATCTGCCTCGTTGATTGGCTTCAAGTGCATGGGGAGACCGCCCATGGGGTCATTTGGGCGCGCTGGTGGGAGGGGTGCTGCCTGAGAATCGCGCCCTCGACCTGCGCCGGGGTGAGCTAAGTGGCGGGCGGGCTGCGCGGTCAAGTGAGGCGTCTTCGGGAAAGGAGGGTGGTCGGCGCTCTGACTTGTTTCCAACTGGCCTTAGCTGCCTGCCGTCGCCGATATCGTCCTGGAGCGCACGGGCGCATGCACTGGCGAACGGCGACCAGGCTGCTGAGTCGACCCTCTGGGGGGGTTGGGACCACAGGATCGGCGGACTGTGGGAAGCCTCACTGTCGCTTGGGTCTGAGATGTCGGCCTCGACTGTCTGTTGTGTGGGACTGGCTTGAGCCATGGAGTCAGTCCTGTCTGGTGGGGCCCCCTGAGCCTGATCCCCTGGTGGGATCCCAGTCAACTTCATGCTCGCCGCCGCCGCTTCCATACTTGTGTGGGGACGGCGCGTCTCCTACCTCTCCGTCAGACTGTCCTGGCGCAGCGGGTTGCTGGGGGGAAGCGCGGGCAGGGGAGGGGCATGATGATGCCGCCAGGGGCTTGCTGAGCCAGACGGCTGTGGGGGATCCTCCTTCCTCAGCGCCACTGGTCTTTGCAGCCTTGCGCTGGCCGGCGAGGAGCTCTATGGTTCTTCCTGAAAGGTCATCCTTCATTCGTGATAGGAAGAGGGTTAGTGTGTCCAAAGGATGGCGCTGGGGGCACTGCCCTTTCTGGTTGTCAAGTTTGTCTACAAAGGACTGCCATTCCTCCTGGCACTTCAGGTTACTCTCCACTAGGTGCGTGGCAAAATTGGCCGCCGCGGCCCTCCGCCCGCCCCAGGGGATGCGCGGGGGGGGGTCCGTTCCTATGTATCTCGTCCCCGCAGATGGTCTCCTGGAAGAGCGCCAGGTGCTCGAGAGACCGCCCCGACTCGTCAGTCACCTCGCCCACTGCGCCCCTTCCCCACCGCTGTGGGCCGCCCAGAGGGAGTAGACCGCGTGGCTCCACTCAATCAAAAGCTCGACCAACTCGCGGACGGGGCCTCTCGACTGCTCCCCAGCAAGACGGCGGGTGGATGTGGGTAGTGGCGGGGCATTCCCAGAGGTCCTGAAGACTTCGTTTTTCGGGGCGCACGCGATTTTGAAGATGAGGACTACGTTTTGGTGTGTGTCCGGGGTTGTGGCGGTGAGGACTACATTTGGGTTATGATGTGTGAACGTATGTTACGGATGATGATGTTTGTGTGATGATGGTGCATGACGTTGTAATCTAGCATACATAGCATATACACCGTTTATGGTATAATTATACTATAGCGTATACATTACAACGTACACACCATACATGCCATATCTACACCAACTATGTATGTACGGAATCATACATACACCATCTAGGTTCACGCAGCGGCTCCTTTTCTTCGATCTGCAGCGCGTGCGCGGCACGACGGTGTCGACCGCGCGTGTCCTGCTTCAAACCTGCTTGAAGCCATCTGGATTGCTAGAGGATTCAAAAACTGATCCGAGAAGGATCGAGAGAAAGAGGGGCTCTATCATATATATATATATATACACAAGTGTCGGCGAGCTTTAGAGCTTCAAGGAGCGAGCCAGAGACGTCCGAGAGAGCCAGCGGCCCGCGAGCTCTCCTGTCGAATGCGCGCGTGCAGCGCCACGGCGTCGACATGAGTGGGTTGACGTGCGTCGGCTCGTCGAACACCACCATTTTCTCCACCCCCTTCTCCTCCTCCTCCTTCTCATCGCCCCCGTGCTCCTCGTCCTCCCCCCCCCCTCCTTTCCACCTTTTCCCATTCAGTTTCTTCGTCTTCCTCCTCCTCCTCCTCCTCCTCCTCGCCCTCGCCCTCACCTTCGCCCTCCTCCTCTCTTCATGTTTCTCCTCCTCCTCTTCCTCCTCCTCGTCTTTCTCCTCCTCATTCTCCTTATCCTCCTCCTCCTCCCCCCCCCTCTTCCTCCGCGCCCCCCCCCCCTCCTCCTCCTCGCTCTCATTCTTTTCCCCCTCCCCCCCCTTCCCCCTCGCCGCTGCGCCCTCTTCCAGGCGCCGGCTCCGAAACCTAGGCCGCGCGCGGGAGGGGGGAGGTCAAGAGGAAGTGGATGAGGATGGAATAGGAGGAGAGAGGGGGGGGGGGGGGCGGCGGGGCGACGACGGCCCCGCGACAGAGGGGGCGCACCATTTCCCCCACTTGAAACTTCTGCGTATAATATTAGCACGCCGCGGGCGCGCGCCGCCCCTGCGCACCCTAGAATTAGGAGAGCGGAGGATTGCGCGCAACAAGTTTCGGGTTTCGATCGCTCGCGCCTCGGCCGGCGCGGGGCGCAGGGGGGCGAAACAAAAGAAATGGAAACTGAAAAGGGGGCAGCCTCGAAACTTCAAGATGCCACCCGCAACAGAGACCTCCGGCGCCAGGGAGGGAATTGGGTGTCATGCTATGGCGCGCGGCAAAGCGGAACGCCCCCGCGTCGCCTCGAGAGAGCGCTTTCGAGGAGGAGCGGGGGGGGGGGGGGGGGATCGGAATTAATCGGATGGGACGCACGGCTGAGGCTTTGCATGGGGAGACCTTGGAGGGGGTCGGAGAACATGCCTCGCGAGAAAGCCGCGTGGAAATATTAAGATGCGCTCGTGCAGGCTATCTCGCGGGAGAGCCGCGTGATAACATTTAAACAGTGCCAGGCGTCTCGTGACACATGCGGGCAGCATATTACAGATCCCGTGCTTAGCTGCCCCGATGCGCAACGCGCAACGCGCGTCGTATCGACACGGGGCTCAATGCGTAGTCTGAAATAAGTCCGCCACGAAACATTCGCCAACGCGCGGTCAGATACGTGGGGCCAACGCGCACGGACGTTTTGAACACGAGGCGCGTTGCGTTTCAAAACGGGCGCGTCGAGGCACCTGAGATCCAGCGGGTGTTGGGCGTCCTGGGAAGGGGCGCCGCAAGGCTGAGGCGCCGCTAGAAATCGAGCCCCTAGGGGCCAAACTTTTACCCGTAACCAGAACGCGTCTGTTTTGGGGGGAGGGGGCCGAACCTCAAATCTGCCACATATGCACGGACTGACGCCTGGCAAATGCAAGCCTTAAGTAGGGGGTGGACGGGGGAGCGGCCGCGCCGGTGGGAGGCCCCGTCCATATAGTTGGCAGCGGCGCACCTCCCATCACCCCTTTCGGTGGCGAGGAGCGCGAGGAGGAAGAGGAACGCAGCGTGCAGGGCGAGACGAGAAGGCCGATGGCTGCGAAGGCTCGGAACGGAAAGAGAGGAGGGAAACTTTGAGCGAGGCGTGGAACTCATCCTGACTCATCTCGGCCTCATTTTAACAGATGAGTTGCGATGAGTTCCGGATGTGTTTGCAACGGATGGTGGCGTTGATAAGAAGACGGGGGCGGGGGGGGCTAAGGAAGAAGATGAGGACGACGAGAGAGTTGTGGATGAGGATGATGGGGGAGCTAGTAGATAAGACGAAGAGGAGGAGGAGGAGGTTGGTGAGGAATACGAGACATGTATGGGTGGTTGATGGTTGGGGGGGAGATCTCTGGTTGGATGGTTGGATGGTTGGGAGGGTGATCTATGGTTGATGGTTGGGAGGGGGATATCTGAGAGAGACATGTATGGGTGGTTGATGGTTGGGTGCATGGTTGGATGGTTGATGCGCATCGATGTGCATGAGGGAATGTAGATACACTGGTGAAGATGATGAGGACGAGGAGGGGGGTGGCGGGGAGGTCTGCAGAATCGGCGGCGCTAGCCCCGCGGCGCCTCATCCACGTGCGTGTGCGTAGCGCCCACGTGCCGCACCGCGAGCACCTCTTCGTCGCCGCGGTCGTCGCCATCGCCGTCGTCGTCGTCGGTCGTCGTCGCCTGGGCCCAGAGCGTTGCCACCTCAAACCGTTTCTGAGTTCGCCGCCATCGTCGCTAAGAGGGGTGCGCAGACAGGGTGACCGCGCATCGAGAGCAGTGCATGCATGAGCATTGGCAACTGCAGCACGTCGAATAGATAGATCGGCCGTGCATCGCAGATATGCCCACGATCGCCATCGGGCATGCCGAGGCGGCGTATGCGCATCGCCCGGCATAACAAAGCAAGCAAACACATTGTGCCAGGGATGGGAACTGCACTCGCGGGACGGGGGGCGCACACTTGATGGGCGAGTGGGGCGAGTGCACGGTGGAGGAGGAGGATGGCGAGGAGGAAGAGGAGGTGACTGACTGGCTGATTGACACACGTGTGCGGGGCCGTCGGCTCTCAGGGGGTAGACAGGGGCTGCGCGCGGACCGTCGGTCCCCAGGGTCAGCGCCATTGGGGGTCGGCTGGGATTGCAGTCCCAGCCGACCCCCCAATGGAGCCGACGGTCCCGCGCGCAGCCTCAGCCGACCTCCCGGGGACCGACTGTCCGCGCGCAGTCCCAGCATACCCCCAATGGAGCCGACGGTTCCGCGCGCAGTCCCAGCCGAACCCCCGGCCCAGCCGACCCCTTGTTACACGCGCTGACGCGCGAGGGAAAAGGGCGAGCGCCGAGGGAGAAGATGTGCCAACACAGCGTGATTCAACGCAGTCAAATCGAACAAGTGACGCATCCCTGCAACATGGCGGATATCGCTGGTCAGCCCGCCCTGTGCGCGAGAGGCCACGCGTGGCCCGAGCCCCTGCAAACACGGATGCACATTGCCACCGAGAGTACAGTTGAAAGGAGCGCAATGGGCAACGTGAGCGCCCGACACTTCGAGGGTGCAACGTGCGCTGGGTATGATAACAAGATCACTGCACGAGGCACTATGACATCCATTGGATAGATGGAGGGGCTGCCCGAAACCTTGGGGGGAGAGGGATGCATAGGAATTGGAAAGGTCGAGTATGGACGCGGGGAACGCGGAGGAGGTGGGCCATGCACCAACACTTACGATGGCGACGATATGATTTCACAGGGCGTCGAATCATCGAATCCTACGGTGCCTGTCGGTGCATCACCACCGTTTGTTCGCTTCGCTTTGGTGACGCCCTTGTACAGAGGTCCTAGCGAGTGCCCCGAATCTGGCGACGGAGCGAGGAAGAGCGAGAAGGGAGGCGACGGGTGGGCCCCTGAAGCCGCGAGCTGGCCTTGCTGGGAAGAAACGGTCGGGGGGGGGGGGGGGGGTCGGGGGGCGTCGTGTAGGTTGACTCGCCCGTGCGCGTCCTGTCGTACCATATATTGTCTCACCGCGGCTGGCTAGACCCCGTCTGATCCAGAAGCGATGCGGCCAGGCGCAGTGCAATATGAACGTCGGCACCATTTCTTCCTCCTTGTCCACGCACCCCTACCTCCTCGCCCATTCCCTCTTCGTTTCTATATGCCACATGTTCTCATTATGCACGCCCCCCCCCTCCTTGTGTCATCCAAACCCCACTCCCAAACCTCCGACGCCGAATCTTCGGCGGTTGCGGCTGACTTGTCGTTGGCGCGCAATTCGTCGTGCAATAGCTGCAGGTCTCGGTCTTAAAATCACCATGCCAAGGGTCCACGCCCTCTCTGTATCCCTGCAGTCTCTTCCCCATCCCACCTCTCTCTCTATAGCTCTCTATCGCCCCCCCCCCCGCTCTCCCCGTGTTTATATACACGTATATGTGTAGCTACGTACCGTATAAATGTATATCGATCTCTGTGTTGCTCCCCCTCTCTCGCTCTCTCTCTCTCTCTCTCTCTCTCTCTCTCTCTTTCTATGCCGCTCTCGCTCTCTCTCTCTCTCTCTCTCTCTCTCTCTCTCTCCCTCTCTCTCTCTCTCTCTCTCTTTCTCCCTCTCGTGCCCCTCTCGTGCCCCGTCGCGCTCTCCAACTGTGTTCCGTTCGCTCGGTATCGATCCTTCTCCTTCTCTCGCGTTTTTGTGTTCCTCTCTCTCTCTCTCTCACACTCTCTCTATCTCTCTCGCCCCCTCCCTCTATCGATTCCCTCTCTCTCTACATCTCCACCGCTTTCTGTATTATATATCTATACATGCATATATAGACGTTACTTGGCATGCGTGCGTACGCCATGCGCGCGCACAGGCAGTGCACGACAGGTGGAAACAACGCGGGTCGGGGCGGCAACGCCCCAGTCGATCCTCGTTTTTTTCATTTCCATGTAGCCGAACTTTCGGAAGACCATCCGCTCGAAGCGAGCCCGATGTGCAGTGTTGCACACAGGTGCGATCGTGCCGTTCATGCTTTCGTCGACGTAGCAGTTGTAATAGCGGGGGTCGCCCTTCCCCCCGATGAGCTGCGCCATGTGGCGGAAGAAGTGGTGTTTTGGAAGGATGTGCGCATGCGCTGACTCCAGCAAGTTGCAGTGCAACGCGCGCAACTGGTTGAGCTCATCGCACGCGTCGTCTGGGACTTTTCGCCCATGTTCTAACAATAGTTGTTGAACTCGTTCCCGCGATTGCCCGGGGCTAGTTTGTCCACCACTCGGGGGAGGAAGCGCATGATGAACAAAAAACCACATAGTCTCCTGCGCTTTGGTGGACATAGTCGGCGCAGCCCTTGTCCCGATCATCCCAGGGTTAGCTGGCCGATCCTTGCAATGGCGGGCTCTGGGGCGCCTGTCTGTCGCAAGTGGTCGCAGTGCGCAGTCAATTCTACACGGGGCCTCTGCAGGCCCAGCCTGACTTTGTCAGGCTGGAGGTCTGCAGACACATGGAACACATTACACACCGACATTTCCCACGCCACCGACGCCGCGAAAACCCTCATCACCCCAAGGTGTATGCCATGCACTTCGTCCAGGCTGAACGTATGCATGCCAGTTCCGAGAATCGGGTCTAGTAGCGGATTCCTGCGGTAGCATCTCCCTTTCTCGGATTGCCTCCAAAATTTTATTAATCTAGCTGGGGGCACGGACAACGAGTCGAACTCATCAACGTCGAGCAGCGCCGGTGTAGCTTCAATGCGGCCCCCAGCTTTAAGGCCCAGCTTTGGGAAGTCTTGGGTAAGCGCCCGTCCGCGCGACGTCGTTTTGTAGTCCAACCTGAAACGGATAGCTCTGTGAAGTTCTGGTGAATCAATCAGAACCCATTTCTCTTGTTGTCGGCACTCATCTTCGCATGCTCCAGGCGCGTGGGGCATCACGGCGTCCATAGTATGTGCTAGTATCTCCTCGTGGCTCTGGCCACATAGAATACATGGGGCATGTCCAGACCTATGAGCGGGGAACCCCATGCCAGTGGACATCTCTGGCCAGTCCGCCTTGAAATATATCGGCACAGCTGTCCAATCTAACGCCTGCCCCTCATTGCCAATGCAATGCAACGTCGACCTCGCGGGGTCGCTTGCCAGCTCCCCCCTTCGCTATCGCTCCCCCGCTCTCTCCCTCTCTCCATCTCTCGCTCCATCCGCTTCCTCTTTCTCGCGCTCTCCCTCTGTATCCGCAATGTCCATGTCTCTCCCAATGTCTCCATCTCTTCTCCCTATCGTGCTATCTACATCTCTCTCTCTATATATATATCCCCCCCATCTATATCCCTCTCATCTCTCTCTCTCTCTCTCTCTCTCTCTCTCTCTCTCTCTCCCTCTCTCTCTCTCTATCTCTCTCTCTTTCTCGCGATCCCCATTATCTGTCTGCCTCGCCCTCTCCCTCGAACACGCAACCATCCGTAATGCGAGATGCATGCGCAGTCGATGCTGGTCCACTCCACTTGCAACAAGCGCAGCCGTGATTATTTCTGCTCTCGCAGCAAGCGCAGCCGCATGTCGATCAAGTCCACAAACGCTCAAACTAGGACAGGAGCTGCATGCTTTCCCCGTCGCCACCCCACCCCTCAGCACCGAACAACTTACCGCGGCCCCCCGCACCGCCCCAAAACGAGCCACGCCTCCGCCCCGAGCGGGCACAAGACACACATGAAGACAGAGGCAGCCCTCGACAACGGGGGAGTGGTGGGGGAAGGAGCTTATAAACAGCACTGACTTGCACTACATATATAACTTGCACCGCATATCGTGCTCCCTGTCTACATTACATGTCTTACACCACTCAGCTTGCACCGCATCACTTGCACC